>VYXH01007725.1:2355678-2383793 GCA_013397275.1 Burhinus bistriatus | reverse complement strand
TTTCCCCTGGTAGCAATTCAAGCCCAGTTAAAACTGTGACTCCAGGTAGGCTTAATGAATTCTCCGAGTCAGAGGGAATGTGGAAATGGCAACGCACCAATGGCAACAGGTGCCTCATGTCCTTCGTCCCGGCTGGTTTCTCAGAAACACTGAGAAACACAAGGGTTTGAAAATGGTAACTCTTTGCATTTTATTTTTTCTGTGTTGCCAAAAAACCAACCAATGCTGGACTTCAACACGTCGAAATATCACATATGAAATCTTTTTTTTTACAGCTACTTGACTTGCACTTCACTTTGATGTTTGGTTTACCCATGAGGCAATCGGGTTTGCCTTCTGTCCCCTGTTGCTACAATAAGCCATTTCCCATCCATGTCATCTCCAAAGGGGAAAAGACCGCATGGAAACAGAACAAAGAAAACAGAACAAAAGAAAATCAGGGATTTTTCCAAAGGTCCATTTGATGTACAAGTATAAACAGGAAAAAGATGCCTGAGGAGGCAGGAGCCAGGAACTGTACCAGCAGACAGCTGTTAACTCGTGTAGTTAGCAGCACTTTGGGATTCTGAATGGTAAATAAATGATTCCAACACACACAGTGAAGAAAATGCTCGCTTCAGTACCTTTAGTGTAACATTTAAGCGTATTGCACACTCCTAGCAATGTAAGTTGAACTCTTACCTTCATGTCTCTTTTGTAACACCAAGTCCAGGTAGCAATAGCTCTTTTGGTTCTAACCCCAGAAAAGGCAATAACTCCAGATAATCAGAATAAAAAGTATTGTCTGCTGTGATGAAGGAAAAAAAGGTAGGAACACTTCACAACAGAACTCAGCAACTCATACGTGTGGGTAGATTTTAAAAAGCCCAACATGTTGCTCCTGAATCTTATTAAATATTTGTTAAAAAAAAATTCAAATGGGAATTGCTCAAAAACAAGCTTTAAAATTCAAGTTCCTGTGGTAGGTATTAAGTATTCACGAATCTGGACCGCGGTGTTTTTACATTCTTAATTAGTTTTTTTCTAAAGTGAGAGAGGTAAGATTTTAAAGACTGACTTACTCTCCGAAATAATATCTCCTGAATTAACAGTCTTGCTTCCCAATGCAAGTTTTTAATGTCACATTTAATTTGCTGTAAGTGTGCTTGGGATAGTGGACCTGGTCTCCCTACAGAGTGGAGCCTGGTTTACTTACTGCCTTGGGTAGAGCATGGGGGGCAGGGAAGCTAGTATTTACATACCAAGACAAAGCAAAAGGCATGTTATGGAAAAGAAATTGCTACTAAGGAGATAATACCCAACTCACTGCATAACAAATATAATGCAAGCATTTTCTCTCAGGAAGAGGGAAAACATATTTTTCAGCGTTGTATTTCCACTGCTGTTCTCAAGTCTATTTTTTTCATCCCTAATTTCTGTTTTGCCTTCAGACTTACGTCTTTTGTCTGAGCCCTTATTCTTTGTAACTCTTCTCTTAAAACATCACTCACTCTGTTCTCGGAATCTGTGTAGGACTCTCTCCTGTTCCCCTTGACAACAATGTGTTTGGCTTCAACAGAAGCGAACTGTTTTTCCGTTTCATGTGTTCCCTGTCTACCAGGGTATCCTATCGCTGCAGTTATCATCACTGCTCATTCCAAGCCCTGTTTTGTCAGACCGTGCCCTCAGCCCTCTTTTCCTGAAGAGAAAATGGCCTCTTATTTACAAACCATCATATCCCTGCCAAAATTTCCTGTGCTGTATCAACTCAACTCTATTTTCTGTTAATTTCTGCCCATTGCAAATTCGCATCAGGCCTAGCTGATGATTGATTTGTATCCAAATCCTGAGCGAAGCAAGCGAGAAGTAATTTGATGTAAATTCTCAACAAATAGCCACATTAAATGGAGAGGTCACATTAATTAGACAGGAACAAGGCCACCAAAAGTTAATACTATAATTAGATTTGTAAAGTGTATAAATAAGTACGAAATTCTGTAAGATGTCGTCCTATCCTTTATTATCTATATTTTTAAGTAATAAAAGGAGATGGTGAATTAGTGTATGGAGTATGTTAGAACTGCGACAGTCTTTTGGTTTGGGTATTATACAGTAAAATATTGTATTATTCCAAAAAAGCGGTGGGACATATTTCAGGAGAGAGACTAGCAAGGCTTCTCAAGTTTAGCTAGATTGATTTCAGCTCATTTAGCAACCCAGTTTGATCTAATTGTCTTTTTATTGCTCTGAACATTCCTGAATTATGCAGAGAATTTGGGTTATGTGATTTAGTGTTGGATTAAAAAATGTCACAGCTTAACTTTCTTTAAAATAGTGTAGAACTTTCTTCACAGTCAACGAAGTTCATTATTTTTTTGTTCAAAGCCCAGCTGCAGGCCTGGAGCATTTCTCATAAATATCAGGAAGTACCCGAAGCCACAGTCAGGATTAAAGAGTTGATCTGAACCTTAGATCTCAGCTTTAAAGCTGTAATGTACAGTGAATTTGGTTTCATGGTAAAGGAAATGGTAATTGCTGAAGTATGTTTTCTTAAGTCGCAAAATCATTTTTGAAATGTTTTCATTGAAACCTCTGTCAGCGCTGTGCATGAGAATGAGTGGACTCGCAGCCCAGCATTTACGCCTGACCACATGAATTTGTATATTGGTGTCACTGGTACGGAGATGGAGGCTACTCTGTCCACACTGGCTGCTCCTTTATGTGCAATATCAGACCCACAGTCACAATCCAGAGGACTCTGTAAGCAAGTGAATTAACAATTTTAATACACTACTCCAAGAATGTCTTCTGAAAGATGGGTCACATTGTTGGGTTATCTGGCAGATATACTCTCATGAGAAGCAAGAACACAAACCCACAGGTGATATCCTTAGTTACAAAAGTGCAGAGTAAATTCTCCAGTATAGTAGTAAGGTATTAGAAAAAGCGCTTTTCTCCCGGCTCCCTACAGATAGAGAGTCTGGTCTGCAGGGCTGAAAGGAATGGAAGAGCACAACTAGGTATCGAACACGTTTCTACATGTCTTCTACATCAACCAAACCACACACCCTGTATTCTGTTTCCATAGCAGTTTATTTAATCTGCACATTTTATTGCATGAAGGCAACTGTCTGTATTGTATTTACAAGGAAAATAGGAACATTTGGTACTCCATGACCTTTTTCAAGGATGTTGCATGTAAACATGTACTTCTTTCCACAAGTGGCAGTATTCACTCATATTCTACTGCTTCATTCATGCAAGTGATCCAGATAAAATACAGTTCGTAAGACTGACTGCTGCACTGTTGAAAACTTGGCTTTCTTGGGTATTTCACATAGCAGGTATAGAAGGTGTACTTTATCTAGGTTGCACAAATAGGAAGCATCAGCAGAAGTATTATCCGCAGTCTGCATAAGCAAAGACACATAATCTGTTTTCACAGTTGCAGTAAATCTATCACAAGCTGCCTCTAAAGGTTTTGGTTAGGGTGCTTGTGAATTCAGCGTTCCAATGATGTCAAAACACGGATGGACATTTTAGCCTGTGTTGACCCACCCTCAGTTCTGCGGGATTCCATGTAGACGGATGCTTGAAGATCCTGGCCAGCAGTTGTAGACTTTTTTCCAGGATTCATAGTTTTCAGAAACTTTGCTAGGTTATGTCAAAGTTATTAATAAGAGTTTCATATCTTTTCCTCCTATATTTGATTGTCAAGTCACTTTTGTCACCTTGTATTGCACCCTCTCTACGACAACATAAATATTTTAGTGATGTCTTAGCACTTAACTTCACTCCAGATGCAGTCTAGTAAGTACCTGGGAAATTAAATGCATTGCTCCATATTTAAGGCTGTCATTTTAAATTATTGAACAGCAAAATAATGAAGACTTAATCTCAATTTTAAACCTTTTCCTTAAATCTTATTTTAGCATCTCTCATTTAGAATTAATCAATCACGATGATCTGATATATAATACAGTAAGTTAAAATTAATAGGGCTCAATCTCTACTGCTACATATTTAAAGGAAGCACATTTGTCACTATGGAATGATATTTCTCCTACATGTAAAACAAATTAAAAACAGGCACCACAAAATAAAGTGATGCAAAGATTGCATGCGAAAGAAAAACAAGTGCATTGTTTCATTACGAACTGTTTCAGCCTCTCAGGGCACCCAGGTGAGGCGATCTGCTAAGGCACTGCTGGAACTGGGAGCACAAGGTACGAACACGTGTTAACGGAGACCGCACGGGTGTGCTGATCCCTCGTACAGGAACAGCTTCTATTTCCTTGGTAGTGGTTGTGTTGGGAAGGTAGTGGTGATTAAGGAGAATGAGAAAGAATTGGAATGGCTTTTTTTTAGGTGCTTCCAAAGTAGGGGTGTAACCTCAGATACCAAAGATGCATTTCAGTGCAGGATGTGAATATGTTTCTTACTGCTTCCTATAGCACTACTTTGGTTTTTGTGTTAGCTCAGTCTTTCATGTGTGCTTGAATTACTGACACAGATGTCAATAACGGGGGAACTGGTGGGACTTATTATCTGGACTCTAATGGGAATCACCTCTCACAACCGAACTAATTTTGCTGTAGACGAGGAACTGATGCTAAATTTCCCTACCTTAACAGTTGGGTCATTTTGGTAACCGATAGCAGGCAGGGCTTCATCTAGTGGGACAGTGACAGGTTTCTGCAGAGCTCCTAATTTATTCTAAGCACTCCCGAAGTAAATGCGTGGATTTTAATTGCCTAAATTGCTTATGTGACAAACTTTCCATCGAGGTACGTGTAGGAACAGACTCTGTGTGCTGATAGTGTACAACAGAGAACTTGAATAGCAAACTGATACTGGAATCTCCTGCTCAGATGCTGCCTATTCTTGAAGGTGCCTAATTTCATATGCACTGAACTTTTTGTTTATAAACTTCCTCAGGCACTCCAAGTTACTCTTTTGTACTTGCCCAGTGCAAAACTGTATTGGCAAAACCAACTGGATTCTTTGCACCAAAGAGGCAGCTCAGGAGAAAGCGAGACAGATGGGTGCAGTCTGTGGATTACATCTATGACAATAGGGGCAAGATAGTGAAGGGCCCGTAAGAGAGAGAGTAACCAGGAATGGACGGCAGCCAGGAACAAGCAGCAGTGGCAGTCAGAGCATTCACCTACTGACAAGCTAATTTCTGTGCGCTCTCAACTTCAGCCTCAGCACAAGATATCTGGACTACATGAATTATTCCCATAGGGGCAGCCTAATCTCAGCCGTTCTTCATCCTGGGCACCTTTCAAGCATGCAGTAGCTTATTTGCATGAATCGTCTGTGAACTGGATGCACAGTGAGTCCAGTCAAGAAATGAGAAAGCAAGAGAGAAGAGGGGCCATAAGCATCAGCTCTGCCTTTGAACAATCTACATGACTCGTATGATCAAAGAGGATGGACACCACTGTTTGAAGACAAGAGCTGGAGGGCATTCACTTGAGAGCGGGTTCAAGTGGAGTCTAAGTGGATGACAGGACACTCTTGAAGCCCTGAATAAGGCCAGGAAATAATTTTTGAGAGTGGTGGAAAAGAGGACTGTAGCCTCCTCCGTGGCAGTGCCAGCGCTGCACTTCAGGCAATGTGCTGGGGGAACTACCGTTACTCTGCAGAGCTTTCCTTGCTGAATCAAGCCTGCATCCGTCTATAAACGTGAAGAAGGGGCAAAGGGGTTCAAGTCCAGCACGCAGATGTTAGGCTGGCTCAATGCGCTGGCTCTCTGGGACTCCTCCTGAGCCTTATTTACTGTGCAGGGGAACTCTGGTCAGTAGCCAGGCATCTTTATTACATCCAGACCCTGGCTGCTAAACTCAGGTGAGAAGTTTGCAATACTTTGGTAGTTTCTATTGTAGCTATAAACTGCTTGAAGTGGGTCTTTTCAGTGACAGAAGAATTACACAGCGACCAAATCTGCAGGACCGTCTCTGAGATGGTCTGGGAAGCTCTGTAACCAGCTCTGAAGGGTGTTGGGAACGGACAAATCCCTGCCCACCCACACCCAGTGAGAACCCAGACAGTGTTTGGCTATGTGCTGTGTACACACAGACAGGCAAGAGTCAGCTCCCAAAAATGTAGGTCAGAAATGCCCACTGCATTCAGACTGCTGTCACGGGAAACAAAACCCCATCCAGAACACAGAAAGATGTTTTGAAAACAGGTTCGCTTTCACATTGCTTTGTTCTGGTTTTCTCATTCTCGAACATACAGTTAACTCCTGCCTGACGCTGTGCTGTGGAAAGGAGACTGGCAGACGCTATAAAAACACAGTGAAATCTTCCAGCCTCCCAGTAAGATAAAAAGCATGAGCTTCCAGCCCTTAGAAGTCATTAAGTACATTTTTAAAGGAGTGATTTTTTCAGAAGGATGCAAAATTTTTCTAAGCTTCAAGAGTTTTTAATGGTTCCCACCAAAGCCAGCTTTATGGTCTTAAAGTAACAAACAGGACATCTGGTTGTACAGAGCAAGAAATACAAATCAGTCTGAATACCAAAATATAAAAATCTCTGAGCCATTTGTAGTTTTTCTGTACTGCGAGTGGCAAGCAGAGAGTGAAGGATACAGCAGTGATGCTAGATTGATCCGCATGAATTTGAAACGAACTACAAAACTAATTCTTAAGATTTATCCTTAATGATTAATGAAGAAAAATTCATGCTGAATTCTACTTTATACCGTTTTACATATCCCTGGCCCAATCAATGAATCTCATGAGTGCATTTGCCCCTCTTCCAGCCAAAGATGCCTGTGACGCTAGCCTTAACTACTGTCCTTGTGACAGCTCCCTAATCAAAATCAGATTTTTGCACTATTTTTTTAGCCTGTGGTTTCCTTATTTCTGTCTGACTCACTTCTCTGAAAGACACTACAAATAAAAGTTATTTTAAGCAAAATTTGTACCGGAAGGATGCTTTTCCTGAAACAAAGATGATCAATCTTGCCTTGGAGCTGTCAGCAATAGCCTTTAAGGAAAAATAAAATAACAATCTTGTTTATTACCTGGTCTCCATCAACTGCTGTTGTTACATTCGGGACTTCTGCACTGCAAATTTGCTCTGCTCAGTTAGGCTGTGTTGTTATTTCATCATTGTCACTACTAACCTTTTAATTTCCACAGATTTTCATCTCCAAGTATCTTAATTAAGCAGAAATAATGAGCCAGTGAATTCACTTGATAGCACCTCCTGAACTAAATACAAGACGGGTGATGCCAAATCTGCTTACTCCCTGCATTTTAGATGGGAATCATGATCTAAATTTCATTGCTACTCTACAGGGAAGTAAAAATGGGAAAAAATTATACACAGATTCACTTCCATTTTTCCTCTCCCCTTGGCTTCCTTTTTACCCTTCTTTCCGTGGGAGGGATAGTAGGGACCAGTGCTTTTGGACCAGGTAACTACCTAGGTGCTACCTAGATAATTTGAACTGTAGTTATTTTCTTCCTAAATCTGTTTAGCAGATTTGTTCTGATGGCTATATTGATATTGCCTGAGAATCTGTTTTATTATAGCCTAAACAAATGATAATCCTTTATTTAATTGAGAAGATCTACAGATTAAGGCAGATGCGATGTCTTTTTGTAACAAAGAGCCTGGCCAGTGTTTTTGGAAGCAGACAAAAAATAAGACATGTCACATTTCAGCCAAATAAAAAAAAATTAAAGTAGGGCATTAGTCCAACGCTTTTGTATTGTGCATTTCAAAGTTTGCACCCAGTGGGTGGGGCAAAAATAAATCAGGGCCTCCTATGGTGAAAACGTATTTGGGATTCAAGCATCTAGAATCTGACCCTATCTTCTGCTCCCTGGGATTGTCAGCTGCTTCAGGGGTCGTCTGATATATACCTCCTTTTCTCACTTCTGAGAATTTTTAGCTTGGAGTGTGTTTGAAAACACTTCAGAAAAAGGGTGGAAAACACAGAGTGCCTTCTTTGAAATACACTCCTTTGTTAAATTCCTTTCCCAAGGGTAAAGAGACTCTCAAACACCTGAGGGCAACAAATGACTCTATTCAACGCTCTCACAAATGACCTAATAAACTCCCAAAGGGTTACAATAGCTTATTTGTCATCATTTCTTGTCAGCTATTTATAGCACCAATGTAAATTGAAGCAAAACAACAAATACCTGAGTTATTTTCTTTATTTTGAAGATTCTCTAAAGCCCAAATGGTGCTTTACAATTTAAAACCCCAAGAATTAATTTTGCAGTTGAATTTAAATCATTCTCACACATTTTATGTTATGTTAAACAAAGTTTGTATCTACCTACGTGCAAACGTCTGTCACTATTTCCCTTGGAATATTTGCAGACAATGATTTTATAAAATTCTGTTTTGTTTAACTTTTAAAACATCAAATCATAGCCTGATGGCCCACGTTACAAATGATCCCGTGGAATGGATTTCCACGTGGCCTTCGGTGAGAAAGCATGGTAATGGATTGGTAGTAAAGATCCTGATCTCAGTAATTTGAAGACGTAGCAACTCCATTTTATTTAAAATCTGTTCTGGACTGAACTCTGATCCATGCTGCTACCCATTGCATTGCTCTCGCATGTATCAAATACAGATGTACAACCAAATCTATTTGACATTATAATATATTTATCCTATCAAATAGACAATATACTTATGTACATGGCTTCAGTGACTTGAATTGAGTTGGGCAGATACGTGTTAAATTAGTCTCGTACTAATGGCTTTAGCACTATCACTAATGCTTTGCAAGCAATACTTCTGAAGTATCACCGTGCCTCTAGACACAACTGAATAAAATGACTGAGGGCCCATTACGTTTTCTTTTAGTGTCTCTTTTGCTGCAATTTATTTGCCCAGATCAATGGGCACTGGAGTCAGTGGAGCTGTGCCAATTTACACTATCCTGCTGAAGCGGCCCTAGGAAATCTAGCCAAATAGTATATTCTCTGAGTTCTCTCTAGAGTACTTTACGTGGACTGCATCATTTGTGATGCCGCACGGTATGGAAAACACGTCTTTCCATCTCTTGCAACATCTTTTGCAATATCCTTTGACTTAACAGCTTCATTGTCATCCCCACCTCCTTCATATATTTCTTTTGATGCCTGTGATGAAAACATCCGTCTCCTAGCTGTAGGAGGCAAACATCTTGGTTACTAGTTTCACTGGTCCATCTACATATGCATATCTATGTATGTATTTAAATTTCGTAGTTATTACATGGATTCCTCCCGGAAAAAAGGAAGAGACAGAATTCACATGAGGCAATTCTGAACAACACTTGGGTACTGCTGTGGTCACGGCTGCAGCAGACACAAAACTGAGAAGAGCAGGGAAGCATTAAGGGCTGTCAAAAGAAACATTCATGTCCCCCAACCAAGTTCTAGAAAGATTTAGGCACCTCAATCCTCAGCTTCAGTCTGCATGATTTCTTTAGCATATGTCTAACCCTGGATAGGCCTAAAATCATTCTATGACCACTTAAGTTTCCAGATCCTCATCGTTCTGTCTTCTGGACAGAACAGCTGGTACAGCTGTGGTTGAGGAGCTGGGTACAATTCCTGCCTGAGCCCTCCTGGAACACAGGACCAAAGTACCAGTTCCCGGAGGAGCATGCCAGATACCTATCAATAGCCTGAGCGTGGCACGATGGGCAGTGGTTGTGGCCATTCGTATTTTCAAGTACCACATCGGACTTGTACACGCAGTGGCTGCATGGCGAGAGAGCTCAGCCGGGAGGTATAGGTTCAAAACCAAAAAATAAGTTAACGAAGAGAGAAAATGTATCATCAGTTTATATTCACTGGGAAGGAGGAACTGTGGGTGCCCACGTGGCTGTAAAGAAGTTCTTGTTTTCAAAGTCTTCATAGTGCTGTGCTGTGTCTCTTACCCCTACTAACCTCCTTGTAAGCAGATTAAAAATGTTCCAAAAGAGAAATATAGTTCACTAAAGGTACCAAGGAAGATAAATATTTTTTCAGATTTTTCAGGGATGAGAGTAGGAAATGAAAGAGAAAATTCGGCTCATGGTAGCTGTTAATTTTAAGAAGAAGAATTAATGATTGTGAGCATTGCACCAAATCATCCAGTGTCTTAGTAAGTGTGAATCATCTCACCCAGTCTCTGCTCTCTAAAAGTTAGGAGTTTGATCTGAACTAGTTATCTGGACTTCATCAGGGGGTTAGTATATGCCATAGCTGGAGGATGTTCTTTCCCATCATACGTATTGATAGGATGGTCCCATTCTGCAGGTGCTGGGTTTTTTCCATCAGCAATAGATTCTTCTAAACTAATCATCAAGGTTCATGCCTGTTTTAGATGGCTAAAGCTAAAAGAAAGTAATTCTGCCTTTCTGTAGACATTATAATTTTGTGTGTAGTCACTATGTTCAAAGAAGGATGAATGCCTTTAGGCAGCTGGAGACAAAGGAGCAAAGGAAAATACATATGCTCACAAATGTCAGGAAAAGCTCTTCATGTTGCAATTGTATTCCTGTATAATGGCTTATGGGACTGAGAGACCCCAGGTTTGGAGGGTACCCATCTTTTGTGAGATCAGATGACACAAAAGTGGGCTAGATTTCAGGCACACAAAATTGTCTGCTATTTATTTTTGTTCTGCACAAGAAGAACTCCTTTTCGTTGGTTCTGAAGCATTATCTCAGTAGGTATGATTAATATTATCAAATATTACAAACATACACAGATAGCTAATGTCAAATAAGAATTTTGTAAAAGCCTGTGCAGAGCTGGGTTAGACTTGGTACTCAAAATGCTGACAGCAAGGATGATAAATGTTATTGAAATATTGTTAATACAGACACATCCTAACATATGTCCTCTACATCTTTTCTAACTTAATATACAATAAACAAAAGATAAACCAGACCTGGGGTGGGGAGGGAGAGACATGCTATAATATGGCCATAATACAGTGATAAAATCAAGTGCCTCTCCAAGTCTCAATTTACGTATTTAAATGATCTTTGCCTTAAACAATGGTTATAACCAGACAGACATATGGTAAATACGTCCCGATCCATTATGTGCTATTCAGGCCAAGAAAGCTGGTTGCGGAGGGGGAGGTTTGGTATTAAAAGTGATCTGGTGTTATGTACACTCAAGTAACCCCTTCATGGGGAAGAAGGGGGAAAAAAAAAACTTTGTGAAAAGGGAAAAAAAAATCTTAAAAAGCAAAGCTGAACACTTTGCTGCTGTGCAGTGAAAGTGAGAAACGGTCCCCCCTGCCGGGGAAGTTGATGAATAATCCGCAGATCTCAAGCTGAGCCTTGGGCTCAGAGCGGCTGGTATCCCATACTAACACTAATCAACCAGTATGAAACATCCATTTTAAACGCAAATGAGGGGGGCCTTTTCAAAGGAGACCCAAAGAGGGGAGGGAGGGGGAGTTCAAAGCTCAAAATGGTTCTTTCTTTCTTTCTCTCTCTCTCTCTCTTTTTTTTTCTAAAGAAGACAGAAATATGGTTGGTTATTATCTAAGTTATTGCTACAAAGAATTTTGAAATTAAAAGATAAGCTTTCAGAGGAAGCTCAGTAATTTTCATAAAGAAGGACTTAAAACAGATGTGCCCTCTTTAATCGGGGTGTGCTTGAAAAAATATAAATGCATTTTTAACATAGCAGGGGCAAAAATCATATGGTTACACATTTGTCTCCTGGGCAAAAATAATTAAACAAAAAGTCTCACTGCGTTAAGTATCTCACAAATAGCCACCACTAGAACTTTCTTATCCAGCAAAAACTCGGGTGAATGATTAGCCAGTGTTTAAAAAGCAGAAAAATATCTTATGTTGTTTGCTCTATTTTTCCTTTTTTTTTCACACTGGCTTTTTCCTATTCAAATACCCGCTAAAGTGAATTAACATCTTCATCAGGGTCCGTATGTGACTGCTGGTAAGACCCTAATATTTACTGATATATTAGTGGTTATCTTTCTTCTCAGTAAACTTTTTCTTATAATTTCTGTGTCCTGTAGCATGCTGTGGCAAATAAATTCTTTGCCCAAAACTCTGATCTCTTACCTTTCTTCTGGCAGTATGGGGCCGCCCTTATAGATTCTGCCCAGAAAACAAGGTGCCACTGAAACCAGAGAAGGTTTCCTTGAATAAAGGCTAGGGACTGAAATGTTAAGGACTGAATGTTTTCTAAATGTTCTTCCTGAAGGCTACTAGCTTTAAATGAGCTATTTTTGCCTTGTTTTCCTAAGTCCTTGCTGAAGGAGGATGCATTTTCAGTAGGAAGTTACTGCTAGAATATGGAATAGCAAGGAACTAATTTGATTTTCTGGAATAAAGTAACACAACAATCCTCGCAGCAATCTTCTCCCAAGAAAACCACATGTCCTGACTGGTTGCTCAACTACAGCTTATAACAAGTCTGACAGCTGCCACGGGAAAGTTTTTGTACAGCACGTTACTGACATGTTTTGTTAAGTACACAAAGAGCTAATAATCCTGCAGCATTAGGCTTGTGGACCTTTTGGCTGGAGCAGCAAGAAGTTGTAACTTCTTCCTTTTCAAGAGCGCCTCTTGAGGAGGGCTGTTTTTGAGAACCCACCCTTACACCATCTCAGCCGGGGCTTTCGCAGCGTGGAGCAAATCTCCCCCCGCTGTCAGAGGGAACAGCAGGTCCTGCAGCCATGCTTTCTCCTTGCGCCCGTCCAGATTGGCTCAGGCTACCAGAGAGGTCTAGAATGATCATCCCCGTGTGCCACCCCACGCCCGCCTGCGGGGAGGGACACAGATGTGTGTCCTTGCCAGGACACCTTGTGAAGAGTCACCTTGAGCCGGGCAGCTCCTGGTGAAGCCCACGCAACATCACCACTCTCTCAATAAGCCCTCATTCCCACCAGGTGCCTTCAGCCAGCAAATAGCTTTGGCACAGCAAGCTTTTCTAGCGGGCACTGGACTGGCGTTGCTACCTGGAGCCTTCAAGGAAGAGGTATGCCAGGACGGGAAGGTCCTCCCTCATTAGTTATCAGATGCAAAACAAATTTTTTGACCTTCCAAGTGTCGCAGAAGTCTATAGAGAGAGTCTGAAAAAGGATGCTAGGATGGTAAAACACCTTTTAAACAGCAGCAAGACAGGCAAGGCTTAAATGGCTGTTGTATTTTTCCTTGGGCAAATACGGATCGGAGCCCCCTGTCTACACATGGGTATGCTCCCAACAGCCTTTGCAGTTGCCTTTTTTTTTTTAAACTTGCCTTTTAGCAAGTTGGTAAATTATGTTAGTGATTTACTGCTCCAGATGTCTACTGTGGTGGCTGGGGACCACAGGACTACTCTTTCCACGGGGCTTCTTTCTCCTTGTCTTGTGCTCTCCGGGCTTGTGTGGGAGGGAAGGGAATGGGGCCAGCGCAGCAGTGTCACACCGAGGGGCGATTCCAGGGAAGGGAGAGTTCCCAGCTGGGCAGTTGGAGCTGTTCGGTTCTTTTGAAACAACGCAAGGCATGCTCAGAGCTGGATGGAAGGTCTGATCCTCCTTATTTTGTATGAATAGTTTTTGACGTTGAATACGTGCATTTAACCGTGCAGTCACATAGGTTCAGATATTATTTTGCTGCGCACAGCTATAGCCTGGAACCCAGTGCTGCAAATCTGATGGCTGTAAGTATGCCATGAATTTTGAAGGGAGTTGTCTAGCTATAAGGAATGTGGTCCTTCCATTACCAGTTATGTCAGCTGACAGCTGTACTCACAGCTAAGCCCAGAACAATAAACCAGCACCTAATTATTAGAGGGAGTCAGGCACAGCAGGAGACCTGCTTTGACATTTGCCCATTTATGACTTAAATATTATGGCCACCCAGCAGTAGGAGAAAAGCAATACAACCTTTTGACATAAAAAACACCTATTATCCAGTTTTCCTTTTGTATAAGCAAAATAATGTTCTCGATATGCGCTACAGCTCTTTTAATGAAAAAGTCAGAGGAAAGAAATTCGCAGAAAAATGAGATGCCAAATGCAAATGTTTCTGTCCTCAGCATACAGAAATCATAGGCTTGAGGAATGGCAGTAGCCTCAAGAACTGTGTTCACTTTTCTGTAAACATGAATATTTCAGTTTGGAATTCTTACTTTAATTTACTAGTGGCATAGTTTTAGCATAACAGAAATATAATGTTCCTTCTGCTCCCACGTTCCAGAGCCCTCTTTCAGGGATGAATGATAACTTCTAATCTCCATACTAACACTTCACGTGTTTACACAAAACCAGCTGCTTCCCATAAATTGTTTGTGGATCATAAAGTCAGTCTTCTTTACGTCCCACATTAGACCTCATTCATGACCAGTAGCCTAAGAATGGACCAAAATAAAAAAATTCTGCACATAAATAGCAAGTAGCTGACCATGATCCCTCTTTGGGTAAGCCAGGCAAAGAGGGGGACAAAAATCAGAGCGCCCACAAAATGTACTGTTGTCCCCTCTCAAACCACTGGTTCGCTACCCTGGTCTGTAGTAAACTGTAGTAAATTTTAAAATGCTTTGAAATGCTGATGATAAATGCAAACTCACTGGTTTTTGGTTTTGGTTTTGCTTTAGGAGTCTTCCAAGTGGTTTTTTGACCTTTAGACAATATTTCAGTTAATACCTTGCCTAGCTGATGAAATTTTGCTGCTCTATCAGTGCTATTACAATGGTACATGCTCAGTATAGATACAGTATGTCAATCAAGCATGATTTACAACTAAACACAGGAACTTAAAAGAGCTGGTGTTACTGATGTACCTCTATATTAAGGATTATAATTATGTAATGTGCTCATTTTAGTTATGCAAGTTTCTCTTATATAGGCAAGAATTTACTACAGCTTTGCACTTTGCAATATTGACTTTTTTACAGTTCTGGAAAAAAGGCCAAATCTTGTTTGCCATACTCCCACGAGATGTGTCATTGAGTGAGAATGTAGAACAGCATTTGGGCCAAAATCCAACATATTTCAAAACAATCTGCTGTTCTGTGTTCCTCTCAAATGTCTTTGGAATTCTTTTAATTCAAAATTCTTTTGGCTTCTTCAGCTTCAGCACAAGTTAATCCTATAATAGAACAACACTCATTAAAATTAAGAAAATGTTAGTTACACTGCAGCTGTAATTAAAACCAGTCCTTGATGTTATAAGAGCTGTACACTATTTTCAAGATATAATTGATACCCATGATGATTTATTCAATCTATGCACACATTTTGCTAAATCTTTTAAACACTTTACATTTTCTTTTTAAGGAACAGATCATTAAAATGAAGTGATTTCTGCAGTTTAGATTATACACATTTTATGGTCAACTTCATTTCAAGTTCTATTATGTAGCATATTAAATATCTCTTGATTCTGTTTAAGCGTTGGTTTGAGTTGATATAAGCTGTATAGTTCTTAAGTGCCATTGATTGCCTCTACAGAACAATAGTCTATTCCTTGGATGTCCTACATTTGTAAAATAAATCAGTGCATTTAAGCTGTACTTGGTTTCTAGTCAGTACCGTATTTGTAGCATTAACATTTTTGATCTGTCATATCAGTTATAAAAGAAAACAAGTATGAAGTCTCCTTCATGATTTGCTTTCAAAATGTAATTGAATTCTACAGCCAAGTGCATTAATGATGGTTGGTTATTTAATAGAAGTTTTCAAATTTGTGAAGGACTTTTTGAAGTCAAAGTTACCACCCTGTTTTTCTTAAGAATGATTATTTACAGCCAGTTTGGATGGGACTACCAAAGCAGTGGGGTTTTATCTTCAAGCTAGAGAGAAGTGGGTCATCTGGTCTCTTGATTTCTGTAGCATTTGTCTGACATGCCGTCCCTGGAGAACCCGTCAGATCAGAACTCACAATTCCTGCTGAAATGAATATATTAGTTAAAGTTTGCTTTCATATGGTATTTTGTAATATCTCTGCATGCAGGCACCTCCTTTGGTATTTTTCCCATACACAAATGATGCTACTGTAAAGTGTTCAAGTTTAGACAAAGAAAAAGTACTTTCTTATTTTTTACATTTCAGCACTCAAGGAGGACCTTCGGCCTCTCAATCCAGACTCATCTTTTCCCCCTTGCTGACTCCACTTCATGCTGGAGATGTCACTATTTCTGTGGTCTTTCCCGTATGGAAAATTCCCTCCTGAGTTAAGATTTAGCTGCAAAGAGGAAGTAAAAACTGAAGGACCTGGGGAAAGGAACAGCAGCTTCATTTTGGGTGAAAAAAAGGCCGAGACATACCTCTCTCTCACATCAAGCAGAGATTAAACAGAAAAGGCAACGCAAAATAGGGGTGAAATAATTTTCTCACAGAGTGCTCTCTCAGCATAAAGGAATTCAAAGGAAATGATGTCTGTAGGATTCTGTGGAACAGTGGCAGAGCTGTGCAGCTGCGGCAGGAAAAAGCAGCAGTGGGTTCGGAGCAAATTTTGGTGGGTGCATGACCTGTATGGAGACAGCTTCTTGTTGATTTGAAGAATCTGGTGGGTTCATGTTCAGATCTCACAAACTCTTTCATGAGAAGATAAAACTTGTATTCAGAGAAAAAACTCAGAGAAGCTCAGTGAGAAGATACTTTTGGTGGTTTTCCTCTCATTTTTTCCTCCCCGCAAATTTCTGGCGATCTAAGCAGTGATCCAATCCTGAGGAAACAGAGAGAGGCGACTTTCCATGTAACCTACAAACATCCTCATTCTGGTCTCATCTGTGCTTTGCCTGTGTTAGCACAACTGGTGGCTCTTCTTTTGTTTGCCTTGCACTGGAGCCAAAGGAAATATTCACTCTTATCTAAGACAGTGCTATGGAGCAAAAGGAAAAAGAAGCGTTTCAATAACCAGAATAATGGCCAGACATGCAAGTTGATCAGTGTGGTGGAGATCTGTAAAACTGGGGCAGTGTAGGTCTGCAAAATCATCAGCTTCAGCTCTCTCTTTCTAATAATGGAACTATTTATTACTAGAAAATGTGTTTTAATCTCTTGCATCAGTATTAATTTTATTCAAAGAAACAAAACTTGCTCAACCAGCTTATAAACGTGGGTAGGAATGATGATCATTTCCAAAAATATGCCTGTATTGTCAGTTTTCCAGGACCTGAGTCCCCTAGTGCCAAAAATGTGTATTGCTGTATGCCTGTGGCCATAATTCTTTATGTATGAGAAGGTAATAGATTGTGCTTCTAATAGGAAAAAATGAAACAATATTAAATGATTCTCCATCTTAATTAAAAGCATGATTATTAAAGGGACTTGCATACAACTGGATTGAGAATCCAGATTGTCTGAGAAGAAAAAGTTCATAGATGTTTTGCATGTCCTGTCCGCCGTTCAGACATCAGATCCTCACTGAGCAGCACTGGTACTAGACTGGAACCTGTGCCAGGTTACAGCAATAATTGCAAGCCCCCCAGGATCCAAGCTCAGAAATTTTTGTATGTTCTCAGGAGACAAAGATGAGTGATCATCAAAGGCAGAGGAACACAGCATGACTGTCATAAGCCTGAAGTTACAACTTAGACATGCAATAGAAAATATCATTGGTACCTCTCCAGTGCATAGCCTGTAGTAATTAAAAACTTGATCCCTGCTGTTTTATCATCTCATTAGCAATGGGGGCACAAGACTTTTATCCTTGTTTGTCAGGAATCAAACATACCAGAGGAACTCTGATTATAAATTGATGAAAGTAAAGTTAAACTTTTAAATAAGAGCAGTTTCAGTTCACAATGTTTTTAAAGCTGATTAAAGAGATCCCATTTCAGTAAAAAATAATACCTAAGTCCAGTACCGATAGTAGAGGTCATCACTAGGAACAGGACATGAAATAGCATTTGAAAAAGTGCACGTACTTTTAAAATATACTGGTTGAGAAGTAAATGCAAACCCTTTCTGATAGTTTTAATACAACAGGTTTCAAAGTTCTGATGAACTTTAACTCTTCAAATATTTCAAAAATCTCAAGTTTGCGATGGTTTTCATTGCACGAAGTTATCAGACAGGGGGGTATTGTTGCCATGTCAGTGAATACAGCATGGTATTTTGTTTCGATTAATGATAAATTCTGTTAGTAACGGTAGTAGTGGCTTCCCCTCAAATACCTTGCCAACAACCAGTTCAGCATTTGTTTCAACGATTAGGATTACGGTATAATTGAAAGTTTCTTGAAATCAATGCAGAAGATCCTATTTACTTTTGTGGGGTTTGGATCAGTCCCTTTAAGAAGAATCCTTCAAGTAGTTCCAGAATGGTTCCAGGTTTCCAGAAAAATTGTCACTTTATTGCATTTTAATAAATCTCTGACCTGAGCAGTGGTACCAGCATTGAACTGGGCAGAGGCAAATTTGGTGGGAGAGAACTGACAGTAACATTCTTTTCTTTTCTTTGATACCATCTGAAATCACATTTTTCCCCTTTTTTTTTCTCCCATGAATCTCTGTTTCTCCTTCCCTTTCTTCTTCTTCTTCTTCTTCTTCTTAAGATCTATGACTTTCCTGTCGGAGGTCTAACAGGCTAACGTACCTGAACCACTGTGCTGATTTTATTAACAAGTTTTTTATCCCAATGAAAAAGATGGACCTATGTCTTTTCATAGTGAGTAGGAAGCCACCCTTGATGTTTTGGGTCATTATAAGAAAGGATACCATTCATTATTTCAGAGCAATGGTGAATCAAAAGTAAAGAATCTGAATAATTTTTTTCTTTCAACCTGGCAAAAGACAAGTCCTTTAAGCCAAGAAGACTAATCAGGACCTCAAGGACTTTTTTCAAGTGAAAACAGCAAGCAATGAGAAACAAAGCAAAAGTGATGATACAGTAACTCATTATTTTACTGTGATTACTTTATGAGAAATAAAGTTATCAGATTCAGCAGAATTCATTATGTCTGAGCAAATGATCCATCAAAGACAGAACAGAATTACATGTTGAACTAGCTTCTTTCACCGAAAATTGCATCTTTAAAATATTGTTTTTACAGCAGATAAGTGAGATGGTTGCTTAAATAATCTCTCATCAGTGTAAAACCTCAGAATTATTCCAAATGAAAAATAACGAACTAGATAGGCTATTTTCTGAAAAGTTACAATGAAGGATTTATTTTTCAAGATGGAAAAAATACACTTTAAATTTCAACCATTTAATTAAATCAAAATGAATTAAATGGAAAAGTGACAGAGAGGAAATCTATTTCATAACTGAGCATAACTGGCTTATGGAACTCACCGTCACCGTACAAACTGCAGAGGGAAGAACTTAATGGGACTCTATGAAGAAATAGATACTTCACAAGAAGTTCTGTGAAATTATGATAGCTATTTTTTAAAACTGTAGTTTTGTGAAGGGATATAAAACTTTACACTTCAGGGCATAACTCAGTCTCAAACTGTAGTAGCTTGGGGAGAAATCTTTCCCCACAGGCAGGTTACCCCTGGGTTACTAACTGAAGCATTCCTTTCCCCTTCCTATGCAGCATCTGTTACTAGCTTTTCTTAAAGCCAGGATACTGGGCTAACTATGCCACTAGTCTGATCAAGTATGGAATTTTGACTATGCATCTAAATGAAAACAGAACTCGGCAAAGTAAAAAAAAATTGAGCAGTGGGATATTCTTTCTCTGCAGGGGTGTTCAGTCAGAATTGTGTAGCTCCCAAATGGACAAAGGAATAAGAGGAAACATATTACAAAAAAAAAAAAAAAAAAAAGATATTTACACTGGTCCTGAAAACATAGTTAAGAACATATGTTAAAAGCTTGAAGACAGTGAGCCTAGATAGTTCGATAGATAATAATGCAGGCCTGAGATTTCTATTACAAAAGTAGAAGCCAAAATAATCTTTCTAAAATCTTAACTATCTGGATACAGATATTTTCCCGTGGCACATGGCCAATCTGAAATCTGCATGATTTCTTCATAGCACAATTTAACCTTGTTCCTAGTGAAATACAAATGGCAGTGTTCTTAACACTATACAATCTCCGAAAGAGGAAATACTTTATTTTCTATCTACACACATCTAAAATCTTCTCAATTTTTTATGATCTAAGGTATGAATTATTTTTCATAATACTGCTAATAATCTGCTGCACAGAATTCTAATATTGAATCTTGGTACTCTCAATTTTCAGATTAAAGAGAAATAGTAGAGAGAAAAAAGCAAATGAGAGTCTTCCACCAAGTCACTCTGAATCCTCAAACTGAAAATGCAGATACCTCAGACTAAGTTAACCCACATGGACCAGCATGACATTTCCAGAATCTCCTTTTTCCAGCCTCAAATTCTTTAAATTAACAACAGTCGAGGAATGCCTCATGGTATGTATTCTGCAACTAAGGAAAGAAAATGGTCTGACAAGATTGCCATTCAATTCTACGTTTAACCTTTCATGATGTTCAGTATTAGCATGAATGATTCATTACGCTGGATTTGGTCTCAGGTCCATGTGAGGGGAGCATTGTTAGAAAAAGGAATAGGAAGCCTGTTTATTCATGTATGTCATTTATTTTCAGGGTGGCTAGTAATCTTCACATTAGGCTGAGTGGTTTGCTTCATTAGCTTTCCATTTGTTAAGGTTTTCTTAAACATGTGTTTAAGAAACGTGTGTTAAGGGTTTCTTAAACAAAATATTAAAAGATAAACTATTTCTACTTTTTCCATCCTTTTCTTTAACCCATTAAATCCATTAAACGTATCCAAAGACAGCTATGAAGAAAAGCCTTATTTTCTATGCACATGTTCTGTGTTCAGGTCTATGTGCTTCTGTGAGCAAATTTGAGCACAGGCTGGTCAAATGAAAGAAGAGCACAAAAAAAGAGACGTCAGCTAAACAGTCTGGGTCCTATCTGAGAGGACAGGAAAAAAGCCTAAGAGAGAAGGATAAAAGAATGAATTCTCAAATCTTTAGTCTTTTTCTCCCCATCAGTTTCACTGGAAATCGCACGATACATGGGTTATTATTAGTCATGCTAGTCCTTCCACTTCTAAATGAAGCCTGTTTCCTCCCATGGATGCAGTGGGAAAGCTAGCACTCCAGGAGAGCAGGGAAATGGATCTTCTGCAGAAGTCACGGAACAACAGGATCCGAGAGAAAATAACCTTGAAGCACTACAGCAAGTGGCTGGCTCCCATGAAGCTTTCAGAAACAAAATCACTGCCAAGTTTACAAGAGGCTGGAGCACAACTGGATCAACATCCTTTTCAACACCTGACAAATCAGAGGTGGGACCACTCTCTGCACAGACAGTAAAAAGCAGTGCTATTGCAAGGTGAAGCTATGCTTGTTAGCATCACAGTCTTTTAAATTATTTTTTATCAGTACTGTGCAATTTCCTGTCCCTTTGTCCGAATTTCCCATCCAAGGAAAGTTAGGAATTTTGCAAGTAGCAGCTACTACCGTCACGCTTTGACTTCAGCCTGGATAATGTTCTCTGTGCCAGCACTCATCTCCACTGTGTGCTTTTCTTATCTTGAAACTGAGGTTAGTGCACGTGGGAAAACATGCAGAGTTTCCATTAAATTAGTCAAACTAATTGTTTACTCAGGCAACATTCAGTTTGAAGGCAGGAGAAGTGGTCCATTAGAGTGATTCTCTAAATTGGTGTAAATTGCGACAGTTCAATGGAAATAAATAACAGCAGTTTGCATCTGCTGAATATCTGGCCTTCTGTATTTAGCCATTAATGTCTGTACTGGGGTAGTTTTAAAAAATTTTAAACACTGGTATTTCTATGACAAGCCAAAATGCACTATGACCACCATTTTAATAGGATTTTTTTAGGATATATAGCTATAGGCATATGTTTTTTTCCAAGTGACATAAATGATTGATCACCTGAGCAAATCCATTCATTTTTAGTGACAATAAAAAACAAGTTATAATTAAATACTGTTAGTGCAAAAACATTCATCTAGCTAATTCAAGTTTGCGTGGATGTACCACATATCCGCATTCAACCCCAAGCCATTCAGAAGTGAACCTGTTTAAATCAAGCTATCGGCTCAGTACGTCTTCCTACTAGAAAGGAATTCTAGTTCAATGGTGCTCCATTACTGGACAGAATACATATTATATGCAATTTTACAAGTAACAAATTATGAATTCTTTAAAGAAAAAACTTGTACACTTTAGAAATTACAGTAATGCCGGCCCCATATATCATTACTGCTTGCACAGAATAATATGTTTGCGTATACAATAGCTTTTGCCTGTGACTGCATGCATATGAGTTACTTGTCTACTGCACCCTTTTTTTGTGCAACCTAATTCCTCTCCATGGGTTCATTTTCCAAAAGGATCATCCAATGGAAAGGAATATCATAATGGCCTTAGAGTGAATATACCTTGCAGAAAGGTAGCAATTGCAACACTGCAACTGGGATTTGCAATAAAGAAATCAAAAGATTCCCTCCAAGAATTACTAGAAGAACTTTCTAATTCCCTGGCCTCCCAAGATGCAACTGGATAAAGAACAGAAAAAGCAAGTTCCGCTCCAGACTGAACACAATATAACAATAATACTGAGTTTCCCAATCTGCCACAAGTACATCTGAATTGTTCTGTTGTGGGTCAGGTAATTCAGAGTGATCTGAAACTACATATCCAGTCGTCTTGTTTGTGTTTGTAGAACTAACACCATACTTACTAGGCCCTTGTCATGAATATAGTGTAAAATCCTTGTGGCTAACTCTCAGGTGTTGAGCACCCACAGCTGCAATTGACTTCATTTGAAATTGCAAAGATCTACAGCCTTGGAATGGAGTTTCTCACTCAGTACATTAGGCAAAAAATTCGAAGTGCAGAAAACAGCTTGTCCTTAATCACGTCATCATTTGGTCTGAACAAAATTAAGGTAACAAAGATCTCAAGGGTCTTAAAAAAGAAAATTGTATCGCATAAGTACAATCTCGTTACTGCTAAATATATTGTAATCTGCTTACAGTGATTGCATCTTCTGATCTGTAGCTGAGTAAGGGAATAGGAAAATGTTATTTCTATTCTGAACGGTGGATTCTTCCCAGGTAGTATTCGGTATTGCTATTTCAATTGTACTAGGTTCAAAGAGCAACTGCACATGGATGTTACAGACCACTGCTTGTATTCTCCATCTGCTCCAAGACCCTTTTCTTTCAAATAGTGCATTTGGTTAAAATAAGTAAATTAAAGCTCTCAGCAGCGTTTCTAAAGTATACGTCACTTGAAATTCATTCTTTCTAGTTTAGCCATACTGTAGCCTAAGAAAAAATTGATAGTTCAAATACTAAAGAAAGATGAAGCAAATACTGCTTGCTCTGAGATTCAGAATGTTACGAATTTCTTACCAGACTACCACAGACACCATGCAAGATCCTATATAAGAGAGCCTGGCACTGGTGATACCAGGCATACTTACAGTCCAGTTACTATGGGTACAGCAACGGAAGACCGCAGAAGCCAAGAATATTACAAAGACCCTTGTCAGGATGTCTAATACTCACAAAGAACTATAGCCAAGAATAGCATATGCTTGCTCCTAACTATGCACAGCCCTCTGAACAGATAGGCAGCTGCACTGATGGCATGTACTCCTGCCCAAGGGCATAAACTAGGAGGACAAAAGAGTTCAGAGTCTTGAAGACCATGGAGATACCCGTTAGAGCCTGAGAACCAACATGTTTCCAGGGTTTTCAGGCTTCTAAGCCATTTTGTTTCCACCAAAACTGCAGAAGGAAGCAGGAAAAGGATGTACAGATGAAACCATGCAAAATCTCAGTTTATTCTTGATACGCATTCACATTGTGATGAGCACTGCATTTGGCTTTTCCCTTGGGGCATCAACAACAAAGCCTCATTGGCCCATCTTAAACTGGGGATTTCAGAGCTGCCTACAGCACTTGCAGGCCGGCTGAGCTCTCCCTAAAACCCATGTATGGTTTTTCAAGAGGATTGCTCCCTGAATTGGTTTTTTTCCTTTCGCTACCCGACAAGTGGTCCAGATTAAGGCTTGAGTGCTTCCTGCAACTATGGAATGCCTGCAAAAATAAAACACATCTTAAACAGGGTGAGTATTAGGTCAAGTCTATCTGCTGTAACAACTGTCTGAGCTGAGAAGAGTTTAGAACAAAATCTGAAGTACAGATCTCTGTCTATAAACAAACTATAAACATTGCCACGGAGAAACTACAGAAGTCTCTTAAAGTCATATTATGTACTAGCAACATATAAATCAGGCCTACTATATAGCAGGTCAAACAAACAGCTATTATTACCTTTCCCCTTTTTTTTTGGCACTGCTCTTATTTAAAATATGTCTCTCTCTTCTGAGATGAGGAGAAACACTTCATTCCCAGGCACAGAAGGAGAACTTCAGAGATAAATATGTTTCTGACTCACCCAAATCAAAGCTGACCCTGTGGTTGAAGTTGATGATAAAAAAAAAAAAAAAGGAAAGAAAAAGAAAACTGTTCCCCTTCACTATAAGCGGAAAAGAAACTTCAGCAAAGATAGCGCAAAAAAGGAAAGAAAAAGATTGCTCACCCCCAACCAGCTCTTTTAGGATCTTATCATTAATATAACATTTAACAGACAGCCGTCTCAAGTGTGAACCAGCCATTCCCTCTCTTGAAAAGTCTTTTTGCTTAGCCAAGCTTAAAAAACCTTCTTTTCAAGATAAACATTACACAAAGTGATGCATAAATTAAGTAAAAAGTCACAAAGATGCAGCATGCATCCAGACTATATAGGATGTTAAAATAGTGTCTTTACTTACACTTATGTCCACGACTCAAGCCCAAGGCCTGATCCGAAGTCCACTGAAGTCAAGCGAGTGCACCAGCTGTCTGTCTGCAAGAGGAAAGTTTGCTGACAAAAAATCAGAATAATGTCCCTGCTGATGGGATCGCACAGATCCCACGGCCAGGTGATGTTCTTGTTAATGCATCCCTCCTCAGGTTCTGGTAGGGAGACTTCCGTAGAATTTATTCCCTGTCCTGTCCAACTGGAAACCCCACCAGAAAATTTGGGAAATGGAGAAAATTCTTTCTTCAGGGAAGGAATCCCTTTTGTTATGTAGGAGACATTCTACCCAAAACCAAATGCAGTTCACACAGCTGCTCAAATGAAATAATTGCGTTTTGGATTGTTTGCATTAGTCTCTATTATTTATTACATGCACAGAGAAACAAGTTAAAATTATTGAGGTCAAACTCAGGCACTTAAAAATAAGAAAATGCCAGGAGTTGAGATGCTCGTGGAGCAGTATTAGCCTTCTGCTGTTTATACGTTATGGCAGAGTACTTAATTACTTAATTACATTTTTTTTTCCAGAGAAGCCATGCCTCATTCAGCACATGGAGACGGATCGGTGCTGTTCAATGCTTCCCTTTATCTCCAGTGTTCGGTGTCTACCCCCCTACCTTATGTACAGCACACTGACTGGCTTTGAGACAGAATTCTTTATTTCCTAACGAACCTTTCTGTAGCACCTGTCTCTGAAGTATCAGTATTTTAAAAACATAACTTATGCTTGCAGGGTCTGTAAAGACAAATGATGCTATTATTGTCACTTTTTTGCCAGAATTTTTTAACACAAAACCACGGCAAATTTATCCTGCATTTTCCTCCCAGAAATGACTGAGGCAGTCAGCTGAGATCACACGGTTCAGGACAAACAGACACAGTTTGGTAAAACTATGAGCAACTGAAAGGTGTCTCGTAACAGGGAGCGTTGGGCAACCTGCCTCACAAACAGTGCGACTGGCTCCATTTGCTATTTTGTGCAGGAAATGTATGCTTCCTCTCAAAAAAACCCAAAAAGCATAATGGTCATGCCCTTTCCTCCTGCCCCAAAGAATTTATGGGCTAACTCGGACAAATAAAATACATAGTTTATTAGAAGTCCGGGAGACATTATTCATCATAGCAACAGTATAATAGACTTTCCCTGAAAAGGATTTTAAAGAAGGAATTTAAGATATGTGTCATATTTGGCGTATGCAAGAAGGTATATATACCTTATGCAAACACTGTTGGATTAAATGTAAGTTTTTTGATGAATGTTGAATCTGGCCCAGAGAGAATAGTTAGAAGAGATAATGGATGCGAGCATGACGGGGAGATGTTGGGTGAAATACACTTTGGGGAAAGTAGCCAAATTTATTTGCAGTTGTTATGCATTAATAGCCTGGTGTAGGTAGAAGAAGAACTTCACAGGGACAAATGGGATATATCTGCTTTATTCTGTAATATGGGCTTGAAAGGGCAGATCCAGTAGTGCTGCCTTAGGAGAATGGATGACAACAGATCCCAATTACCCTGTGTTTACATAGTTTATATTTAAAAAATATCTACTCCCTTTGTACACAGAACATTTCCATAAACTGCACTGAAATTCTCAGTTGGTACTTTCTTATCCCATTTTATACCCAAGAGAGTTACGGCAGGTAAGCGGAACTCTGGAGCCCGGTGCCCGTATGTTAGACGTTGGCATCACAGCCATGGCTAGCCAAACCTGGCGGTGAAACTGAGCCGGAATAGAACACTTCCAGCTACTATAGGACTGGCCATTTGCAAATTTTGACTCCAAGGTTTGCCTTTCCATTTGGTCCGTGTAGATGCACGTGTGGGTGTCTTTGCTTTCCCGGTCATGCCCAGCCAGTGGTCCGGGCGCCACGTGGGTGGGCAGAGCCAAGCTCCTACTGCTCCCTGTGCCCCACACCAGGAGGGGAATCCTGTCTGCTCCCAGCTTCCCGACCTGCCATCACCGCTTACACAGGCAGCGTCTGGCACAGCAGCTATTTTCTGTGGATGTAGGAAGGTTCCTTGGGCCTTCCAATTACTCTGCCCAAGAGGAACTGCACTGAAACCCAGGGAATTAAGGTGCTCAAACCCCCCCAGAGGCCTCACTTTGCATGGTCACGCCTGCATTTCCTCACCATCCACTTACGGAAAAAGGCTAAGGCTGACTGCCATGGAGACTGAGCTATGTCTATATCTGAAAAAGACAGCAAAATATAGTGCGGGTTTTCTCCCTTTGCCTCACACGCGCACCAAGCAGTACGGCTCTACGTGAGCCTGTGCCGCGCAACTCAGCCAAGCACATGAAGCTATCAGCACATCATCAAACCATCACCAACACTTCCCGCCGTCCTTTTCCCCCGCTTCCCGCTATTTACCCTTTGCCAGGCAGCGGCAACCACAATCTGCAGTTTAACAGCTTGCACTACAGGGCAAAGAAACCCCTGCACAAAGAAAGGCAACCACAAAATTATGTCACTCAGTAGCAATTAGCTTTGTTTTCAGTATACACAGGGTTCGGGGCTGGGGAGGAATTAAGATGTGGTAGCAATGGTGCAGGGAAGCAGGTGAGGGACTTTGTGACTTGCGGGGGATCTGTTACTTCTCTTGGGATGGATAAAGTCCGTATTTCACCGAAGCCATTGCAAGTCCAAACACTCTGGCGTACCGGGGAAACCGGTGATTTGTATCTGATGTGAAACCACAGAACAAACAGGAGCAACGCCACAGACTTTTGTCCTCGTGCGGTGACTGACACGATTTTTTTTTGAACAGCTATTACATGCCTGAAAATTGACATATTGCTGGTAGCAGCACAAAAGGCACCCTCTTTCAATAGCTGTTACTCAGCAATCAGTGTCCAACCCTTAATGTTTTCTTTTGTTGAAAAAAGAAAATCACAAAAACTAAAGTAAACCACGATCTGGTTCTGTGCCAACAATATTAACCAGCTTCTTTTAGAGCCTTTGAAGTTAGCAGGGGGCATCCAATCTTGTGGTGCAAGTAAAGAATGATACTTTAAGCGATTCCTTTTCATCCCTTTAACTTAATGAAAGATTAATAGCCTTGTTATTTTTGTTTCTGCTTTATTTTTTATATTCGAGCGGAGGGGGGAGAATTTTTGGCACTTGTTGAAACTGAAATGCTGCCTATAATGATTTTATGGATCAGTGAAGCACTGAGTTGTTTGGGTGTTGGGTTTTTTTTTTCCCTGTCTGTGAATCCTGTTTAACAATGCAAGGCACAAACAAAGTTACGTGCTGTAAGTCCCAAAAAATAGCCATGCATCTACTTTTGGGAAGTAGGTGGAAGAAGGTGGAAGGAAGCTTTGAGACTGCACAGACCTAAAAGAAAAAGGGGGGG
>VYXH01007725.1:2343334-2355633 GCA_013397275.1 Burhinus bistriatus | reverse complement strand
GGGGGCTTAGCAAATCTTTTCAGTCAAAGAGCTGCGGATTAGTTATAAAAATGTAATCCACTTCCTAGCTGAAGAAAGCAGCTTTATGTCGCTGCTGGCTGTGAAGATACAATGTGGGTTTTATAACCCCCATTTATTTATATATTTCCAACCAAAGCCAAGGAGGCAGCATTCCTGGCTTGTCCTTGCCATTTGGGGCGTAGGAGATAGGTAGTTTTTATTTTGTCTTTCTGTTTTCATTGCGTATCCTTTTTGGGGGGTGACGGGGGCCCATAGGTCTCACAAATATCTCCCCAAAATATTATTGCACCCATCTATTCCCTCTGCTGCTGTAGTCATGTTTTCTGGGTTACATTGTGTAGTTATGTGTTTCCGTGTGTGCAACCCCATAGGAAAACTGGAGTGAACCGCAGGAGAAGCAGGGTGTAATATCGTGTCACCCACGGGAGTGTCATTTTGCCAGCTGAGGATGTGGCCAGACACCTCCCCTGAGCCTGCACAGCAATTGTACGTGGAAGTGTAGTTGCTATTTTCAGTATTATACCTCTGACATTGGATTTTGAGCATGGATAGCACGAATGCGATGTGCCCCATGACAACTGAATGACACCTGATAGCGCTCTAAATAAACCCATTACAATCATTGCTTACAATGTGTTTATTAACTTTGGATCTTGTGTTCAAAAGCTCTTTACACCTAAGAAACCTAGGGTAGAGTCTGCACATTCACTCCAGCTTAAGCAAACTAGAAGAATATGTATTTTTACTTTCATTTTATGAAAGCAAAGTCACTAATGCTTCACTTCCACCACCAAGGGCGAGGCAGCTTTACCCTGAGTAGACCTTTAATATGATGTATTTACCTATTTTTGCATAATATAAATTATGGTAATATAATTACAGTATAATATATTTATATGTTTATAATATACTAAATTATTATATTAAATAAATTACTCTTTCAGAATCATACAGAGATTTATGATGGAGCCAGGACCTGATTCCAGATTTCTCATCTCCTAAGCCAGGGTTTTATCCATTTACCCAGCACAAAGTTTCATTCAGAATTTCACATTAGCATTACAGTTAATGAGATCCCTGCAGTGTCTCATAGTCAATATTTACAACATTGCTAAATTTTGTCAGAATTCTTTGGTTGTCTCTTTTACCTCAAATATCCTTTTTAATCTGGTACTAAATTTTGCATCCAATGTCCACTTTAATTCTTC
The DNA here is from genome assembly GCA_013397275.1 of Burhinus bistriatus. NCBI lineage: Eukaryota > Metazoa > Chordata > Aves > Charadriiformes > Burhinidae > Burhinus > Burhinus bistriatus. The sequence goes on along the minus strand of VYXH01007725.1, from coordinate 2,354,404 downwards.
AGGTAATTGAAAAAAAGAGTGATTCGAACATGTTATTACAATTACTACAAGCAGTGAGTGAACTCCTTTCATCATAAATTGTCCCTCAGTGCCTGGCAGAGAAAAAGCATGGGATCCAGCGTTTCGAAGCACTAAGTACTAAGCATTGTGAGGAACGTTAGCAAAGAGATTGCAGAAATGCAGTAGTGCATATGGTGTGCACGGCTTAACTAAGCTTGCAATCCAAGTTCTTTCTACGAGCTAGCCTTAAGGTTGGCAATTCCACTGAGCCAGCCTACCTCCCTGACATGTACCCGTCCTGACAGGCAGAGTATTACATGCTTTAAAAGTTGTCTTCATCAGAATTCAGAGGAAAGATGGTCCCAATGTACAAAATGAAACACATCACTGCTCTTGATAACTAGTCTGTTTCAAATGAGAAATCACAGTAGTGTAATACTGTAAAAATTAAACAGAATTTTTCTGCTATTATACCAAACAGCCTACTTAATAAATGGGTAATGAAAAAGAATAATTTATTACAGCTTGTGAATTTTGACAGTTCTAAAAAGATGTTCTTAGAGTTTCCCCAAAGGGAGAAGAAGGATGTTTCTTCCTTAACACACTGGCGTTAGATGTAATTTCTCTGTCTGTAGAATTTTGCTCCTGCCTGGTAGAACAGATTAGATTTTTTTTTTTTTAATTACATCATAACCTATTTTAAGCAATTATAATCTATGAGTAATAAATCATTTTCATTCACCTCTCATGGGGAGAGAAAAGATGTGAGAGAGTGTTCTGGAGTTTTAATTTATATCAATGTTTGCATTACTATTAAATGAATTAAATGGGTTCTACAAATGTTCTCTCATAGATCTGCAATAAATTATGGAGCATCTCAACCTAAGACATTTAATTGTCTCTTTTACCAGCTTTTTGTTTTGTTTTGTTTATTTTTCAAACTGAATAGCACAAACAGTTATAAAACACACTGAAAAACTCAAAATACTCTTGGGTACTGCAATATAGGACATAACTTCAATCATTATAAACTTTGCATATCCATTTGAATTGCGGGGATTTGCAAAGACCCGGGTCCTGCCTTGGAAGCAGTATAACGTCTGCAAGTACTGCCCCTGCTGTAAGCAGGCCCAAGGGAGATCATTCCTAAAACGGAACACTGACCCTGGCAAAATCAACTGGGATTTTTCATCCATGATTTATTCCTAGCTTACCTTCTGATGGCATGGCATAATTATCATGAAATCTTTTAAATGGCGAGAGAGAATAACTAAACTAATCTGACTAAACATACGAAGGTAGAGCTGTGGTAAAACATACATTAAGGGGAATAAATATTTGAATTTAAATTTCACACTTTCTTGTTGGGCTTTTGAAGGAACCTAGAGCACATGTACAGGGGTTCCATAAGAGCTCCAAAATCTTACTTATTAGAAGACACTGAAGATGATGGGACTCACCTTATCAGACAGATCATCTGTGCTGTCTTCTGCTTCTGACTAAGGCCAAGGGCAGATGTTTTCTAGCACATTACAAGAAATCACATGCTGGTATTATCTGCTGATAGAAGATTCCCAACTGCATGCACGTATCATGAAGCAAACCTTTTTTAAGGTTTTATTTCAACTTAACAGAACATTAGAGATTTTTGTTCACTTCCCCTTACTCCCTTGAAGTTTTTAGTGTTGTTTGTGTATCTATTCCAAGGGATAATTCTTCTTGCAGTATAGGGAAGTGTTTTACTTCCCTTCATTTAATCTTTCCAATACATTAGAAATTTTATTTTGCCCTCACCGAACCATGTAATACAAATCTAATATCTTTACACTAGCATTAGGCCGAATGAATCAATTAACATATTTTAAGGAGTGAAACCTAGCACTTAAGTCTTCATATTCAAAAAAAAGGCTTGTCCTGTTTATGTCCATTTTTACCCTTTGAAATGATTGATCTTTGAGTAAAGAACAATTTGACAGAGAATGAAGCTGTTGACCTCAGAAATATTTCTTTAGTTCCATTTGCAGTCTCTGTCCAAAACATTCTATTTCTTCAGCTTTTCAGAACTGCTTTGCACCCAACTGCACTCACTACGTAACACGATTATTTTGGAACAGCTGAACAGTTTCTCTTCAAGTCTTCCTTAGTATACAACTTTATTGAAGGTTTTACTTTTCTTGCTTATTGGATTTCCTTTATCTGCCACTGCAACACAAATCTTTATACTGAACACATTTTGTACAGGAAAACAAAATAATTCAATTTCATAACAACCATTTTAAATGGTCAGTCTGACGTAGAAGAGCTACTTAATAGTTATAGAATTTACATGTAACTAACATAAAGCAAAACCCATTGTAAAGCTCAGCACACTTAATTACACCAAAATTCACAATTTTCCATTTCAGTTCTAAGTTTATAAAGTATCAATATAAATTAGAAAAAGTAAAAAAAAAAAGTAAAACTGAGAGCAAATGACTGAATTTTCACTGCTTTGCAACAGGACAAATTAGCCCAGGTGGAGTCCAGTGCTGCTGAAGCTAGTCAACTTCCAGCACCCAAGCAAATTTTTCAAAATTGCTTAGACATTTCTACCACACATTTCAGTGTGCAATGTTTTCTGAGTGGCTTGAGTGAAAGGCTCCATAGAAAACCCTTAGGAAGACCCAGGTGTTCGAGGAAGCCCTCCTATTAAGGAACTCCTGCAATTGAGACTTAATTGAACATCGGTTCCAATTTTTGCCATGTCGCATTAGTCTGGGATTTGCACGTTGCTATTTCTAGGATAAGCACTTAAAATACCCCACTTTTTTCAGGGACGAGCAGGCGGGGCTACTTGAACCAGAACAAAGTGCAGGATGAAGAGAACTATTTGTCATTCATTACTGCAGTTTATTATGTCCCTGATATGCAAAGGGAAAGTCTTTATGAAGAAAGGTTCTGAAGAAATACTGCTGTTGAGGTTAAGTACACAACTGCCCTTCAAAACTGCATTTGTTTCAGAATTTTTCATTCTGTTCTTGATAACTCCTATATAGCCATTCCCCCCAAATAACCTAAAGAAAATTCCTCTGATCCTAGGTAATATTAGTCAACAGAGCCTAAGCAGCTAATGTACTTAATAGTATTATGTGAATCTGTGCAAAACATGATATTTGGATTGTCGAGCTGTTGACAAAAGACTGATATTGTTCAGGCAACCATGGCCCACGTGTCAGGCTTTTGTAGTTCCACTCCATCAGAATAAGCATCTGGGACGGCTGATAGAGGAAAGTCGATTGCTCCCTCTACACAGATAAATAACTATTATATCCTGAATTTGAAAAAATCAAGCAAAAGCGTCTTGTTTTGGGATGCATTCACAAACACTACTGCAAGTACTGTAACAACGCTTTCTCCATGCTGGCCAGAATTTAGGGTTGCATTCAGTTTTCAACAGTTGATTCTATAAAAGCTAAATTTAAGAATACGATCATAATAGTAAGCAAGACTTATGCCAAATTTTCCAACCTTAAAATGATTTTCAGACATTGATTTGGCACAGTTCTGATGTAAGTGATTTACCAGATTTACAGATTTACCTGCTGAAAGCCTAGGCACAGCTTTGATCCGTGACACAGCCTCAAGAGAACTGGGCCTGGGGGAATGCAAGGAGGAGCCACCTCTGCTAGCCCTCCTGCCCCTCCAGGCCAGAACTCCTCCCTGTTTCTTGGTCTCCTAGCAGAGATCACATTTAACACTGCAGTTTCATTCTGCAGTGCTTTTTGTCATTAGTGCCCTCCGTAAAGATATGCTTAGTTTAGACCAGTAAACCCCATTAATGAAATTTGCCTTGTATGCCCTTTCAACATTAATACCTACATTTTATAGATGGGCAAAGAGAGGCAGACAGGTTACACGATTTCCATAAAGCCTGAGCCAATGTCTGTCTGGAATTGGAAATTTTGCTAGTACCTGTGGTTGTCTCATTCTGTGAATGAAATACCCACCAGCGCTGATGGGTGATATCTTTATGGACCTACTAACTGTTAGGATGCATTTTACCCAACACATACAATGCATTTAAAAACACACTTGATTTTATTTGAAAATTAAGCATTCATTTTGCACTTTGCTGAATCGGGCCCCAAATGAATAAAGACAGCTTCCATTCTAAACCTCTCTTCCATTCATTCTTAATGTACAAGTGCAATGCATTATTCTTCCAGTTTCAGAGTAAAGGATGTACTCGTTTGGATCTACAGCAAACATCCATAAATGCAAAAGCCAGAGAACTGGTGGGTTGTGGGTTTTTTTGCTTGTTAGTTTAACCAAACATGGAGCTGCCTTGTAGATATATATTCCCAAAGCTGGCAACGGCATTTGGTTCCATTTCAATGTCACGTTAGTACGGATATACCTCTTCAGTGCGTTATTTTTTACTGTGAAATTGAGGGGGAGAGAGGAGACCTAAGGATTTTGAAGCAAGCAAGCAAGAGTATAAGATATCAGAAAAAACAGTGATACCAAGGACATAAGGACATAACTCTGTAGCATATGATTGAATTAGGAGCAGCTGATCCACATCCACACAGATTTGTGGAGCCATCATGAATGTTCTTAATAATTCAATTCCATCCAGACTGTTATTAGTTCAGCAGAGATTTTTACCCCCAGAGCATCTGCAGACTTTGATTTGGATCCAGGGAATTGCTTAGCAGCTGGAAAATTTTAGAAGCTGAATGGGAATTTTGTGTTACGTAATTTTCTCATCTTGCTGAATGGGGGAGTTAGACGTGTGACCAGTTAGCACTGGTGGAAGCTACCCTTGCACTAGTATGGATGGAAGGGAGAAGGCACCCTCAAGATCTTGCTGTGTGCGAGCTTGAGCCTCTTATCTATGTATATGCTACAAAGAACAGCAAAGAGTACTGGAATGAAGTCTCATAAAATAGCCTAAGATTTTTAAGCAAGCATGCAATTTGGGCATCGACAGAATTTAATAGAAACTCTTTATTGCAGCCAATATAGGTAGCAGTGTTTAATAAAGCTGCCTTAACTGCCTCCGTTGTTGATTGTTAATTGTTTGAGCTGAAATATTGACTGCTGAGTATCTGATTATGGCCATTATGTGAGATGAAATACCTCAGTCTTTTGTAAGGATGGACTTAGGGAAAAAGGTTGCTTTGCTCAGAAAAAAGTCCAGTTTTTTTTTTCTGACAAGCTCATATTACTTCAGGTTTCATGATACAAATTTGAAGGGGGGACATACGTTTTCCAAGGAAGGACATCCTTTTTTATCAAGAATACAAATTTGACAATTCACTGGAAATTCTACTGAGTGTTAAAAAACCCAAATATTTAATTTGGAAATTAAGATCTCCACAGATCTTATGGATACGTTAAATTGTCAAAGCAACTGAGAAGAATTTTTTTTGGACTAATCCCTCCTAGTTAGTAGGACCACTGTGGTGGCAGGCACTAGGGATCAACATGGATACAATCCTTTCTATAACCTCAGTGCTTCTTAGAGGCCTGCCTGAATTCCGTGTACCAGGACAGGGGAGAAAAGACAAAAATTGCTAAGGTAATAAGAAATGATGACCTTAATTCTGACACTTTCTAATTTCTGAAAGTTTAACTTTTCAACCAGAACATTCTTTTAGTTTGTTAGCTTATTATTATGGGTACCTCTGGTTGGGAAGCTGCATTGCACGGTCAGGATGCTCGCCTATTTCTTGTTCAAAAGTGGACACGTCCCGGTCAATCTTAATTTCTTTTGAGATTTTGGCCTAACGTTGATCAATTAACTTTACTGTGAGACGAGCCATTTTTATAAGATGTTGGCAGCAAAGGAGTTTATGTGGAGAAAAAAGCCCTTCTGTATTCAATCGAAGTTACAAACAAAAGCAGGCATGGTTTTTTGGGTAGCTCCGTCTTTACCACACACAGGCTGTAGCTGTAAGTTTTAAGTCTCACAACGTCTCCAGCTCTAACCCACCCATTTAAGATAATCACCCGTTTGTCACTGTGTCTTTCTCAGAGATAACTGACCCCTCCCCTGAGCTCACGAAGTAGTTCCCTACACAGCTTCAGGCCAATTAGCCAAGAGACTTTTGGCAGTTTAAATAGGAGGCTGAAGTTACCTGCCTGGGACAGACCCTGCCTGTAGAATGAGCAGCCCCACAAAGCACTGTCAGTGTAATGGTAGGATTCAGCCTACGCTACGTAAGATTTTGCACCGGTACAGTTGTATTGGGGAACTGCTTATGAGGACTATGTATGACTAGAGGATCACTTATGACTTGTAGGTCTTGCATGTGACATGAGGATCCACAAAGAGGACGACTGCGGATCATAATTTACTTGTCTCTGGCATTGATAGGAAAAAATGCTGTGCATTCTATATCCTGCCCCGCTGTATAAATTTCTGACATGGGTCTTCAATTAGCACTAATTATGTATTCAAAGGAAGAGTAAGGATGTTCCTGTTTTTCTAGAGGGGGTGAAAAATCATGTTTCTCTGAGCTTAGCTTTAATATCTCTGCATCCTCATTCTCTATTTCAAAAGCAAAGCTGATGCCATGAGGCACTGCAGGAATTTGGAAAATATGCTTTGCTTTTGAAACAGAAGCTTCAAATCCACTTTAAATCCCATATAAAAGTTAGTCCAAGAAAGTCAATGAATGGATCATGATCAAAGTCTCTTTATTGAATTTTCTAACAGCTTCCAACAAAATATGTTTTAAAAGGAACTGACTGCATCAAGTGCTTTCCAGAAAGCTGAAATGATAACTCTCAGTTCATGATAGCTGAGAGAAGTAAGAGACGAAACCTCAGTGCCTACAGAGCATATGGGTTGTTTTGTATGAGTTGCCAAACAGTTCTGAATTCCAACATATTCTCTGGGAAATTTATCATTTCAGCTTTCAACAAAGAAATGGAAACATTGTGTCTCTTAAGGACTATTGCCAACCAAAAATTCTCACAAAGCGTGGTACAGTATTCTGGGAGTACCTTTGACTTACCTCTGCCGTGCTATCACTAAGCAACACTTCGCTTATGAAGAAATGTACTGGCCCTTAAATTTATTGAATCTCATTTCTCATTTTGAACATTTTATATGTAATCCCTCATTGCGTCTTTCCTTCTGCACAGGAGGACACAGTAAGACAAAATGCACAGAATGATCGGGATGGAAGCATCTCACAACTGGTTTGCTCCACGGTGATTGTTCAAGGTACAAAGCAAGGGAGAATCCAGTGTGATGCTTCCAGTAGGCAAATGCATAGCTGGTTACCGAGCAACCAATTTTAGTCTAAAATCTTACTGAAAAGCCTTCAGATAAAATACTTCTGTGGCATGTGGACTTTTGAGCCATTCAACAGGGTTCTGTACCTTTACAGAACTCTGCAGGACTGCTGAAAAAAAACACAAAACAAATAAAAATCCCAAATAAAAGTTTTCACCTGTTGAATTTTGCAGATTCAAGTCCAATGATAGAATATTAGTTTCATGCATCTTTTTTCAGGACTTGTTAACTACAAAGAAAACGGGATTTATTGCTGAAAGTTTCCATGCAGAGAACTATCAGTTTAAATTGGAATTAGGTTCATGAAAGGCTTGTGGAGTCAGGTACACTCAGTTTAATAACTGTAGTTTCATGAGCTTTGTTTAGTGGGAGACTTGCACACAGTTGATTATAGTGAAGTTTCTTTTTTGTTGCCTTTGTATTGACGTGAGAAGGGGCAAATTTTTGTATTTTGCAGACAACTTTGATCCTGTGATTAACAAGGCAAAACACTGTAGACTGCTAAAGAGGTTGTGCTTATGAGTGAGCCTCGGGAAACAATTCCAAACACTGCAGTCCTGACAGGGCACAGAAGCATTGCTAAAGTCATTACAACCTAAACCACCTCAGAAGACAGAGCCAAAGGTTAAAGCAATGGTGTGGAATACAGAGATGTCACTGTAAAATGACAGATATTTATATTTACCTGTACAGAAACTGAAAATGGTAAGATAAAATAAAGTGAGATGGTTGAGACTGTTCCTTGTAAGGCCCCTCCTAAGGTATTGGGTTGAGAAATTCAAGGGCCAGGTATTGTTTTCCAGTACCTGGAATCTGGCTGTGGGTCAGCCTGCAAAGCGGGTAATGCTCCGCAGCTCCCACTGTGACACAAATCTGTGAGTTGCCTGTCAAATGAGTTTTCAAGGATTTTCTGTACTGTAACTATGAACACAAATACTGATACCTTTCTTCATACAGAGTTGTACTACCCTGAATAATGTTTTTGTGGCATTCAACAGGACTCTTCATAATGCTAACCAATAACAGCAAGGGTGCCAGAATCCAGCCTTTAATCTTTTGCTAACTGAGTCATTGCTGAGGTGAATAATTTACTACGAGGACAGAAAGTTGAGCAGTGATAGAAGGAATTTGCTGAATTATGATTTCTGGTTCCTTTCTACAAGTCTCTGCCAATAAAAATTCTAAATGCTGAGTTAGACAAAGCCAGGTTCAATTTATTGTTTCAAGCCTGTTGTGCCCACAGCATTTTCCTGCATTTAAATCCCAATCTAGGAATTGCACTGCACAACAAACCTTGTCATAAACATTCACAAAAAATTTCACCTTCAGAAGATATGGCCCAACGCATGTGAAACTTTCCCTGTGTTTAAATCACGTCTGTGGCTTTACAGGGAATTGAAAATACGTCTCAGCTCTTAACTGGCACTATACATTTCTCGGTGTTTAACAGTAACACCTCAGTTTCTCTGAATGTTGCCTATCTGTTCCCTAAAGATAGCAGAAAACAGGTAATTGTATTTGCGAAGTGCAGTATTGTGCTAAAATGGAAGATACTGTGGAAATGTGAAACACTTTTAGCACTAGATTCAGGGAGAAGCTCTTTACCTGCTAGGCTGGGATGTCCCTCTGTTGTTTTGTCTGGGGCGGTCTGGCCCCCCTTGTACGACACACCACCTCGAGCAAAGGGATGAGAGCTGGAGGGGCAGCTGGACACCAGTGAGGAAGAGAGAAGTGTGTTGGGGGAGAAAGGCTGGTGAAGGGAAAATGTTGATGGAAAATTCATGAGAGATTGGTACTGGTGCACTAGTTGGAGAACATGTAGGGGAATAGAGAAAACACAGAGAAAGAGAGAGCAAGACTGGAGGTGGTGGGGGGGCAGGGATGGTTTTCCATTACAAATTCCAACAGTATGGATATTCTTGACCACACTTCAAACAAGTTTGAATTTCAGATTGTTTCAGCAATTGAGTTTATGTCCCATTTAATTTTCTGTTGTCCCAAGATTTATATCCTGTCCTGTGCACAGTCATCTGTTCCTTGGGTTTTGGAACTCTAACAAAATTTGGTATAAAAAATAATGTTTACCTTTCAATCATTTTCCATGTAGCCCTCTTTTCTTCCGTGTATTTTGTATTACCTTCAATTGTTGAGCACCCTGCATTTTTAGCTACCACCTCATAGCCCTGACCTATAGCATTCCCCATATTGTATATAACCACAGAGAGGACTGTGATGTTAAATACAAAAGAGAAATAGGAGTGTTGTAAGGTCATATGCTTCTTGCATAAGGGATTTCAAAGGAAGCAATTGTTTAAAGGACTGGAAGATGACAGAAAATAATCTGTGTAATCCAACAATCAAAACCTGTATTCATTAGCACAGGGAACTTTGTTGGGTGCCTCAGAAAATGGAAAGGTGAGTAGTCAAACTGAGAGCAGCTCTTTAATTTCCCACATTTCAAGGCGCAAAGAATAGGCTCTGTGTGTTTGGACTATTGTAGTTTTGACTTTCATATTTCTAAACCTCAGGATTTAGATCTGAATCTTGAAAGTGATTCAGACTTTCGCCAGTTCTCCTGTCCTCAGCTGAAATACAATGTCGAGTTTTTTTGAAATAATTGTGCAGCTATGACCATTCCTTCAATAAGGCATTTTCTACATGAGCAGAATTCTTTGAAGTGTGGAGCCATGAAGATGGTGAGGGCCAAAGGTGAAAGCTGTGCAATAGAAGTTTACATTCCAGTCAGAGAACGGGTTGGAGGGGTGAAGGAATTAGTCTATTGATATTCAGTGCTTTGACCTGCTAACAATAACTGTGGCACAGGGGTTATAACAGCGGCACATCCCTACATTGTGTATCAGTGGAGAGAGACAGACCTTATCTGCTTTAGTTCGCTTCGGAGGAAAAATCAGCAGGGCTTTTGCCATGTGGTCACCAGTGGCTGCTACTGGGGAGAACGGGGGGAAAAAAATGTTCATAATTCCTCCATCATTGCATTGGTTCTAATAATAAGTCAGCCACAGATCTGCAATATGATGGGCATTTTTCAAAATGTGATGCTGGGAAAGAGAAAATAAATTAATAGGGTATTCTGTGCTGGATTTTAAAGGGCATATAGACTAAGGAAAGCAACTCCCTGCTGCTTTTTTCCCCTTTAAGATTAAAAAAAAAAAAATCCTCTTTTTCACTTTGAAAGTATTTTTTCTAAAAAATAATCAAAGCAACACCAACAGTTTTTTGACACCAGAGAATACTTTTCCCTTGGTATACAGCACATTTATAACACAGCTCAGCTAGCCCTGCGGGTAGAATTTTGTGCTGGGGATCTGCAATTTTACTAACACAAACCCAACAAGATTTAGCCCATACAGTGGAAGAGGCACTAGCCAGTTGACATTTAGCTCACAAGGCACGCTGGGCTCTGGCTCTGGCTCTGCCTCCAACTTCTACCCCCAGCAATCGCTTCCCAAATCTCTGGTTTTGCTTTGTCTCCTGCCATTGGCCACTACCTTGGCAAGCATGGCATGCCAGCTAGACGCCAGCATAATGCACCTAATAAAATAGTAAAATATTATGTAACATGAAGCACAAATCAGTGAAGAGTTTAGATTCTGTTTGTTCTTAGGATTGCAAAATTTAGACATGTAGGCTACTTGCTTACATCACCTAGTTCCTTTTTTTGGCGAGGGTAGGACAGTTTTCAGGGTCTGGTCTGGCTTCTTTTTTAAGAATTCAGACTGGAAACTTTCCACCCCCCCCCCCCCCCCATCAAAAAAACAACA
>VYXH01007725.1:2300366-2343158 GCA_013397275.1 Burhinus bistriatus | reverse complement strand
AAAATAAATCTAGAGCTCTACCGTACCTAATAAACCCTCCTCCGTAGCTGCCAGCCCACGGAAGTCACAGGCCTGAGATCAAGGGGCTGTCTGGACTGCTCACTCCTCGGAGGCAGGAGTGCTCAGTGGTTACTGGCCAGGGAGCCCAGGTGTGGCCATTGAATACCCTGCCATTTTATCGAAGGGCAGGCAGACTGCAGCCACCGCGCTGCAAGAAACCGTCTGGTGAATGTAAATTATACTCACTCCCAAGGATTTTGAAACCAAGATGAAAAAGGGCTTTTCACTTGGCAACAAGATGCCAACATTTCAGAAAAATGTTTTAGCTCCGTGGCAGAGCTCCCAAGCCAGGCTGGGGAGATAAGTCCTATTATTTCTTGAGAATAAATAGTGTGATTTATCTCCAGAAGCTGGTCAGAGACGAAGCAGTGACTCAGAGACCTGGTTGCTACTTTATCTATTGAGTCAGTCTGTACTTTATTAACATGGTAATCTCCAAATGCCTTAGTTTGCTTCTCAACAAATGTCTGAAAACCCCAGGCCACAAAGTGTCTTTTGTTTAACATATTCAAGAAGCAGCTTCATAATGCAGTCCCAAAGGACAGAGACATCACCTTTAGTTTTACGTGTGCTTATTCAGAGGCTGCTTCAGTCGGAAGGAAAGGTATTGAGGAAGAATAGCATTCCGTGTGGTTGTAATCGCAGGTGAGGTGCCATCGGGGCAGTGACCAGTCTAATCTCTACCACAACGCCGACTGCAACGCCGACTGCAACGCTACTGTAAAAACCTACTTCCAAGCAAATAAGAACCGATAACAGGTTTTCATTCCAAATGGAGATTTCAACCCTGCCAGTGTTGACTTGAATCATACATTAAAATAAAACAAGCCTTACAAGCCCCTCATTAATAATTCCTAAACATAACACTGAGTGAACTAATATGCTGAGCTAGCAAACTGTGAGCTGTTTGAATGGCTGGTGTGGAGCGTTCAGCCCAGCCTGTACAAGCCGTTTGCTTCAGAAGATCATAAACCCAATCATTTCAATAATCATTTTGATATATTGCTGCAACCACATCTCTCTTTGCAGGGCCACCGACAGAACGGAAGTTAGCTACAGGCACCGGCGGCTCTTCAGCATGCCACGCTGCGGGAGCGCTCACAAAAAATCACAGGCTTTGCCCAATGTGGTATTTTGTTACTTTACCCTCAGGTGAACTTCAGAGAGGTAATTTAGGAGGAGAAACACTCCTGAACTGTTTGAGTAGGGCTCTGATATGCCAAAGGCTATCTCCAGTTAGTTAGGTAGACCCTGCTTTACAAAAGACTAGAGTTGATTCAATTCTTGTTAGCATTTTAAATTTCAAGCCCAATTACAGATTTTGAATAGTTTTAATTAAATAGATGATTTATTTATTTTTTTTAATAAAACCAAAGCTGACATAGTGGTAAATATATTAACCCTGGACTTGTAAAAGCTGTATTCAAATTCCTACTGTGCCCAGACCTGTTGTGTGACCCTGGGTAAGTCATTACACACCTCCCTGCCTCAGTTTCCCATTTGTGAAAAGGAGATAAAATTATTTGTCTAACTCCTAGGGACACAGTGAACACAATGATCTGACAAATCTCAGTCTATCTTGATTATTGCCTTTTGAGTTACCGTAGTGCTGACGATGTGTTGTCAGGATTCCACGGAGGGAGGTCTTAGGCAAAATGTAAGAAAATGAGGGACTTTGTCTCAGAGACCGGCTGTTTGAAATAAGGAATGGATACAGACAGATGGGAGAGTCCAGCAAAATAATGAAACAGTATTAATCATTATGACAGGTTGTGATCTTCAAAAACCAGCAGCCAAATAGTTAAAAATGAAAGTTTTCAGTGGTGTACTGTAAGGCCATACCATGAATATTCAAGAGATGCCTCTCTCAAGAATGAAGGCCAGTGTGGGAGACAACACAAAGGTGTTTGAAATTGAACAATTAGGTTGATTAGTTAAAGCTTAGACATTTTTTTACATATGCAGAATAAACAACTAGCACACCAGTGGGAGACAGTGAACAGAACGCATCAGTTAAACGCGGCTTAAAATACAGTCATGTTTTCAGCTCTGCTATTATCCTTTCATTAAAGTTGTTAGCAGAGATTTGTTACGAAACTGCGGTTGTGGGCACTGCCCAGCACAGCCTGCTCGGCTAGTGGTCAGCTAATGGTGTGAATGAAGTGTGAGAGCAGAAGCACAGCTTTTTCTCAGCTGCCCCTCTTTTACTTCCCCCTCCCAACCCTGTACTGAATTTCTAGTGGTTTTCTTTAATTTCACATGTTGAAAAGACTGAGTGATCCTTTTCCTCAGATGGTCTTTCTAGAACCCCCAACAGAGTGTGAATAATTATTCCCACTCTGTTGGGGCTTTGATAAGACTCTTATGGCTGCCTTTTGCTCAGCCTCTCAGCCTTTGTTCCTGCTAAAGTTATTTTCTTTCTTAGGAAATGAAAAAAAAAAAAAAAAAAAAAAAAAGGTAAAAACTGTAACACGATCAAGCAAAATTGTAATTTTAATGATAGTAATAACAATAAAAATATTGACCTGAAAACCATAAACACTTCGTCAAATCCCTCTGGTAAGTGGGTAATCATCTGTGTTTACTTCTATTTTTAAAGACAGCACAATTTAGAAAAAGGGTTGGCTGGCGAGGAGTTTGAGAGGTGTGTGAATATGAGCTTTGACTTCTGTCTGGAAGGAGTGTCCCGGCCATTTGGTTTAGATGGAATACAATCTGTAATATTTAATGGATGCCACAGGTTTGAAAGTTTCTATAGCTTTGTTGCAAGTATTGAGAAACAAGCATATTCAGAAACATATGTGAATAAACTGGGAGGCCCTATGATACAGGAATCAAAGCACATAGCTGCCTTCTCTTCCCCATTGAAAAAGGCATAGAAGGTATTACTGTTGACTAAACAAAAAGCTTTGTCTGAACGTATGTATGCTCTGATGCTCACGGGACTCGGGAAAGAGGTTAATCCTAAATTCAAACATCCCTTCAAACACTGATTAGCTATCTTAATACAAAGGACCACACATTACAAAGGAGACCATTTTAACCTTTCTACCTCCGTTCATGTTCCACCAAACAAACAGGCCAAACTGTTCCCTGTTACTGTAGCCGCAATCCGAGGTAATTCAATGAGGCTTATCCAGGTGGAACTGTAGGCACGTTGCAACCTAACGCGCACACACACAATGACAGGAGGATAAAAGGAGGAATAGCTTCAAGAAAAGAGGTTATTCCAGACTTTTCAAAACCAACCTGTAGTTGATGTATGAGTCTATTATTAAAATTAAATATACCTGAAGTCTATAGGTTTCCACAGCCATCTTATATTAGGCATTGCAGTGCTGGGTAGTGGCGTGAGATCAAAGTAATGGTGCATACAGATATATTGGCGTTTTGAGATTGGAAGATAAATAATTCATACATTGAAAACAGAGTTGGGTTGGGGATATTATAGATTAATTCCATCTCACACTTTTTTTCCTCTCTCTCCCCCCCCCTTTTTTTTTGCTAGTGGGAGACCTACTGCCCTTGTCCCTTTCTTCTGATTTCTGAATCTGCCACAGGCACTGTTAGAATTACAGCAGTGATAAGAAAAAATCAGGCGTGGGATTTGAATTAATGCTTTTAGACAAATCTCCATTCCATCTCTAATTCTAATGCTAATTACATTTGCAGATCAAAGCCTGTTCGTTAAAGTTTTGCTTTTGAATACATGTAAAGATTTTACTTTTTTGTTTGATTTTTTTTCCCATTTTTGGAGAAATGCTTCTTCCAGTAGAGACCAGATGTTCCTAAAATATCCCTTTGGAATAGCACAGCTTTGGTTCTCTGTTTTCCCTTCTTTGAATCTTTTGTATGCATTGGGTACAGCATTGTTCTGTTACTGTAGAGGCAATCCATCTTTCTGACTTATTTGGTTTCTGTTTAGAAAAAGCCAGTGATAACTTAATAAGTGAGTGCAAATAATTGCAAATATGTTTACCTGCATGCTCAGCGTTGCCAACTGCAGGTATTCAAAATTTGTATCCGCTTCAATAAGATTATGAGATTACAATGAAGAGATGTAAAATATATGTATATTGACAACTGAGTTATTTTTATTTTCCCTCTGACTCTCAGGTTTACATAATTTACACTTGCCATCTGCTTCCTCAAACTAGGACTAGAAGTTATTTCTTCTCTTCCTTTTTTTTTTTCTTTTTTTCCCTAGGTGAAGCAGAACCTTTCTAACATGGACTCCTTATATTTGGGCTTTCAGAAACATAAATATCATGCAACTTGTGATAAAACCATAAAAGCTGGCAACACAGGCACAAGTCTCATTGCCCTCCAATTTAAGCTTGGCATGTCCATACATGTTTGTAGGATCAGAGCCTATTTTGCAAGTGTCAGATAATGAAAGTCAGGGAAAGTCAGAATTTTTTAACACCACAACATAAGTCAGAGATTTTTAACACCAGAGCCTCAGGGGTTGTAGCAAAAGAGTAGGAGCTCATTTCAGGAGGAAATAAAAAGAAGGAAAAAGAGAATGGTGGAATCGAAGTGTGAAAAGAGGGGATTAGGTGCTGAAAGGGGCTGGGTTGCATGCAGGAGGAAGCAGAAAAGGTTCAGAGGGTGAAAAAGCCAATTAGTGGAGTATAAATCTAAAAAAGCCAATTTCTGAAATAAAGAGGTGTTAACTTAAGGCAGCTAGAGAGAGGATTAGTCAAGGAAGGGACAGGCTGCAGTTAGGAAAGAGCAGGATTCTCAAAACTGATCAGGACTGAAAACAACCACACTATATTACATATATTTATAAGGTACTTAAACTGTGTAATGAAAGCTGGTCCCTTTTTTAGGCATGATGCAGGCCCCTTCCATCACACCCCCCCCCCGAGAGGTGTGCTGTAGATAGCCGAATTCTGGCTGGTGTCTTCTATCTGCAGGCAGCAGCAAAGGGCCTGCTGACTCAGGCGAATTGCTTGGGGAATCTCCTTAGATGTCAGGCACAGTGTGACTCTTCCTATCTTTGCAGCAACAGGAAAACAGTCAACAAGAATCATTACCTCAGCTACGACAGGGCTGTTCGGTGGCTTCTGTTCCATCAGATCTGACAGTCACAGAGTACAAAAGGTCCCTGCTCAGCATGGGGCAGCCTTTCTGTACCTTTCCCCAAACACCTAGGAGTATTTCAGATCCTGGTATAGTAGCTAAAATCCTCCTGCATACATGATAGTAATAGCATTATAAATGCCTATTGCCCCTCCAAAAAGCTTTGGGTTCCCATCACTAGGAATCCTTTCCTTGGATTTTTTTCCCGAACGTGTATTAAGTTAAAGCATCTGAGTTTTCTCCCACGGCAGAGTCCCTGCCTCTACTGCAAAAACCTGAACCTCGTCTACTTGGGCAGGCATGATGTTGTTATTCATAGCCATGTAAGGAAAAAGAAGAGTAACAGACATTGCTTCTTGTCCATTTGATATGGACATACATTTTTGCAATGGGAAACTGAAAGGTCTGGAGGGAAAAAATCAAACCAGAATCAAAATCTGCTCACATGCATCCACATGTATTTGCAACCAAGACAGTAATTTCCAGTTTTAGTCAACACATGCAGAGACTTTTGGATATAAATTGGCAACCCTGAAAAATCTCTTCCAAAAGACTGTGTTTGGCAGGAAGCATGCAATTACCTGGGTTTTAAGAGATCATGTAAAGTGCTGCCAGAAAAAGCTGCTTGCAATATACATCTAGTTCTACTGATATACAATCCCCAGGAATTACAGTATTTATTTTTGAATAGCATTTGCTGCTCTCTCATCTATTCCCTAAAAGTTTATATACATAGACATAGAGATCACACTTGCAACTGGAGGGATTTCCCATCGACACAAGATTACTAGAAAATATCTAACTAGAAGAAATCCTCTTCCCTTCTATCTTCTACAATGCTGCAGGATGGAAGAAGTTATGTTAGCTAGATTCAATCTGCCATCCTAAAGCTTACGGTTAGGAGGCATCTGCATACAGTTGGAAGATACTGTTCCATAGGGAAAAAAAATAAATAAAAACATGAAATGTAACAGGCCAAGCTTTCAGCTGGGTAAATCAGCATTTCTCCCTTAAACTCACTGGAACCGTGCCTGTTTATATCCTCTAAGAATCTAGGCAGTTACCTGGGCTTGTCGGCTCACTGTAGGGATAAACATAGCTTTAACCAATTAAATGTTCATTAGGGGCAAGACAGAAAGGATAGCAGAAGCCAAAACTCAGAACCAGTCAGCACTTATGCTCTTGTTCTTTTATCAAATAAAACTAACATTTTGCGGAACATCTTTTTCTGCATGGGTAAGCGTAAAGCCTACTGTAAATACTAGTTTAGATCTACTGGGGAGTTATTTTATCTATGAGGTGGGGGGGGCGGATTTGCCTTGCTGGTATATCAGCCTTCTTAGCATAGCACAGTTATCTCAGTGTAAAAGTACCTTACACTTATCACTAAACTTACAGGAGTCATAGATGTGATATGGATACCTTAATCTGTAAAACTACTTCATAATAGTTTCAAGCTAACATACTGTGATACAAAATCACATGTATACAAGACCTAACCTGCAACCTGCTTCTAACATTAATCTGACAGCGAACACCTGGAAATCAGAAAAGGACAGGAACAGTTAGCCAAAAATGTAATTTCCACGTTATGCCTAGGAGACTGAAATTTACCCTAGTATAAAGAAATAGCGAAAAGGCTCACACACCACGGATGTCTCATTTAAGTCACAGTCAGACTCAGTACCATCTGGCCCTCCACAGTCGCCCTTGATTCATGCCCTGCAACTTACTGGTGGATTCTAGCCACAAGGAATATAAACCAATCTATGCAGGAAGGGTCAGCAATCCCTGACATTTACTCTTTTGTTGGTTTTATCACTTGAGGTAGCCTCCTCTTGTGTTGGAGTACTGCCATGATGACTCACACACAATCGTATTTGCAAACTTGGACATGCACATGTTACAAGCTGTTCTTTAAAGGAGCGTAAGAAGGCATCTCATAATCCTGAAGCAAAACTGTTTCAAAAGATGTACCGCCAGAATGCGTTGGCTGCTTTTTTCAAAGGTTTTAGAAAAGGTGATAGAAAGTAGTATGAGCTGATAATGCAAAATAAACAGAAAAAGAAAAGAACTAGGCAAATATCTTAAAAACAAACCCTTTTTTAAGGTTGGTGCTCTCTTTTACTCATATAATGTCTGTTTTAGCTGTTGATTAGCTTTTCTCTAATGCTGTGGCTCTAAAGCTTTTTTTTTACTATGACCACCTTAGCCTTCTGTCCCACGAGGATGAATATGGTTGCCATATTCAGGCTGCTCATAACTGTGTGACTCTTCAGTGTAGTCATCACCCTTGGGCCATGGCTCTCACATTTACAATGTCTGTCCTAATAAATTTCTCACTTTCCTGGTTCAAAGTTTGACTTCCAGATTTTCAAATATTTTGGGGCTGGAGGACAACAGGGAGATTTCTGTAAACGTCATGCTTGAAGACATGAAGAAACTCAGTCAATAAAGAAGGTATTACAGCATTTCCTGAAGATGGGTGAACTGAGAAGAATCTCTCTCTGGCTGAGGAATGAAGAAGGAAACCTAAGAGGACTTGTCAAGTCTTTAAGTCATTAATTTCTGTTGTTTCTCAACTAGTAATGAAGTCTCATTATCAGCATATTTCGATCCAATTACGCAGTCTCTCTGAAATGACGACACAGTACTGTGGACCATTGCTATAGCAATGGCTATCCCAATCTTGAGCAATAGTACACAGAAGACGTAAGAGTAGTACAGCAGGAACCAGCAGTACCGCCCCCAACACCACATCAGGGTGTGTCTGCAGGTGTGTTCTCTTCTGTTACAACAGGATCAAACAGCAAAGTAGCAGCATCACTACTGAACGAAAAGGGCCTTTTATAGAGCCCTCACTGCACCATTAATAGCAGTTGTTACAATGTGAGGCCTGTTTCTCCTTGCATATCTTATTTTTTCCTGTGATTCAATACATAGGGTGAAGTATTTTTGCAATATGTCATTGAGATGAGAGAATATTACCTTTTTAACAGATGGAGAATTGCACAAAGATATTAAGTCTGGAAGTATTCATTAATTTAACCTTTGAGATGTGGAAGGCCTGATTTTTTTCAGAGTAGTTTTTATTATAAAGTGTAAATTGCTCTGCATTTCTGCTAATCGGACTTAAGAGTCTCTGGTTAGATGTGGACTGGGGACAACATATATTAATCACCTTTTCTGAAAAATATGGTTTAAATGTTTGCACTGGCATTACATTCTGCAGCTGAATTCAGTTCCCCAGGACAGGATCCTTAGCTAAGAAACCGTCTTCCCTCTTTCTGCAAGCTTGTGATTAAACACACTTTAAGTTCTTCCTGAATTTTTCTTCAATTCTTGGTCCCGTTGACTCCCAGTGCCAGTCTCCTTATCCCGATAATTCCAGTCTTAGCAAGATCTTTACGCAATTAAAATTCTCCAGGGTCCTCATGTCTCCCTCTCACCTTGACGCTTGTGCTTTCTCCTGACACTCTGTACCTACTTCCTCCTCTGGTTTGCAGTATTCTCTTTGTCCCGTCAGTCTCAGGGATGGAGCAGGTGAAAGGATAGTTCAATCAAATCAACTCGGTGAGAGATTCAGGTGTTCATACAGCTCATAAATCTTTAGAGGCTTTGGATGATAAACTCCAGCAAGTTCCTGCTGCATGGGTGTGAACTGCAATAGGTCCAGCGCTTTTGTCTTCCTATGGAAGTTAATGGAACTTAATGGGAGTTTTCAAAGGAAAAGCAAAAAGCCCATACACAGTGCAAAGAACATCCTCCTGCCAAATTTCAAGTCCTCACTCTGAAGTATAAAGTCTCTAGAGTGTTTCAAAGTAAATCTTATCAGATTTCTTAGCACAGGATCATATTATGGCTAATGTTGGTCACCTTTAATAACAGGTTGCAATACCAGCTCTGCCTATGATGCAAGCCTTTGAATCCATAAACTAAGTTATATTCCTGGAGGCTTATCTGCAGCTTTTATCTACAGCTGTGGCTGCCACATGTATGCATCTAAAGACGATTTTTTTCTTTCAAATTGAAGACAGGATTCCAGTTTGCTTTCACTTAACTTTGTAATCTGGCTCTAACATTCCCAAATGATATTTCCCGACATTATCAGTGAGGTCTGAGCAGCTCATGGCAGCTGCAATGTAATTGTGACAGAGAAAATCTTTGTCCTCTGAAGCATCCATCCTTTCTGCTTTGCTTATTTTCCGCTCGCAGTGATTTCCTCCACCATTCAAGCACCACAGAAGTTGTAATTGACAAATGGGAAAATTAATCTGGTTATTAGCTGAAGCACAGGCTTTTCAGCAGCTTCCCAGGGTGAGCTGTACAAAGAGCTTTCTTACTAGGGAAAATATTGACCTGGGCGTTGTCAAATCTCTTGCAGAGACAGGTCAGGTGAGTCTCTGATCACATATGAAACAAAAGTAATTATTTTAATCCG
Source organism: Burhinus bistriatus (assembly GCA_013397275.1). Taxonomy (NCBI): domain Eukaryota; kingdom Metazoa; phylum Chordata; class Aves; order Charadriiformes; family Burhinidae; genus Burhinus; species Burhinus bistriatus. The sequence continues at coordinate 2,333,569 of VYXH01007725.1, read as the reverse complement.
AAGTACTTTAAAGGAGAGAGAAAAAAAGACTTCCTACTGAAGATTTAATAGCAGAATTCATATTAAGGGCTTTAAATGTGGACTTCAGTTCACTAAGATGGAAAATTATGACATGAAACATGCATGAAAATTGAAGTTGCTCACAAACAAGGGCAGCTTACTGTTAACTTTTCCGATCTAGGCAGCTCAGGAACAGTTTAAATGTCTGGGATTTCAGGAAAGGTGCCACTTTATAAGGAGTAGAAAAACAGGCCAAGTTCTGTTCTCAGGGTGAAATTCACATCTGTAAAATGCCTATGTATCTCCTAAAATAAAGCTAGGTTGGCATATGCAGGCTTGGCTTGGACTCTACATAATGACCAACTTTTCTTTCAAGGGGGCTTGGAAGCAAAACCTGCAGCAGAGTAACCGCCAGTATATTTTGCTGTAGATTTCCTGTATATGTGTTTTCATGCACCCTTTCAACCTGCTAGTGGTCCAAATATACTGTAAAATCCAGAATGAAGTATAAGTACATTAATTTATAAAGTCATTACAAATGGACTGATTTCTGCAGTATGAACAGGATCTACTAATCTCTGATATCTTCTAACCTAAATCTCAATAAGTTTCCTTATTGACCATTCTAATTCACTCAGCTCAGTGCTTCAAATACGAGTATCACTCAACAGCCAAGTGCCTCCTTCTGCCTTTTGTAACAACCAGCAATGATGTTTTGCATCTGGATCTGACATACCAGGTTTCATCTCAATCCCTGTATTACTACAGGAGAAGTAAGAAAATGATTTTCAAGGAGAAAAATGAATTGTTTCAAGTTGATGAATGTGTACATAATGAAAGACAGCTGAGCTTGCACTGACCCAGAGAAAGGATGTTTCCAGCAAACTGACAAGCCTGCACAGCTCCCATTAGTGTTGCAAGTTATGCCCGTGTAGAGTGAGGAAAACGGACTCCAATTAATGTGTTTATAGAGGAAAATGCTGCTTCCAGTATACTGTTCCCCAGCCGCGCTGAGAGTGACTTCCCAAGATAAGACCCTGCTGTTACTCAGTTTCTAAATAAGGTAAGAGAAGACTGGGCGATGGGAGGTTCGGATGGCAAAGTGAATTTGCCTTGGTGAATTTGAAGTGCTTACATTGCAGTCTGCCGTTCAGCTGTTTACCTGGTTTCTGGGTGCTTTTTTATTTACTGTCAATTTAACAAACCTTGTCCTCTGTTGATAAGGAGTCTTAGTGCTCAGCTTAGTCCACCAATTTCCCCTCTGCCGCCCCGAGCTTTTATAAAGTCACATTTATTTTGGTGACTACAATATATTTGTTTGTAAGCCCTCACACTGGGCAGCAGTGCATGTTAATTCATTAAGCCTGACAGAATGTAAAGTTACAACACAACTATAAGAACGTTGTCCCTGTACTGATGTATAATTAAAGCACGGTCATCCAGGGAAACTTGAGTTCCCTTCTTCAGGGAAACCTTTTGTAATTCAGAGCAGTTAAAACCACTAGTTATTCAAGTAGGTTAATTCTCCCTCCAGTATCTTCCCTTAGATAGGTATCTTGTGAAGGATCTCTGATGTGGGCAAATAGTATGATCTGCATCTATTCCACCTCGGGCTCTGATTTCACAAGTTTAACAAAGCTGGATTGACTCCATACTGGATTAACAGACTTCTAGCAAAACCGACTTGTGCTACAGGAAATGTGGTGACACAACAAGTTCAGCTTGGTCCTGATCACATACGGTCATCAGAGGATTCGTTGGCACTTTCAGTAGGAACGGAGGTGCTGCACACTCTCTTCTGAGTGAAACCTTTTGGATTCTTTTCATCAAAATGGATGAAGTTACCTGCGTAAAGCTTCCTTGCAGCTTCACTTGGATAAACTGTTCTTGCTCGCTTCTGTTCCTGGGTTGTTATAGCTGGCTAAACTTAAGTAACTGTCATGCCTTGTCTAAAGTACAGATTAAGAAGTATATGAAATGATATATAATAGATAAATAAGAAAAGTATACGAATAAATTTAAATTTGGCTCCTTCTTTATCTCTAAAAGCAAATCACATCATTCACAAAGAAATCAAAATAAATATGAATGGGATAGGCCCCTTCTTTCAGAATGAAGGTATGAGTTGGTGGTAAAAGTGTGGGCTTTTGTTAGCTGAAAGCACCTTTTGTTGCATCTCACTTCCACTGCAGGGTTGTTGAAGGCGTGGGGCCAACAGTCAGAAGGGTAAAGTCCCAGTATACATAGGCGATTTCAGCAGTAGCAGCATAGACAGTTTTCAGCCAGCTCACCTTCTAGCAAGAAACTGCGCTTCATTTATGAAATTCACTTCATGTGCACGTGAAGGACAAAGGATATATACTACTTAAATTCCAGCATCCGTGATGTATATTAGAGCTTGTCCCAGCATGCTGCAAAAGAGGTAAAAGTCTGCAGGAATACTTTGCCGACACGAGCTAGGAATCGACAGAGTCATTAGAAATGGCAAAATTTTTTTCAGCAACACAAACTCAGTTGTAATCTTATGGCGACAGAATCCCATTGTATAAGGAATCTGCTGCTCCCAGCCTCTACTCGTCACCACTTTTGCCCTTCTTGGAGGCCTGTGTTTGCTGACCATAATTATTTTGCCTGCACAAGCCCATACAAAGCTGTGGAAGCAGACAGAAATGGCTGCATGAAGCAGAGGTGCAATGCCACATATCCTCTCTTGTGATAAGCCTGGAGACCAGGGGACAAATGATCCAAGACCAAAACAGTGCCCCCCCCTTTCATTTTTTTTTAATAGCTGAGTATTCCCTTTCTTTTCATTGTACGGTAATCTGGCTAAAGAATTTACCTGGTATGAATACAGTGACTTCGATTTACACTGGTGGAGCACCAGGTTATAACAGTGAAGTTTCAGGGAGTAAAGAATGAGAAAATAGAAGTAGTTCATGGGGTATCACATATTTTAGGAAAACAGAAACTTCCAAGAGTATCAGAACTGTTCCCCTTTCTTTGCTCTGACTCTTCAAATTTTTTCTTTTGCACCAAAATAGACTATTTGTTTATTACAGCAGGAACTAATATTTTCCCTGTAGCCAGTTAAAAGAAATACATCCTCTTTGTGGCTTTGAAAATCCCTACAGGATTATGAATGAATACTTCAAGAGTGTATTATAAATTCAGACATGTCTATTGGGCTTTCAAGTATCACAGCGGGAGCTTCTTACTGAGGCAACCTGAGGGTAAAGGCTTTCCCACCTTTCCAAAGTGACTCCTCCCACAAAATTTTCTTAGGCTGAAGTTAAAAAAAAAACCACCACCCTACCTAGTTGAGCTTCTTAGAGCCGCTTCATTCTAAGCAGAACTGAATATAAATATAATTTAGTACAATCACATACCCGGACATTGCTCTGGAGCCTGCTCAGTTTTCCTGCCACATGCAGTATCTTGCACACTCTCTAATGGTAGGTTGTTGTTTGAAACCAATGTGCCTTTTATTTTAAAGTCTAAGCAGGTTAGTTAAAAAACTTGTTTTCCAGCACGTGCTGTCCTAGATGTGCTATGAGCACCTGTCATTATCTCCTCCAAATTCCGCGGTTGCTCCTACTTGCCAACTGGCAGCGTCACAGCATTGTGACAGCGATTACAAAGTAGGATTAGACATAGCCCATTTCTCCCATCCCCTGCTGCGAGTGCTGAACCAGCAACTTTGCCATGTTTTGATCAGATGCACTCGGCACTGACATATAAATCAGGGACAGTACTAAAGGGAGAGGGGAGGAATCAGCAACAAAGAGGCAAAATCAAGGGCAACTTGGAAGGAAAAAGTGGGACTAAAGAGAGTTTAAAAAGCACATAGCTTTGAATCTATATGTAATTCCTTCTAAAGGAGATGAGGGGTGTTGCTACTTTCAAAAGAATTCACGCTTTTTCAGGTTTCTTGAATGCACATCGCCCCAGTAAAAAACCTCCGGTGGGCTGAGCCTCAGAATGAACTGCAAGCTGAAAATGAGTTTTAGCTGGAAATTGAAGGGCAGTTGTTAAGAAGGCCTGTCAGACAGTCTTTGAAATTTAAGAACCACCTGCAGCAACTGGTGTAGGTGGTACTTGTAACAGTACGCATGATGCTGACTTAATGGCTCAGCAGATGTTGTGCATGGGTGTAACTTCTTCATAAAGATTAGCAAAAAGGCTTGAAGACATAAATACATTATCTTTATGGATGTCAGCTAAAAATACAAGACAGTGCCAAGAAAAAAGTCAAAGAGGATGGTGATCTTCTGAGGATTTTTCTTGATCTGGTAGGCATCAAAAAAGAAAAGCTGGTGTCGAGGTGCTCCAACATTGTAGCAATGGAGGAAGATTTGGGATTGGCAACTCTTCTTACAACATACAGGACACAGAGCATGAAGATGAGAAAACATGTTGTATTTGATCACGTCTAGTGCCTAAGTGTGTATTCCCAACACTTTGCTAGCATTTTTGTGAAAGCAGCTGCCATTAAAGAAATTAGCTTTCAAAAGAAACACTTGGAGTAAGAGGCATGACTAAAACTTCCAAAACAAGACATACTCATTCTTGCATGATATTGCTTTGGCATTTGCCATCCTGCAACTGTAGTTAAATCTAAGTATCTGGCAAGATGTTGAATGCCTAAACCATTACTTTACAATGCAAAATCCCATGGGTGCAGAAGAAAAACGTGTATGACAACTAATATACACACACACACTTCCAAATTCTTGCACATATACTAAACCTGTACAAAATTTCTCTCAATTCTCTTGAAGAACTATTTAAATCTTAAATATATAATATATGCAGGCAGTTTTGCAGGACAGTGGTCTAAGACACAGCCACTCCTCAAACACTTTACAGTACAATCTGTGATTGAACTTTGGAAAGGTGTCAGAGAGGAACTATACATGTCACCTGACATGGGTTTATGTGATTTAAAATCAGCGCAGTGAAATGACAGCAAAACCGTCTGATTTCATCCAAGCTTAACTAGTAGACAAAAGCCTTCTCTTAGTTATTCCATTTTATAGTGAACTCTTTGGTCTGAATGAAAGAATTCTACGTTTCCACTGGTGAAAGTGAAGACCAGCTTTGTCCTGTGCTCTCTGTCTGGCTTATTAAACCTGCTAATTTGTATTTATAACTATAAATACAGAGATCATACCCCAGGTCAAGCATTTTCTAAAATTCTCTGGTGTAGACTTACCCAGTACGATATATCCCTTAGTTTTAGTTGGCAAATATAACAGAAAGAAGAATGAAAGCAATAGGATCTTACGCACTTGAAAAAACAAGATTGTTATCTCCATTTTTCAATTGCTATTAGTGAGAAACGTAGCCAGCAATATGTAGGTCATTATCAGTAGCTGCTTTGGTAGTCTGAGAACAGTTTAACGGAAGGAAGAGGTTTCTCTTTGTTGTTGAATAAGTTACTCTATATCCATGAAGTAGCTGTGTCTCCTCCCCAAAGGCAGAAGCATTATCAGCAAATGAATGAACAGGGCATTCTGTGTTATGCCAGTAGCACTGTCTTTGAAAACAAGGGAGACAAGAAAAGTAGATTCAGTGTGGCTTTTATTTTCCTGTCTACCATTGTAATGGAGCTCCTCCATTAACTCATTCTTGTCAGGCTGAATTGAAAGTGACAGTTAATAACTTACACCAGCATCTGCTTGCACTTGATGCAATAGCAATAGAGCTCTGCAGTGTCTTCCCAGTGTGCGGAGAGACCTGGTTCCTGGGAAGAGGTAGTATCTAATAATATTAGAGAATTAGATACAGCTGGAGGAAAAACATGGATGTGCTCTTGGGACAACAAGCTCTCCTTTAGGTCACCTGGAAACTCCAGTTCCTACTGATGTAATGGTAAAATCTGGTGAATATAAATATTCTGCTTCCACTAAGTTATCAGAAGTTCAGGTCCTTACTGATACCACCCCACTCACTCAATTAAGCTGCACGGAGTTTTCCCAGCAGACAGGAGCTGGATCTGAGCTAGGAAAAGAATGAATATTTTCATTTTACAGCCATATGCAATGACCGATCCAGATGATAGCCTCTTCTGCAATGTGGGAATTCAGCAACTCAGATCAGTGAAAGGGAAAACTCCACTTCAGCCCATGCGGTGGTACTATTACTACAGTGTAACGGTGCCAGACAGTGATCCACCAGGTGGAGACCTGCATTACACTGTCATAACAGTTTGTGAAGAACAGGGTCCTGGGCAGGCATGTCATCTGGCAGTGAGTGTTTCAATCTTGCCCTAAGTATCTTTCGAATCCCTTAGACAATTTATATCATTACCACTGTATCTTATACTATCTTCTTGAATGTGTTATAACCTAGAAAAAATTATATTAGCCAATACGTTGCTCTACCTGACCTAGCTGTGCAAGCAAAACTTTTGCATCGCTCTAAAATTTGCACTTGGGCTTTTCCATGAGACCTTTTAGTGCTCAAGTCAAAGTAACAGATCTGTAATTGGTTTGAAAGCATGCTTGGATTAAGTCATTACCTACCATTGCATAATGAGATATATCACACCCCTCAGTCAAATTGTTTAGGTGTTCCTTAACATTTGCTGTTATCATTACACTTTCAGTAATTTTCAAACATCAGAGCCTGCCATTGCTGCCAGATTTTGTTTTGTCCTTCCATCAGTGTGTACGACAACAGGTTTTGGTACACTCACTTTATTCCCTCTGTCAAGTAGGACAAATTCTGCCTTTAATTATACCCCACTCCAAATGAACACATGTCCAGAGTGCTGACATCTCCCACTATTGCTACACTAATTGTCTCACAAACCATTTGGCTGCTTTTTTTCACATTGACTTGTTGCCATTTTTTGTGATGTGATTTATAGTATTTCCCTTTCGTCTTCACCTGTGCCCTTTTCTGAATGGAAAAAAAACCTCAAAAGTGGGACATATTTTCCCAGTGATGATCTTTACTGTTTCAGTTTCTTTCCTTCCTTTGCCATCCCTCCCCTTATTTCACTAGATTCTTTTGCAGTGGCCTAGATTTAGCATCCTTTTACAGCCAATTCTTGTGCCTGCAAAGCCCTGCTAATATCGTATTGTACTAGTCAGAAAAAGTTATTTAGGGCAGAGACAGTCTTTTTGGTCTGTGTTAACACACAGATGTCTTGAGCCAGAACTGAAACTCAGAGATACTGCTACAATATGAATGGGAGCAGGAGAGCTAAATATATCTTTATCTATATATCTGTAATTGTATAGAGATAGGGGAAGGTAAATGTATCTAAAATTTGAATTAAAGCTATTCTGTTTACTCAGAAGCTATTCTGTTTACTCTGTTTACTTCTGATCCATAATGACCCTACTCCCCTTCATTTTTTCAGAGGTCACCTACTTCCTTACTTGCCCTTCTACAATCCCTATCCTCAACCTTTTTATTTCCTTAAGATTCTTGCTTCTGAATTATTGGTGTATTGTTCACAGCTACTCACCGTAGCTGAGGTAACAATGGTAATGATCCATTGAAACAACTCTTAAAATTGTTAGCTAAAAATGCTGGTGCACCAAAGTAGTCTAAAGGGTACAATTCACAAACACGGCAGTATAAGGCCACGCATGAGTCTGTATTACTATTCCACTAGCCACAAGTCCAGCAAAAGAGACTTCTGGTTTCCCTTCCAACAGCCTCTCATTTCTGCGCATTCATCACAGACTACCATCTCTTCCATTTTGCTGATTCGGTGTTTGGATGGTTGTGCTCTGTTACCAGACATTGTATCCGTTCTGAAAGCAAAACCAACAAAACCCAAATCTTGCTTCTACTTTTTCCTCAGTTACTATTTTTAAACCAGAAAATGTCACAGTTCTGCTTTGGGACACAACCAAAATAAAGCACTGCTCAGAAGAAAAGAATAAAGGGGCCAAGAATAAGCAGGACGAGAACTTCTTCGATCTGTTCTAACAGGACACGGAACCACGGGCTAACAGTATGCGGAGGCGAAAAAAAAGAAAGCCTTGTTTGAAGAACTCGCAAGTAACTCAAGAGCTGCTGTTCCCTTCCCCTCAATCAAGTGACAGTATCATCAAAGGGCTTTTTGCATCCATAGCATCCAACAAACTAGCTTGAAAGTCTCAGGAATTTAGATAGCATCCTCTTCTCAGATTTTGAATGGGGCCTGCTGGATGTGATACTAAGCTTTGTTCCCTGGTAAGCTAAAGATCCTTTTCTCTGTGTAAGTGCGTGTGTGTGAGACAAAGTGGCTGTGTCAGAATGGATGATCTCAGCTTCTTGAGTGGCTTCAATTCTATAGGCTAATCATCCCATGCAGGCTGATTTCATTTATTCTGTCTGTGACACAGTAAGCCTCTATGTAGCACAAACAATACAAGAATAAATAAACCCAAATATTAATCATTCCTGGCATCGTAACTGGTAGGTGTTGCAGGGGACCTATGTGAAAATGCTGACAAGCAATGCAGGGAGGGTTGGAAAGAGACGTATGTCTCCATTGGTATCACCTCCCTATGCAAAATAATTTTGGACAAAACAATTAATCCTTAGAGCTTATATATCTGAAAAGCACCTGATTCATATTTGAAATGGGGTGCACTGGACAGGCGCTCAGTACTTTCAGAATCTTTTGCGAGGAGAGAATAGTCCTGTCCCGGTTTCAGAGTATGATCAGAAAACCTAAGATTAACCCCCCTGAGGACTCAGACTTCCTGTATCAGAGCGGGTAAGTCATTAATTACTTTCCAAGTCCTTTACAGTGTTACAAGCAGAAAACCTTTGGAACCTCTGCTCTCAGAACAGTCCATTCGCTTATTCTTTCACCCAGACCGCATGCGTGAAGTATGTGTTTGTACATGACAGCAAAGACTTTTTGGCAGGTATATCACACATACGTTAATATATAAACTGCTGACTATTATTAGAATGAGTTAGGAAACAGATTAATCAAAACAATTGAAAGTGATGTTTGCCAATAAGGACCAGAAACCTGTTAAACAATCCATACAAACACAGCCATTTTGAGCCTCTGCCATTTACCGTCTGGCTCCATCCCAGACTCCCCTTCTCTCCAAACACTTGCAGAGACTTATTCTCCCTCCTCTCAGGCACAACCCAGATGTGCAGCTTCCCTTCCTGGGCAGCAGGAGGAGGTAGGGCTCAAATACATTTGTCTTCAGTGGTATCCCACTGTACTTACGGTTTGCTTGCTTCCATTTGTCTCCCTAGACGTGTAGCTGAGCAGAGACTGTTCTACCTCGGTGCAGACAGTGGACTTTAATAATACAACTTCTTCCACAAACAGAAACTTATTTTACCTGTAAATAGCTGGAACTACCCTGTCTCCAGCAGAACTGCATGAAAAGGGAGCTATCTTAAAAGCAATACTGTTTCCTCCAGCAGTGAAGCAAAGCTTGAGAGGTCATAGGCTGTATTATGGCAACTCTAGGATTTTCTAACTTTTTCTGATTTTAACTCAGAGGTTGAATTAATTTAATTTCTTTGCATTAATAACATCATTTTAACTAAAGGAAAAAATGAAATGAAATTGCATGTGCTTAATCATATTAGTATTTAAATTGTTTTAATTAGACTTTGAAGTTCATGTATAACTTGGGTGGAAGGGAGAAAAGATGGCCATTTCTCCACTTTTGTGGGTTTGCTTCTTCTAATTCTTTAATTTAGACCATGCTCAGGCTAACACAGGAGCTGGTGTGTTTACATTGTAACAACTGCTCTTTGGTCAACAGTGCTGACTTTAGAGTTAATAAGAGCTTGGAATTTGTTGAATGTTGAAAAGTACAGATAAATTATCAAATTACTCTAAAGATCTACAATATCTGTACCTTACTTTTCTGTTTGTTATCCTTCTCGATTTTTTTCTTCTGATGTTAATGTTCTCATAGGAAAAAAAAAAAAAGGCAAAACCAAAACTCCAAAACTTAAAGTTTTCAGTCTTATGTTTTCCCCTTTTTTCCAGAATGAAGAAAAAGCAAGCCCTACGCCTGTCTCCATATTGCCTCCCTCCGTCAGCAGGGACAATACCTCTAGGTAAAAAACCACCTTCAATCCTTGCAATACCTCCAGTGATTCTCCCACTACCGAACCAAGCCATGCCTGACATCCTGTTCCACCCTATTTTCTTTTGTTACCTTTACAATTCCCCACAACTGCTTTCTCCCACATTCCCCAGCTACCTTTCTTTGCCCTCCTGGATGAGCAAGAAGTAGGAAGAGCTCCGACAGGCATGAATCTACATGTGCACTGGTTCACCGACTGGTGTGTGTGTACTGCTGGGCCACGGGACATGCCTGCGCTACCAGGCTGCCTAAACAGCGCGTGTGAGAGCAGAGCCTTCCCTGCCTTCTACTCGCTGACCGCTGGGCTCCCGAAACGTGGGGCAATTAAAGTTCTTCAGATCTCCGCCCTTCTTTTAAGTTTAGTGGTGATTAGCTGATAGGCTGAACAGAAATATAAGGAGGGAAGAGATAAACATTTTGAATACATCAGCCTTATTTCCTTAGTATAACAAGTTTAAAAAGGGTTTGAACCCTGTCTACAGTTTTGTCTGCCCTTTACCACTTACAGTTAGAATGGCCAACTTCTTACCATATAATAGCTTTTCTGTCTCTTCTATGTGTTTATACAGTCTCCATTACTATAGTAGTAGGATCCTCACATCCTTTAATGAATGTGATTCGCCCCGTCTCCCGCCAATGAAGATGAACAGTACTGTCATCCCAATTTTAAATGTAGGAATTGGGCCAGAGAGAGACTAAGGCCTTAGCACAGAAAGTAAGGCCTAAGCAAAGGGGCATGTGCATTGCAACACACAGCACTACAGCACTTCATCGTGTGTAAAACCTTAAAAACCTGTCTTGTGCTGCGGTTCCCCTCAGCAGCCACCATCTCAAAAAGAACATCACTTTCTGCTGTGCCAAATTCATGCTGAAGAGCAAACACAGAGCAAAACTGTAAAGGCAATCAGATCAGGTCCTGGTTTGGGTTCCTTGCTCCCCCTCTCACTCTCCTTTCTTTCCTGTTCCATTTCTGCATTTTTCTGCTCTTTTCTCTATTTTTCCCCTTCTCTTATTAAACCAGCCATTAAAAAGAGATATTTCCTATCTATAGCACTTGAGAAAGAGCTTGTTTCAACAGGGCTTGACTCAGAGCCTTCCAGCTCACATCTGTGGCTCCACAAAGGCAGGAAATACTTCTTATTACTTGTTTTCTTGAATTGTTTTATGCTCGTAGTAAATTAATGGCTCTCCCTTGACTGTGGAGCTCTTTATTCAGAATGCTTAGCCTTCCACCTTAAGAGGCTATATTGACCATGCTCTGTAAAAAGTTTATACCTTGAAAAACAAAAACGGCATCCAATTTAGATGAAGTAGGTGAAAGCTTTTATTGTACAGTCTCTCCACAAGCTTCTGATGCACCTGACTGTTATATAGATAAGTAAACAAAATATCTTTCTTCTGTTAAAGTGGTTTAGCTGTGTAATCAAAAGTAATTCAGTACCTGTTTAGCCTTGGTACTGGCTAACAAGAGGCAGATTCCACACCCTAGTGCAAGAAAGATCAAAGGCTCTTTTGGCATTAATGAATGCTAAGCAAAAACCCCAAATATTTAATCAAGAGGGAACAAAACCTTAAGATTCATGCAGCTGTGAACATTTTTACAAATTTTCAGTTTCTACTTGAATCATATCTAAGGGTTTGTTACCATACAGATGAACAGGATTAAAGTCAGGTGACAAAAGGTGGGATTTTCAAAGCATTGTTAAAACTGCCATAGAGTTGAATAGGGCCTGCGTTGGACAATAGGGGAAGAGCTATTACAGGCTGTCACTTCTTAAAAAGCATTGAATGTGATGGAGTGTGATTATGACTCAGAAACACAACAAATGCGTTAGAGGGAGGCAAAAAGAAAAGGATGCACCTGACTGGTTTTGTAAGGCTGCTCACAAGTGATACAATAATTCTTTCCTAACCAAAGTGGCAATCATCTGATATCCTGAAGCAGAAGATTTGATTACCCGGCTTACCAAACACAATGCCAGTTGTCACACAATTACCCTAAATAATTATAATAACGTATTATTTTCATTGCAGTTATGCTAGGGAGCCTTGGTGATGGATCACAATCTACTTTGCAGTGCCCCAACACATACAAAAAAATGGGGGTTCCTTCCCCAGAGAGTTTATGGAAGATGATGAACACATGGAATCTGGCCACTGATATTGATCAGCACTACAAGAAGCAATCATATTACACCAGATATTTAACAAATGCTATTTTTGTATAGACATCACAGCAGAGTAGACATTTTAAAAGGTATTACAGGGATTACAGTGCAATTACTTAGGAGATATTTAAGAGGTGCTCCACCTGTACACAGAGGTAATACAAGAAAAGCAAAGGGACTTAACTGAAAAATAATAATTAAGTGATAAAGGTGACATCAAAAGAAGTAGTTGTGGATAGGACACCTAGCCAATGTGTGAAAGATGTTAGGCAATGAAATCCACAAAGAGCCTTGTAAGTATTTGAAGTGGTGAAGGGGCATCTCGTAAAGGCAAGCCACAAAGCAGATCATGCCACAACACAATTCAACCAAGAAATCAGGAAGATAATCTCTGCAGTGATGTGTTGATGGTAAAACTGAGATAAGATGGAATTCATTGGTATGGACACAAAGAGGTTATGCCTACTAAGATACAATATGAGGAATCTGCCTTTCACCCATGTATATAGGGAAGAAAAGAAGGATGTTAGATGTGTTTTGCAAGCAGAAAACTAAGCCTTTCCATGCAGCTTGGATGTGATGATCTATGGAGAAAAGACTAAGGCAAAAATAGAGTTCAGGTTGTACGTCCAAATGTTGATGAGGATGAAAAAGAAAGGAAGCATCAAAGTTTATAGGCAAACTGTTGTCATAAAGCAGTGTTGAGATTTTAACTTGGAAAGGAGGGGAGTTTCCTTTGTAAGAGCTAAAACGTAAAACAAACCCAAAAATTAGCATTCTGGTTTAAAAAAAAACAACAGCAAAATGAGAGCAATACTCCAGATAAAAAAAAAAAGAAAAAGAAAAGAGGAAATGAGATCAGTTCGCTCATAATTTCTGTTTTGGCCACCCTGCCTAAGTAATGTCAGAGTTGTCATCTTTCTGTCCATCACAGGACAATTGTTTATGCCTGTGCAAAATCATTAATTGCAAAAGAACCTTTCAAGTGTTGATGAAATCAATGTAATACAGGGCTATTACTAACAGTATAATCTTGCCTATGAGGCTTTAATTACAGTGATGATGTACAAAATGGAGAGAATCCTGCTTAGCTCTTACAGTCTGAGGTGAATGTGGAGGTCTGGCAGTTAAAAAGCATTATTTAACTGTGCAACTGGTGCATTTACTGTGGAAATCAATGAGCCAGAAAAAAAGGTAGAAGATTCTATGCAATTTGTAAGTAAGTGTCTACTTTCAAAGTAAACCACATGAAAAATTAATTTAAATATTTTGGAGTGAAATGGTCAGGAGATGAAAATTAGGGAATCTCCTACAAAATCAATGAAGCTTTGCATCAGTTGAATATGCTTTGGTTACCTCTTTACTTTTTTTTTTTTTAAATATGATTGAAAACCAATGTTATTTATGTGGCTACATAATGCTACATTACTTGAGAAATCACCTGGCAGATGAAATTTTAATGTGGATAAAACCAACAAAAAGTGGACTGCTAGAAAAATGTTGTTTACCAAATACTTCTGTGAAGTACTCAGCTTCTTAGAACAGAACATAGATGATGTTGAGTATTTTTATTATTCATTATTAAGAATGATGAAAAGAAGAGACATTGCTCTTTTAATCCATCAAAGCCCAGAAGGAATCTATATCGTACAGGAAGTGAATAGAAAAAAATAAGTTATATTCCCTAGAATAAGGTAAATGTACATTCTTGGAGATCCAGAAAATGCACTTTGCAGCACATAATTCTGTGAAAGAAATGATCTATAAAACTGCAGAAGCAGAAAAAATCTCATGGAAGACAGAGCATGTGCCAAATTGGGTACCTCTGGGATTGTACACAGAGTTCAAAATTTTCAAAGAAAAGAAATGTAAACATTCTTCTTGCATCTACAAATGTTTGCATCTGAATTTGTAATTGAGGCAATTACCAATTAAATTACCTGCCTGCATCTGTAACTAGGTAATCTACGTACTTCAATTTGCATTTTTGTGATAGGGATAGCCTTCATAATTGTGTCCTGTACTTTCACTGAGATCTAATAACTAAATCAAAGGACAGAGGGCCTAGAGGTTTCGGGATCCTTATACAGGCTGAGTCACCGGTTGATTCTGTTGTGTCACACAGTAACCCGAGCAGGCAGTTAAATGGAATTAGTCATTCTCTCTTGGGAACTAGTCATCTGCAGAAACAGATATTGCCATGTTTACAAATATCAGAAAGGACGGAATTCTGAAGGTTTCTACTGTAGGACAAAACTTAGTATCTCTCCCCCTCTCTGTTAAATTCTAGATCATCTGAATTTAAACCCAACAGATTATACTTGCAAAAGACCTCTTTTTAATCTAAAGATATACAGATCAATTGATTAGTTTCATAGTAGCAAAATATCAGTATTTGTTTCCAACAGTTTTTTTCTTTCTCATAGGAGCTTCTTAGTAGAAATGAGCATCTGAATCATCAAGTCCAGGATCCCTCCATCAGAGACAACCATGCAAGAGGTGCTCAACCAGAAGGGTCCACAAAATTGCCACTCCCTACCTTTCACAGACACTTCCCACCATCACATAGTGAAGTTTAGACCTGAAGTAAAAGACTGAGGGACACAGTAATAATTACTATTAGAAAGAAGATAGAGAAGATGAAATATATCACCAGTGATTTATGCCTCTGCTAAGCACTGTATTTTTAGATGATTCTAGCAAGTGTGTGTTGCACACTACAGGAGGAAAGAAAACAATCTCAAGAACTCAATGATCTTTGCCAGTCTGAACTGAGAGAAAATGCCTTCTTTTCTGACCCCAGATCAGGCAATCACCCTAACTCTGGGTGTGTGAGCAAGACTCATCAGCCAGGCATTTCTAAGAGTTTAATACCACTTGCCAAATCCACCCTCAAGCTGTGGCCAACCTCCAGTGCTTCAGAGAAAGATAAAAAAGGGGGGTTAGAAGCATGATGCAAAAAGAAATTTTGGCCCTTCCAAAGAGCTTAGTTGTGATGAACTAGAAGAAAAAAAAAAGAAGTAAAAAATAGAGTTCACATTGTACACCCTGAGGATGACAATATTTCCATTCCATTTTCAGAAAAAGAAATAAAGGACCAGAGTTTTTAGACAAACTATTGTCAGAAACACATGATGAGATTTTGGTTTGGATAGGAGGGAATTTCTGTTGTAAGAGCTAAAAAGAGAAACAAAAATTAACAACAAAATTTAATACTCATGGTTTTAAGATTGTCAGGACAGCCCAAATTAAAAAGTAATAATAACCAAACATTGTGTTTTTCAGTGAGTTTTGATTACTTCTGAGGAAAAAAAGTAGTCAAATTATACATCAAAACGGAAAACATCCTTTCTGTCTTTTACAGTTAGCTAGTGAGAATCCATACACCATGGTGTTTGTAAAAAACAAACATGAAATGAAGCAGAGTTCAAGCAGCTTTTCAAATCCATTGGGGATAGCTGCAAATCAAACACTCATGACTTAAAACACCAGGTGAAATATCTACCTCAAGATTCCCTCCTAAGCTATGATCTCTTCCATACACTTACTGAGCTCATTTCATTTTACCTCTTCTTTAGCTTTAGAGCTTCACAACGGAAAACAATGCCTGCTTTTTAACAGCATCTAACTAGGAAAAGAAGTTAAGAGAAAAGGCACATACATAGTTTATGACGGTACTTTCAAAGGCCATTCTCAGCTGTCCATGCTGTCCACACCTTGTTGAAGCTGATGGGATTACTTCTCAATGATTCTGCTACCAGAAAGAACAGAATCTGTCCCATCAACTTGAAAATGTATGATCATTCTGTATCGTCCATTATTGATTAAAGCTTTGCCAAGAGCTGATTGGCCTTGATTTACTCAAGCTGATGCGTTTAATCTCAAAAACTGAGTATTCAAAGTTGAAATCTGCACTCACTTCTGATAAACGATATGGCGCACCTAAAACTGGAATTGCCCTCTTAAAGCCTGTAGCTCACCAGAGGAACCCTGTAAGAGCTGAATTCCTAGTTTAGCTAGGAATCCAGCCTTCTGTCTTCTGTGGCACTCTCTTTAACCTGTTGATTTGTTAGTAAGGCACAATGTACTGGCAAAAAGAAAAGGCAGACGAGTGGAGTATTACTGAACAAATGCTGATTCCACAGGACTCGATTTCAATGGCTTCAAGACACATATTCTTCTGAGCACGATGCGGATATCCATGTCATAAACCAGTCACATCTATCCTGCCCTCTGTAACAGGATCGGTGTGAACGTCAACTCAGCATAGGAGACAGACCATCTGAGGCTCATGTTTCCTCACTAATAATATGCCTGTTTCTTTTGGGTTTGCTCACCTTGCATCACGCACTTGTAGCCTAGCTTCTATCCTACCTGCATATGTATTATGGGCAGTTGTTAACAGATAAGAATATTGATTATGGCTGATACTGATTTAATCAGTGTTTGGTGACTTCACGAATTTGGTGATTATGTATACAGT
The DNA here is from genome assembly GCA_013397275.1 of Burhinus bistriatus. Taxonomy (NCBI): domain Eukaryota; kingdom Metazoa; phylum Chordata; class Aves; order Charadriiformes; family Burhinidae; genus Burhinus; species Burhinus bistriatus. Next base: position 2,316,842 of record VYXH01007725.1, on the reverse strand, counting down.
AGTGCAATGATGAACAGACCAGTTATTATTCTGGAGGAAGGGCAACAGAAAGTGGGAGGCTGTTTCAGCTGGTGTGGAGAGATAGCACAGAAGTCATGAGTGGGTGAAGGAAACCAAAGCTTGGGTGGAGCAAAAAGAAAGGGGCAGGGTGTGAACCGAGATGATGGTGAAGCTGCAGGCAAGGGTGACACATTCTGTACAGTTATTACAATGCTTTTAATTATCTCTCATGCCTAACATTCCATTAGCACCATGCTGCCATGGGTGGAGACTGATGGGTGGAAAGGGGCATCGTTCCCCTCCTAGCCTTATGCAATTCAAACCACAGTGATAACTGTAAATCCCTAAAGATAAGGCCCTTTTACTTATTCATTCCTCCTAAACATAAGTTGAGCTTTCTCTAGGTGTTCTACATTTCCTGTGTCCATGAATGTTAATCATCTGCTGAAGCCAATGTATGATAGACAATACCGGTTTTTGCAGTTATGAAGATCACTGAGGCCAGTCTTTCTTGTCCGTACTATGCTCACCGAGGGTGTGTGGCCTAATTAATAGGTGGAGCAGTTTAAAGGAAAAATAGAAACAGGCCATTTTTTCCTTTTCCTTGCTGACAAAATTCCTAACTGACCGGAAAATATGTTTTTTCCAGTAATTGCATCAGCCCTGTTTCTGATTAGCACAGGGACTCCCAAAGCATAGTGACCAATCCCAGACTGTGCCAGCATCATGGACAAAAAGAACTTAGTTTAAAAAACCTCTCAACCTACAGCATTTTTACAAGCACTGCAATAAAACAGACTGTGGTCACATAATTTTCAATATGTTTTAAAGATTCCTCTTTGGGGAACAAGAGCTAGAATAGAATTTGTAAACCTGTCTTTTCTTTATGAGAATGATTCACTGTGCTGATGGGATCAGCTGCCTCAAATCTCTTTTGTAGTTATCTGACTTTAGGAGCTGGACAGAGCGTGGACTGTACTGCAGCAGATCTCAGCTACGGTCTTCACTGCCTGTGAAACAGCTCTGAAAACATGATGCCGTCTTGCGACGAAGACTATTTGTTCACCATCTCTCTTTTTCACCACTTTTTCTGCAAAAAATTTCAAAGAATGCTTGATTTCTCTCTGTGGTGACAACCAGTATAGGTCCCACCTGCTCCAATATTTTGGAAATAATCCTACTTCTTTTCTTTCCTACCCTTTCTCAGAAATGTTCTACAAGCTTTTCCTGAAGGGAGGGCATGGTACTTTGCCTGTGTTTTTGCAATTCTGAACTCGGTTCTAGAGGTACCATCATACCTATATATAGAAAATGAAGTAGTGAAAACTGTAAGTCTTAAATTCCTGAGGGAGATTTCTTAAATAATCTATGGAAAATGCTAGATTTTGGCAGTTGAATCAAACTTCTCCTGTAAAAAGGAGTGACTATAACGAAGAATCTCTTGTCTATACAGTAACTATACACTAGCAGAATAAACCATCAATAATCCAAGGTTATATGGTAACATCTAAAGCTGAGGTGCAATAACTACTCCATGAAGTGCTAAACTGGGGCTGCTAGTGTGATATCTAGCAATCATATTGTCACAGGAAGAACTATCTGCTGTCTTTATTGTCCATCATACAAAGTTTTCATTGCCCCTAGAACCTCATCACACATACTATTTTATGAAAGTTTAGAAAATAAGAAAATAAAATTTTAGACACTCAGTAACATGTAGTATGTTATAAAATATGAGAATTCAGTAAGTCACCAGGCATTCACATATCTTCAATATTCCAAGCTCCACTCTCTTCCAACCTTCCACCATTCCACCTCCCCTTCAAAAGCCATATCCCTTCTCTTGCTCTGCCTTAGCTTCACTCCTACATTTTAGACCGGTAATTCAAGGCTTTGTTCTCGCTGAATTTATGAAGATGAAAGAGCCAGCACAGAGGCAAGATATCAGTCTTGCCTTTATACGAAAAAGCTGGTTCCTCATTACCCACAGGAATCCAGGAGGATATGGGAGCCCCGCCAAGATATCAGCTTGCCCCACGAGAGACAACACGTCTAGTGGCTTCATGAATTTTCTGGAACTGGGAGTGCACTGGCCAGATACTGTCAGTCAGCTCTAACTTGTTCCTGAAAGACAGTGCCATTCTGCTCCTGCCGTGTTCCCAAAGCACCTCTTCCATGGCACCTGTGGGAACCACTGCTTCATGCAGATGCAAGATATTGTTGATGCTGTATCTAAAAACTGTGGCTCCCAGCTCAGCTGACTGGAGGTAATTTACCCCTCCATCCCTGTGTGAGTCAGCTGCTCCGCAGTGCCTGCAGCCATGCAGCTGTGCCTCCCTTCTAACATGTTCCTGCCTCACTAGCTGGGAACAACTTGTCTACGCTCTGGTGCGTTTCAGTTCACTATCTCTAATGGGATGATACTGCTTTGGTGTTCATATTTAGATTAACAAATGTTATAGTTTGAGGTGATCAGATATTACACAAACTGAAGCCATACAAAAATCTAAGACAGCAGATTCAAATTCATGAAATTCTGAGCATTTATTTTAGTTACTGCTTCATGGTTCTGGGCCCTACTCAAGGGCCCAGCTTGTTATGTTCTTCACTATAGAGTGCCACAATATATTTTAAGGGATTACTTTACTGTCACTTTTACTGTACTAGCATTTCTTTTTCATCAGAGGTCTGAAATACACCAGTAACACATTAATCATGTGTCACTCATCCCATGGGAAACAGAAAACAAATAGAAACCAACCATTCCTTTCCTAACACGAACTGCTCTCATTAACTGGGGAATTTGCTTTGCTGATTGCTTTTGTTGTTTTCAGAAATTACTTCTGCAAATCATCGGTATGAAAAGGAGGTAATTTAGGGAGGCCTTCTTTGTAAAAAGAAGAAAAAGAAAAACACTCACTACATCATAGTTTCTTGAAGTGCTGCTTTTACATTTAAAGTACAAATCCAAAAGATTAAACCTGCCTTGAAACATGATTTACTGATTTGAAATATCAACATACTCGATATTCTCATGGCGAGAGTTTTATGTATTGTCAGACTGTGATGATAGAAAGGGATATTTTGTCATATACATTTACTAAACTACTCACAGACTACAACCATTTGAGTACTGTATGTTTTTGAACAGGTATAATGAAAAAACAAGTCATGAATCACTCACTGTAGTGACCTAGGGTTATTACCGGAGCCGAATTATGAACTGTAGCCTTCTACATCAGTCACAAGCTGATTTTGTACTTGTCAAAATCAGTTGCAAAACTTGCACTGGATCAGTTCTTTAAAAAGACTAATTTAGGAAAATTGTATAATGGTAGACACCCTGCGGTTCTGGTTTTGGTTTCTTTTCAGGTTTTTGTTTGGTTTTTTGGTGTGGTGGTTTTTTTTTTTTGTTTAGCTTTGTTTGGTTATTTGGTTTTGTTGTTGTTTTTTGTTTGGGTTTTTTTTTTTTTAAATGCCCTGGCACGTGGAAAGAATAGATTTAATTTACTGAAATTTTGCCTTTTGGTGTGTTTATGAAACAAGAGGTTGAGCTCCAGACTAGACAGATCCCTCTCCCATCAGTGACAGAAACAATTGTGCATTTCAAAGGAACCTCCCTGCAAGTCCAAGAACTTTTTGTTATGTAAATGAAACTAACTTGTTTGTTTTTGTTGATGTTTTTAAATGCCAAGTTGTAGATATGTCTGTTGTGTTAAACACATCAAACAAGGAAGCAGAAAGTCAGACTCCTGCATTCTGAGTTCTGCTGTAGACACGGATAGTTTGCTTAAGGTTGCATTTCAAACAGCAGTTCTTTGATGCTTTAAAGACCCAGCTGAACAGTGATCATTAACACAGGAGGGTGGGAACATGCAGTCAAATGGAGATTACTTGCAGGAGAGGGACATTAACAGGGGTTGCCAAACCGAAACAGCTTCTGCCTCAAAATTACTTCAAACTAGTACAAAAGCATACACAAAACCCAAGACTGCCACTGCCAGTCTTGGTATTTAAAACCTCCATTGCTACTGTGAGTGATAAAGGGGGAAAAAAAAGTTCTGGTTCTCTTCAATCTGGAAACAGGAATTCTTCCATGGACAAGGAGTGTGGATTAGGTACTGGAGGATTCACCACAGGGTTGGAAATCACAGGACCTGAGCGGTGTTCCTGCCTGGCGTTAAAGTGAGTCTGGGCATGTCTGCATTGCACAATGGAGACCTTCAATCTGTGCAGGTTGCAGTGCAGAGATGGAAGCTGCAAACCCATGTCACAACATTTCAGCAAGTTTCACAAAAAAAGGTCACTACGATGTTTTCAGCCCTTTGGAGCCTTATGATTCCCAAGTTAAAAAGAAAACCATTAGTTTGCCTTCTGGGCTCCAGAGACACATGGAAGTTTCAGCAGGCAGATACTTGAGTAAAGAATTTGTACAATGGGAACAGAAGCTCAAAGTTCTCAAAATAACTTCTGAATTATTGCTTTCAGAATTTTGTTTTCCTGGGAAACACGTAATATTTATAGATAAACTGAATCTGCTTTTTTATCAGAGAGCATATGATCCACTGAGTACTCACTCTGGCTGTGATTCTGCTTTAGTGTTATTTGTGTCATGCCTGAAACCCCGTGGACGATGGCAGTCTGAGGAGGGGAAGACAAACTCACAGTTGTTCCATTTCATCGTATTTCCAATACGTGCATACACAGAAGAGGGCAGCTTCTGATTATCGAGGGCTGAAATAAACAAACACTTGGACCCAGTCCAGTCATTCTTAGGCTGATCTCCACTTTATTCTTTAAATGTGGTGACCCCCCAGTCTCATCGGTGTTTCCTGTACTACTTAATGAGAGCAGAATCTGGTTCATTAAGTACCTTGTTCAGAGGTCACTAACCATCAACAGTCCGTATGAAGCCAAATTTGGATGGTAAAAAAAAGGTGTAAAGAACATACCTTTTTCTGCCTTTAAAACTTTGGGTTTATCATATCCTTCAAATGAAGGGCTTTGAGTAATTTCCAAAACTGCTCAAAGAGCTGCGTAATACACCCCTTCACAATCCCAAGTATGGGGGCTCTAAGGGTGGAAATTTCAAAGCAACATGCAGGAGAACCTGTTGCCCCAGATAAGTTAATTAACAAAACCAATAATGGCTGGAGTTCTGAATTTGATTATTCTTCAAACCTTCTCTTGTAACTGCATTGTGATTTGTTTCAAAAATCATACATTGGCAACTTCAGTTTATCAAAAGATGTAACACTGTAATAATCTTCCTTTTGAATAAAATACTGTGCATAAAATTAGATAATCAGATTCCACTGTAAAGATTGCTACAGTTATACACGATAACCAGGGAACCACGGAATCAAAATCTGTGAAGGTCATTTCTGTATCTGTGAGGAGAGTAGTGGGTCAGAGCAGTATGATGGAAACCAAAGCTCCTGGGAACCAAATTACAATAATGTGCAAAAAATAAGCTGTTGAGTTTGTGTGTCTCTAGCTTTAGGACTTAGATAATGACAGCTCCCTTGAGGCAGTTTGTGCCTGCCTTCCTCCTCTCCCATGGCTCTGTTCTCAGTATCTTTAGCCTACTTACTACCTATGCTCAATTTTCTTTCTCATTTCTTTTTTGGAGGAACTCACAGTTTGCAAAGTTTCAACTCACTCCATATAGATACACTCAGCCAGTGTTTACTTTATTGTGAAATTTGCTATCAGAGACAACCCTAGAGCATTGAAGATTCCGAAGTCTCTTTCACGCAGTTCTCCCTGTTAGGTATACAAAGGAGGTTCCTGAAGAGCTGTTACAGAATGTGAAAAGAAACGTAACATTTGGCCCACTCTTTATGTTCCTGTCTCAGTAGCAAGACTGAAACAAAGCAGAAAAATACTACCCAGGATTGCAGCTACTTCTTTGTGAGACACTTCCCAAATGCTGTGTAGCAATGTATTTTGCGCTGTCTGTGGGTGGTGGTGTAAGTGACAAAGTACACAACAAAAGTTTTAGATACGTGTTTCAGCAAAGATTTCAAGCAGTCCAGTACTGCTGCACACTAGCTAAACTGAAAGTCAGCCGAAACACAGGCTCACCCTTGCTAATTAAATTTTCTGGTTTAATCTTTGGTTATGATTGGCCCAGAACTAACAAAATATATTTACTGGTCTGTCCCATGCCACCAGGAATTCAGAGCTGAACTGTATGAAGGTATAAAAGAGCACAGAGGAAAGGACACAAGCTAAGTTTTAGATAGCCCCCAAAAAACACTGGCTTAAGCTGACTTTAAATCATAGAAAAAGGTTTTTGTCTGTCCTTTCTTAACCATGACAGTGTTTGTAACAGCCACTTTGCGCAAAGTAACTCTACCACTACCATAAAGAAGGCCTAAAGCTTGGATAATCCGGGACCTGTGTTTGTGAATAAAAATCTGAACTCAGCAGTAGTGCTGTTCCATAAATGGGCAGCACCTATTACCTTAAATTGTCATAAAGATACAGTAGAATGGTACTATTGCATTATGCTTATGGTCCTCACATTATGCTTCAATTCAATTGCCAAAGTGTCTAAGAGGGAAATTACTAAAAACAACTGAACAGATCTGCAAGCTCAAAATCATCTAAAGTGAGACTTGATCTTCCAAACCCCATGGTTCAGATTTACTCTACTCGGTCCAGTGCTCTGTCCCTAAAATCGCCTTTATACCTATCACCATGTCTACACTGGGAATTGCATCAACTTAATAAAATAGTTTTTTTAATTTAGTTTCAAATTGACCATGTTATGTTAGCATAAAAATCATATGTAGACATGTAGCTTGGTTTTTATTCTCTACTAATTGCCAATGAATAACTTATGAAAATGTTACCAATGTGTCTTATGTCAAACACAAAAGGCTCACTGAAGAAACTAAAAGGCTGCATTGAGATTGATGCAAACAGATGAGAAGCCTAGGGAAATGTCATATCTCATTACTAAAATCAGTATCCTAAAGAACAAAAAAGGTTCTTTTATGTAATTTAAAAAAGAAAAAAAGATGACAGGATTCAAAAGAACCCCAACACCTACAGTAATTAAAAAGCCTAAAACCTCAATAGAAATCTGTCCTTTCTTTAAAAATCAATTTACGTGACAAAATGCTGACAATATGAAATGAAAATATTTTGACCAGATTCACTAAAATCTTAAAAAGAAGAAAAATGGTGTAACTGAAAGAATATCAAAGGTCTAGATTCCAATACCATGGCTTCTAATGTTATCAAATTATTGTAGTGATCATAGGCCAGTTTTAAAATTTGTTTAAAGAATCATGAAAGTCAGAATCAGTCTCATCATTGCTATTTGTAACGTAGTTGTAAGTGTAGCATTGCTATAGCTGTGAGGAACTGAGGATATGAGAAAGAGAGGCTGAAGGCAGAGAGAATGTTTCTATTAGACCAGCTGGGTATAAATGGGAAAAACTTGCAAGCTTTGAGGCATACAAACCTCTCCTCAGGCTAAAAGCTTTTGAGTGCAAGGTGGGGGTTTTTTTTCCTGTTTTATCAATTGATCAAATGTTCTTTCTCCCTTTCCTGTTTATTACTTCACACAGATAGATATTAGTCTCAGATAAAGGATATATAAAATAACAAATATACAAGACAGAACCAAACAACGCTTGTCTTCAACAAAAGAGCATTTTCAAGTTTAAGGCACCTGCTCAGAACTGGCAGTCTCTTCTTGACAGTCTCCTGTGTTCATCAGCACCTTTGGTAGCTCAGAACTTTGAACCTCTGTTTCTTACCACAGTCCTTATCCAAAAAGAAAGATAAAACACAAGTTTTGAAATATCTTTTCGTTTATGTCGAACAAAAAAAGCTCAAAGCAGTCCTAGCTAGTGGCCAGTACCACAGAAAGCTGTGTGTGGGCAGATTAGAGACTAAAAGGATGGGATCACCCGAGAGGAGGGTAAGAGAAGCAAGTCACATGCAGATGATGAAAGACTGATCAGCAGTGGAAGAGAGGGGAAGGGGAACAGAAGCCCTGATCAGCGAAGAAAGGAGGAAACAAGGAGCACATTGTGGGCTCCACTCAAAATGTTGCTGTTCATCGTTAGCTCCCATGGATACTATAGGTCTAACCCCTTGGAAAAGGTAGACTCATGAACAATGATGTAAATTGACCGAAGAATTTTTGATGGCGTATGCTGCCAGCAGGAAATGCAGATTTATTAATATTGAGCATTCTGCAATAAATATAAGTGCAGTGCTCTCAAAAAGGCTAAATAAACTAAAAAAAAAGAAAAAAAAGAAGAAAAATAATTTCCACTCCATTCCAACATTATCAACATCCAATTTTTCTGAATTTCATTTTGAAATAACACTTGGTTTGCAATGTACTATACTTTGTCCATTCTAACATAGTAGCACATTCTGAAAATATAATTGAAGTAATTTCACTTGCTGATTTTTTTTTCCATATCATGAATTTATGTCATATCAAGACTTTAAAAAAAATGCTCTAATGTGGAAGAAAAAAAGTCAAAAATAATGACTTTTCATGTAGCACATGTTTTCCCTGAGATAGGAAGCTTGATTCAAAGCACACACTGAAATTAGTCGGACACCCATTGATTTCAGTGGAGCAGATCTATGAGGAGATCTTGAAGAATAGAAGGAAGAAACTAGTGACAACAAATTGAAGGAATTCCTTTTTAAACAATGCCTTACAAATATACACAATGATCACTCAGTCCTGCCTTTGATGTACAACTCCCCAAAGCTTTAACTTTGCTACTACAGGAAAAGCAGAATTGGGCTCCCAAACCAGACAGGCTCGAACCACATCTGTTCTCAGACACACTAGAATTAACTAATGAGATCCCGCTGACTGCAGTCTGTATTTGCACAGAGATTGGCAAGTCCATACCAACATTCTGCATATATGACACTAAATATGCAGTGGAGACTCATTTCTGTGATTTGTTATATGGTCCTTCGCAAAATCAAAGCCTCGTTTTGTGCCATTTTCTAGAAATAGCCATTACATTTCACAAGTAAGACAAAGCTATTTGGAACAGTATTTATTAAGTTAAAATCTGACCTACCAAAGCAGGACCTGTTTGCTTCACAAACCTGATCCTACATCTCTTCTAGATAAACACATAAAGATGCAGAAAGCTCAAGCTGAACAGATTCATGGGCACTACATACTATTGTTTGGACAAAAAAATGAAACCAGGTTAATATTAGCACCCAGGCTGATTTTAACTTGTAGCTCACTGAAAAGAAATCTATTGCAATGGGAATGTTGATACAACCTTAACTGTAACAGCACAAACGCTGCTGCTGAAATACAGTTTTGAGCAAGCTCCATCGGGGGCTGTTTTGTAAATGAATAATGACTTTGCTTAAAGCCAATCAACATCAAGTGTGTTAAAAAAGATGAAATAGTGCTGGAAGGCAGTGGGAGGTAGAGGAGCCTCAAAGTGCAAACAGGTGCTGATCTCCCTTCAGGGGGGATTGAGTGGCACAGACCTTACAGGCCTGTCACTTCTGATCAAAGCAAGCTCCAAGACCACATAATCACCATCACCCACCTTTTAAAGGATGCCCTGATTTATCACCTGTCAGTGTTAATAACTTGGCTACTCTGTCTGAAATACTTAAGAACATTACACAAGGATAACATTTCAAATTTTTTTAAAGAAATGTGTAAATGTTTTAAACTAAAATGCACTGAAGTTCCTCCTTTGAGGCCATCTGTTGTTGGAGACCACCTGTCATCAAAAGACCACCTGAGCACATAATATCCCATCATTACAGAACTATCCCCTTGAAGCCATGGATTTAAAGTGTTAGAATAAGAAGGGTGTATGTTACAGACATTGTTGTTACTGGGCTTTTCATATAGTTTGAAGCCACGGGATGACAGCCATATGTGAATAATGGCTTCATAATAACATACATATGAAATGCTACTTTGGGAAAAATCTGATAAGAGATCTGAACATTCCTTGACTGAGCTCCTCACATCCTTCCAGCCATGGTGCTTGCACTGTACTGTTCAAAGTGTCCTAGTACGTCATACCTAAAACTAAACCTTGAAACTACTGACCTGAATTTTATTGCTATTTATAAGAAGCATTGGCATTTCACTGAGAAATAAGACTCATACTATTGTAAATAGAATTTTGTGGGTTTTTTTCTGAATCCCATTTTTCCCTGCTGATCTCATACTCTTGCCTCATTAATCTCTCTTTAGTAAACAAAAGTACTCTATCAAGCTACCCTTGCCAAAAAAAAAAAAGGAATTTTCTGCCTTTCTTCTACCTGGCCCTAACATATGAATCTCTACCTGAATGTTGAGACATAATCTGCATCGTCACAACCTACAGTCTGAGACTATTTCTACCCTATGGGTAATCTACAGCTCCGACGGGAAAGAACAGAGCACTCGTACACAAGCCTGTGGCAAACATCTGATTCTTGATTTACAGTGTATGTATACGCTAACTGAATGAATTTTTTAAAGATATTTTTATCTGATAAATGCCACTGGCCTGGGATAAAATATTCTTTCCAGAAGGACATTTTGGACTTGCATTCCTTCCTCAACAAGTTTGCTATGGAGTGACTGAATTGTTAATAAATCCACATATAGATACTTTTCTTAAAAGTCTACCGATAAGTAAATACCCAATAGGCCTTGGCAGTACCCACAGAAAAATCCTATAAAATTCAACAAATAAAAATACAAACATGATTTTACTAACATTTAAAATTACTGTGAAAAGTAAAAAAGTTTAATATTTGTGTGATATTTTCTTAAAGACTTTTTGGTAGTATTAGTATTATAATCATCATCATTTAACTAATCTGCAGACTTCTAAGACAAGAATAAGGTTCTCTGTTAAATTATTAATAATATTATTTTAAATCACTGAACTGTTGTGACAATAAGTATAACAGTTGTAAGCTTCCAGTTCCTTAAGTAGCAACTCCAATATTAAACTGTCAAGACTGTTAGGAGTTAGGGGACAGTAAGAAGTGCAATTTCTGAATTAATTCATTCTTAAGATGTCCTTAAAGACAATCTTAATGATCTGCTGCATTTACAGTACATTAGTCCTGATGCAATGAAATCAGCCTCATTATATACTTGAAGAATCTAGTTTGCCTACCAGTTAAAAAAAAAATAAAAAAAAATTCCTGCATAATTGCAAAGCTGAAATAAAATCTGAAGTCTTAGTTTACAGTTTAGCAAGAATCTATTTGTAACATGATGCATCTAGCCAAGCATTCATATTTGGCATTTTCATAGAAGAACTTGCAGTTCTGCTCTGGTGACAATGAAGGGCCTAAGCTGACAACTGATTAAACTCAGAATGGCAGCAGGAATTCAGCCGCTGCTGAACATCTTTCTTCATTTTTTTCTCTTCCAGAATCCTAGTAGCAGACTGTAAAAATACAAGATCAACAACGAAAGCAAATAATTTTCTGCATTATCCAAAAATAGTGAGATGTTTATTTCAGTGGCTAAAGTATTTTAGAGTGAAGCCTGAAACCATTCTCTAAACAAATCTGCGGCTAGTAAAACCAGCACTAACCTTCACATCAGAGAGGAAATGTGTGTGAAGCAGATACATTACTGGCAAGGTGACACGCATAATAACAAAACACGTATTTGAAGGATTCCTGTAGCAATTTGTCATACACAGATTATTTTAAAACGTTGTATTTCTTGGGATCTAATGTAATTGATCTTAACTAGAACACATACAGATGCAAAGGTGTTAATTCCATAGTTTCAGAAGTGGATTTGTTTAGCGCAATGTCCTGCTTTGGTTCCAGCGGGATTAACTTCCAGGGCACCTAACAGCTGTGTATCAAACATTGGCACATAGACACAAAGGAGGAAAAATATATTTCCTCTTCCCCCCAAAGATTAATTTTACATTGAAAGCTGCTTTGTATACGTGCATTTTAGATATAAAGATTATTAATAATACCTGCAACACCATTTTTGTCATTCAAGTTCCTAGTCATCTCTAGAAACACTTAAAAAGACTACCCGAAGACAAAAATTCATCTGTAGCACTGCAGAGATAAATTGAAAAACCAAGCCACTAAAAAGATCCTTTTGTTACAAAGTTCCTAGCCACAAGATGACTGTCACAGGGATCCTCACTCTACCAAAGTCCATTAAGACCTCTCTTCTTTCTCTGATGAGACACCTGAGAAAGGGTTTTCTAGACCAGCCTGTGTGAGAAAGTGAGGTTACATTACTATCGCACCAGGTGATCACACAGCCTGTTAGTCAACTGCATGGAAAACTTCAGGTTCGTACAAAATCACGCTCCACTAAAAACTTTTTGAAAATGTATTTACAATTTTAACTTTATCAGATAGCTTTCCTAAAGGAGTATTCAAATACTGTATTTACATTTCCCCTCCTCTTTCTCCCGATCTTCCTGAAGTCTTCTCCCAAATAATAGTGATACTTTCAGTAATGTTAGAAGGGAAAAAAAAAAAAATCCCAGAAGAGCAGAGACTGAATCGTATTCAAACTGTGCTGAAGTGAGGCAGCTATCTTTAACATGCTGAACATACCCTATGCAAATTTTAAAGGGGTGTTAACCAAGGATCATTGTTGTAATCTGGGTGCTTTGTAAACATGGTACTATTCTACATCACTGCAGCTTTTTTACATCACTAAAGCTTCTTCCCATTCAGTTTTCTCAGTTGCAGATGTTCACAGAAAGATGCAACTTTAAAATCCATTTATTTCATTTCAACCTGCAATTTCTTTTGAGTAAATTGTTGTTCTATCTGTTTATACTTGCAGGCAAGTATAACAACAACTATTATATTCAAAGTGTGCTTTTATCAAATAATTGAGAAAACAAGTTTATTAACCACAAAGCACATCAGAGAAAGTTTAGAACACACAAAATTATCAAACTAAAGAACATATTTTATTTTTAATAAAATAGTGGAGCATGAAAAATAATTGTATATTACAAATATACACAGCACAAAACTGTGCACCCCCAGCACAGTAAAGAGCATCACTCTATACAAAGCTTCCCTTTGCAGAATCTAGTGCTTCTTGATCTATTCAGAGTGAGAATTTGTTTAACAATAGAAAGAGTCAATAAGCCCTTTGGGTCTCTTTGAATTGATCCCCCCCCCCTTTTTTTTTTTTTTTTTGCACAAATCAGTCCAAACGTGTATAACATTGGCTTGATTTCCATTAAAAAGCCACAAAATGTAACACTAAAGGGTTTCTGAGGACTAGACCTCTTAGTTCTTTTGTTAAGAGATTTCTTTTGTTGTCTTTATGTACAGCAAAATACTTGTTTCTCTTTTCATGTCATGGTAAGAAAAAAAAAAATGTATTGCACATTATTCTTATTCACAAAGTTTGTGTCTGGTGCAGGAAGTTTCTCTTTTAGTGAAAGAATATTGGTGAGCATTATAGATTGAACCTATTTTTAGGCACTCCAAACCCACTAGGCTGAGATGAGTTGTAAAGGATTTTTTTTTTTTTTTTTTTTTAATTGAAGTTAGCATGGAAGTTGCTTTCACAGATAGCATCCTTACTGATGATAGGCCTCTTTGGGACCTTAGTTCCCCTAAAGAGACAATGCTCACTTGGGCACTTTTAAAATAAAATCATTGCTCCATAGAACTTGACTATACCTCATTACTCAGAAACTTCTGGGACAGGCAGCTCAGCTACATGAAAACGTTAAATAGGGTCTTGGTTTTAAAAAAAAAATAAAGTAAAATCTGGGGGCTTGATGAAGTACTTAACTACAAATCAGTAACAGAAGAGACTGATGTAGTTCACAATATTTCTTTCACTGAAAACCTTTCCATAAGTACATTTACCTTCAGTTTTTCACCAGGTCCTGAATTCAGCCTGATACATTTGTTGCCTTGAGATATTAAACTGCTCTCTGACAAAAACCAGCACCATTTATTTTTTTAATTTCTGACTGCTACTGTGGACATTTATAAGTCTGTAAGGTGAGACAGTCTTTTCTAAAACCTGGTCACACACAAGTGGGTGGTTGTAACGTCGATTCGTATTTTGCAAGGTGAGTTTTCTGTGGATGTTGAGGTTTTTTGTAGATTCCGCTACTTGTAATAACACTTGCAGGTTTTCTCCTACTTCTCTTCTTTAATCTTCGACTACAAACATTTTGCCAGGACTGAAGAGTCTTGGAAGTCCAGATCCACATACCACTAGTAATGCCCACAACTAATAACATAAAAATTTTGACCATAAAAATTTCTACTGCTGGAATAGAGTTATTCATCATGCAGTCTAAATTTTTAGTCTGATTGTTCATCTTGCATTTCTGTTGAGTTGCCACAATTTTCCAATAATCCATATTAAGTCTTTCATAAAAATAGCAAGCTATCACACAAGTTGCAGGCACTGTGTACAAGACTGAGAAGACACCAATCCTGACCATAAGTTTCTCCAACTTGTCAGTATTTTCTCCACCTGTTTTCATCACCCTCCTGATATGAAAAAGGGCCACAAAACCAGAAAGAATAAAAGAAGTGCCAATGATTAGATAACAAGCCAACGGAATGAGTACAAACCCCGTCAATGCATTCACATCCATGCTTCCAACATAGCACAACCCCGTCAGCTCATCTCCAGCCACCCTTCTCATAACTAGGATCATTATGGTCTTCACAGCTGGAATGGCCCATGCTGCCAAATGAAAGTAGCTACTGTTTGCTTCAATTGCTTCATGCCCCCATTTTTTCCCAGCTGCTAGAAACCAAGTTAAAGTCAAGATTACCCACCACAAGGAACTTGCCATACCAAAGTAATACAGAACCAGGAACACAATGGTGCAGCCAGTGCTCTCCAGTCCTTCCTGGATGACATAGAGTTGGCCGCTGTCCCTGTCACAGGCAATACTTTCAGCACCTGAAAAGAGGCGAATAATGTACCCCACTGAGTAGACACAGTAGCACATTGAGAGGAAGATAATGGGCCTCTCGGGGTACTTGAAACGCTGAGGATCTATCAGAAAAGTGAGTACAGTAAACGCACTGGAGAAGAAGCACAGAATGGACCAGATGGCAATCCAAATGACAGCAAATTGTTTGTCATCCTTGCTCCAGTAAACATCAACCCCTGCAGTGCAGAGCGGCGCACAGGAAGCACTCTTCTCCACATGGTGGAACTTGCCAGGATTTTCACAGGAGGTTCTGCTGAGGCTGTCCTTATGCTGCTGCAGATCGTGGCCACTGCTGGGTCGCTGTGGACGAAACATGGGTGGCAGCATGCTGGATCCTCTGGGTAGCTCATCTGATCCATTGTTGGGGGCTTCCATGCAGAGGTAATTGGGGTCGTTCTTGTTGGGCAGTTTGCTGCAGTCTAAGGAGTCTGGCCATTTAAAATTGAACTGCTCCATAATAGGAGAGCATTTCAGCCTCGCCTGCTCACACATAACCCTGCAGGCTGGGATCGGGGTAGAAACCTGCTCTGTGCACATAGGGGCATAGAGGGAGCAGAGGAAAAATTTCAGATGGCTGTGGCAACCGTACTCCACCAAGGGGGCAAACTCGTGCAGCTGAATAGCAGCTTCCCTTTGGTTTTCATGTCCCATCAGGTTCGGCATCCTCGTCATATTGTACCCTATATCCTTGCACATGGGGATTTCGATCGGCTGGCACCTCCCGTCACCGGGGCGGTCAATGTCTATGGAGCTTATCCCCGTGCAGAAGCAGGTCAGCCAGCAGAGCACCAGGAGCGTCCGCACGAAGTTCCTCGCCGCTGGCCCCATCGCGGCGGCGGCGGCGCCGGCAGCCGGGCGCGGGGCCGGAGCGCGGCTCCCTCCCTGCCTCCCTCCCTCCCTGCCTCCCGGCGGCGCCCGGCGCGGGGGGCGTGCGGGGCGGGGAGCGGGGGGGAGGCGGCGGTCACTTCAGCGGCCGCAGGGCTCCTGCCTGGGACAGCATCGCCCCCGACCGCGGCGAGGGAGCTGGGCGGCTGGGGACGGCGGCAGCCAGGTCAGCATAGCCCGGGCGGCTCAGCATCGGCCCCGCCGGCAGCGCAGGGAGGCGGGCGGGCAACTTCGCAAACAGCCAGGAAAAGAAAAAGTACCCCCAATCCACAGATGCGCAGAACTTACTGCGGGGAGCCCGGCAACTTTCTTTTCCCCGGGCTTCCACTTTTGCGATCCGTCTTTCCACCAGCCTTCCTCTTCCTTCTCCCCGGTGCTGCTCCCTCCGAGCGCGGGCAGAGCGGGGCCGGAACGGTTTGGGGTCTGGGCAGATCCCAGCGATCACTGCTTCAACTTGCACATGTCCCGGGCGGCTTTTTGGTGCGGCGGGTTTCTCCAGGGATTTTCCTCTTCCCAGAACGGGTCACAGCTCCGTACTTTCTTGCCGGGAGGTGGGGATTGGTTTATCCGAGTGTAGAATAAAGGAGGAGGAGGAGGAAATATCTAAGCCATTGAAGAGGGGGGCCTGAAA
>VYXH01007725.1:2276041-2300327 GCA_013397275.1 Burhinus bistriatus | reverse complement strand
CCCCCGCCTGCCCGCCCCTTCTCGCCGCCCTCTGGTCTGGGGCTGCAATAGGTCGGCTCTGCTGCGCTTTGCGGAGCTGGGCTGGCCCCTCCGCTGGCTCTGTGCCTGCTCCGCTCCCCCCGCGCCCGCGGGAGCTGCCGGGGCTGGAGCAGCTGGGGTTTTTAGGGGGCGGTTGAGTCCAAGGATAAAATAAAATAAATAAAAAATAAAAACCTGTGCAGGATCCGCCTTGCATACGACATCCACTTTGCATGAGAAAGGTGAAGCTGACACGGTGATTACTTTCCAATCACTCGGAACGCCTTGAAACCTCCTTAAGGACCCCTACAGGTTTTCCTTGATCAGCACAGATTAGAAAAAGCCCCGTTTGTTTCTCTCTCCTTCTGTCTTTCCTTCCTTTCCCTCCCGTTGCCCTCCCTTGAAAGTTTAACAAGATCTTTTCTCTAGAAGGCGTCAGCCTCACCTCCCTCGCTCAGGTAGGAAGCCAGGGAGAGCCAGTGCTGCAGACTCCGTGTCTCCTAATAAGAGGGTTGAAGGTGGTGCCTCCTCGACTGCCTTTATTGGAGGGGGGGCAATGCTTTAGCAGGGAGGATGTGGGGAGGAGGATGCATTTTATGGCGAGTGCTATAAACTCTTCGCTGCCAGGGTCATAAAATATGGGTGCTTTCAGCCTCGAATCTCAGCTGTTTTCAAGTGCCGTGCTTTGTCTCGAATTCCTAAATGAACAAGACAGGCAGGATTGCTGGAAAAGCACCTGATTATGTTTTTAATCACAGTATGGCATCACTCGAAAAGTAGCTTGGTTGGTTTGGTTTTGTTGTTTTTTTNNCTCCTTTTTTTTTCTTTTTTTTTTTTTTTTTTTTTTTTTTTTTTTTTTTCTTCCCCCTTCTTTTATCTTTTCCTTAAATAAGAAACCCTAAGAGGACTAGAGACATACTCTTGGGAAAGTTACTTCATCCACTTTAGAAAAGATACTTACAGATTTTGGAGATGGAGATCGTTCTGAAGTGAGTTGTGTTTACTTTTTAAGTTATGCTTTGAGGTTTATTTTGCTTACTGGTCTGTCAGAGCTAGAAGTTAAATCCCAAGTCAAACTACAATTCACAGTTTTACAGACCAAAAAGGAGCACTGTGATCAGAAGTTAAAAGATTAGCTCTACTCAACCCCCCTTACCTCCCCTTTGAGCTTAGTTTTAGCGAACATATTAATGAAGAAGGAAAATCTCTTTTTCTTCATTCATGCTCGCCCACACAAACCGGGCTCCTCTCCATTAGTGCCTGTTTCTTATCGAAATGAACACGGATTCTCCTGGAAACTACCAAATCCCGCAGGGTCAGAGTTAATACCCCACCAGGCTCTAGAAAGGAAACTGTTGGCTTCCCCAATTGTGATAAGGGTGAAATGGATCCAAGCAAGGACAACAAACCAGGGCTAATGCTTGTCTTTGAAAACCCTGAAGATGCGGCTAGTTTTTGCCTGGAAGTAAAAGCCATCATAAAAATGTTTTAAAACCGTAGTCCTTCTTTTTGTGGCTTTTCAGTGGATGGAGGAGATTATACTTACAAAGTATTGGTCTTAGGGGCTGACCTTTCCTTGGGCATTTTTAGATTCCTTAGGGAACTTTACAAAAGCAGGCAGTGTTATGTGCAAAAAAAGCTTTATTTATTTTAGTGTGTCTCTGTGTATAGATGTGTGTGAGAGTGAGTGTGTGTTGGGGCATTTCCATTCTTCATTAATCTAAGCCTGTTTTCTTAGTATTTGTATGCATCCTGATTCCTCTTCTAGAGAGCTCAGCTGGGGGTAGTAGGGAAGTGTGGGGAAAGCTTTTACAAGGGACAAGTAAATTCTACTCTAAAAAGTAGAATTTAAATAATAATAAAAAGTCGAATTTAAATAATATGCAAGGTGAACATATTCAATATTTGTTTTGTTCAACTTGATTGTTTGGGAGCTTGTTTTTCTTTTTTTTTTTTTTAAACAAGTATTTTTGAAAAGCATATTATATCAGCATTCACGTTAATGTAGAAAAAATACATGAAATAAAACATGGCCTGTTTTCTTCTGTAGCACTGATAGCAACCTTTTTCTCGTAAGAGGCAAAAAGAAATACAAATGAAAGTGGGGGGGGGGAGGGAGGGAACCCCCAACCTTTGCAGTTGTGTCTCTCTTAATTTATCTTTTATGTGCCAATTTAAATCAGCCTTGTTTTTCTAGCCATTATTTTATCCAATGCATCCCACTTTAGATCATTTATTTTACTTTCTATATTTTTAAAGAGCTATCTAGGACTATCTCCCATTCAACAAGCTTGAGTCAGTGAAACTAACAAATAGAACGTTATTATAGAAAAATGAGAGCGCTGAGAAATCAGCAACTGGAAGATACCTCTGTAACTAATAAATGAAAAGAGCCTTTTGATGGCTCCAGCTGAAAAGATATTTTATTTTATTTTTTTCTCCTGTGTGTGGGATTTGAGATGTGTGATTCTATGGAGCAGCCAGGCACCCCTGCTGCTAGGCCCTGGCTAGGAGTTGGCCCCCCTCTGGCAAATGTTATGGAGAATTGGGAGGAATTTTATGGCTGTCTTTTCCCTCAGCTCTTTTTTCTTTTGTCTTCTTTGAAGAATGACTTTAGACATTTTATTTACATATTTAACCATGGATGAAAGAGGAAAAAGAAAGCATTTGGGCCGTTGTGGGAATAGTGATATGTTTAAATTAATGGAAATCTTATTAGGCTTCTAAAATTTTAAGCAAAAGATTTTTAATGAAACTTTATAATTAAACATGATTTCAAATAATGTGCCAACTCACAGGAAAGATGCATTTCTCCCTTTAGCTATCCATCTCCCCACCTCCCAAAAATGTGCAGAGAAATCATCTGTATCTTAAAGTCCAGCTTTTCTTATGTCCCGTAAGCAAAAGATTAAAAAACCTGAATATTTAATAAGGCATGTCACAATTCAAACCATAACTAAATATTTTGTAGGTAAAGCAAACCATAAACAAGACATGCAAAAAGACACCACCACCCCTCATCCCTGCAATGGCAAAGTTTAATGCTGTGTAATCGACTGCAGTGACAGTGTAATAAAATACTTTGATATGGGTAATGGTGAAAATCAAAGTTGCATCTATTCTGTACATGTTAGAGTCAATGGAAATTACAGTGCTAGGCAAGGTTTTCTGAAACGGGATTAAAGAAAACCCAAATAATCCATTTGAGATAAAATGTTCTGACACTTCAGCAGTAAAGAGAAATGAAATGATAGGCTTGGGGAGTTGAAGAGTTAATTAATACATTGAAGATTTTTAGTAAAATTACATATGATTATCAGTAGAGTGTTATGACAGAACATGAACGGATATTTACAGTCTTATGTTTAAGAAGTCTGTACTGTAACTGTTTTTCAGGTTTAATATTTTTGGCCAGCTGTTTATTGCACAAAAAATAGAGGTCAGTTTAATGTTAGTCTCACTCAATAATCCTATCCTCATCTATATTTGTATTCATTCATTCAGACACTTTTTAACTGCTCACATCTGATACACATTTCATTCTAGTAACAAATTCTAACATATATATTTAAAAAAACCACACTAGCTGTACAGAAGGTAGCAACTGTAAAAGAAAAAGATCACACACAAAAAAAGAAAGCTGATAACTATTTTAGCAATTTTATAAGCCTGCCTTTCTTACTGGATTTCCACTAGATATTCATAAAATTAAATGGCACGCAGAAAAATGTTTACTTTTTAAAGCAAATGGGCTTATTTTTTCCTAGCCACAGAATCTTTGTAGCAGTTTTCCTCCAATATTTAAATAAACATGCCTACCTAATAGGACAGGCATACTGAGAAATATTCCCATGCAAGTGCGAATATTCACAATGCACAAAAGTTTTAATTACCTTAGAAAGCCACCACCACCAACAGTTAAAAGAATTAAAAACAAAAACAAATCATAAATGGATGAGTGGGTTGTATAGTATTGCTCTAATACAATTTAGCTGGCTATTTTAAGGGCACTTCCCTTGAAATGTGGTTTGAAATATTACCAAAGGTTCGACGGGGTGCATTAGTGTGAATTGCAAATCAGAACATTTCTTTAATCCCCTTTTCATGGCCTGGCTTCGGATCAGTGGCATCTAAGGGACTCCCCACTGATTCTGGCTCAGGAGGAACCATTCACTGGGGCAGCTTCCCTCCTCTATTCCCACAGTCCAGAAAACAACACCACAGACAGACACCCTCCAACTAAATTAGATTAAACTCCTTCTCTTCCACAGCACATTAGCCTTTTCACTGCCCAAGATTCATTATTCAGCTACTCCTAATTTAAAGATACAGTATTTTTCTCCTCTTAGGAACAAAAACAACAAACAAAACTAAAGCCAAAGCAGAATAAAAAAGATTCCTAGTCAGAAATAAACCCAGTAATTCTTAAATTACTTAAAGGTAGGAGAATATCCTTTTCACTTACGCTCTAATATTACAGGGATATTACCATTTTATGGCACAGGCCACAGCAGAAATTTCTATAGAGACTAAAAACAAGGACAGGCCTAGTAAAAAAAAAAATGCACACAGCTTTTCTTTTCTTATATACACCATTCGATAAACTTCATTCTTCGTTTTTTTTGCATGCACTATTTGCATATCTTGCAGCCAAATCTAGACTCGTAAAGGCATAAGCGCAGTGAAAACTGCATATGATAGTGAGGTTTAATTAGTTCTCTTCTATTCACTTCCTCCCTTATTTTCCATCCATAACTTCTCCCCTCTTACTTTTCAAGATAAAACCAATCTTTTTAAAACTCTCTTGTTCACGTATGAGCATGTACCTCTTCACAGAGACAAATGCAAGCAGCTGACAATAGGCAGGAGCAGTAAGATCCCAGGCAAGCTGTCTCAAGGGTCTAGATGGCTATTGCTGCCCTCGCAGCGCCAGGCATTGCAGGCACGTGAACCAGTTCCTAGGAATTCCCAATTCTGGGCACTATTTTGTATAACCTATGTTACTTGTGTACCACCTGGATGGTGCAAAAGGAGGGAAGTGATAATCTCTGGCCCTTAATCTTCTCTGGTTTAAGAAAGAATGAACCGCCCTGCTCCAGAAGAATCGTTGCTCCTCATGCTGTTTTGTAAAGCATCACTAAACTATCTTTCCAATAAAATTCCAGTACAAATATTTGCAGCATGTAGCTTGCAAAGAATGGGTAAAATAATTTTAGTTTTGTCCTTCTGGAAGATCCTGAAAGGCGCACTCAGTGCCTGCAGCTCCCAGTTGTAGTTTCAGTGCCTCTCTAAATTAGCATCTAGATTATGGAAAGATGATGGGGGTAGAAAGCAACCTGAAGTATATGGCAGTATTTTTGACATATGGATGTTATCCTATTTCACTTGAGCTTGCAGCGGATGGAAGATGTTGTAACTGGCTTTCCTCAGTCCACAAAGAGCCTTCATACCTAGGCAATAATCTTGTGGAAATCTCCCTTCTCTGCTAGTAAACTTTCGCAATACTGTAGTCTTCCTGCTGGCCATGCATCTGATCTCCTGAATAGCCTTCAATTCAGGTTTCTCACTAATATTGTATATTTTAATTGCCTATGCAATGCCTTAAGCATTTTGGCACCACTGGTGCAGGCAGGGACTTTCGGGAGTAAAACGGTAGTAATAAATACATTTATTACTGCTATAGTAGAGGGCAGCAAGATGTATTCCCCTAATAATAAATAGCATTCATGAACTTCCAAAAAAATATACAGAAGTCCATTTATGAGAGTTACTCTGCTTCGCTCATATAGAGTTAACTTGATGAGAAATGTGAAATTAGGCTTTCTTGTGAATGTTCCAGGACAGACATACTTTTCAGGCATAATATCTCTAAATAAAAGGGTAATGTAGCTATAGGATGGGTCTGAGGATTGAGATTGTTGGAGGCTTAGTCTTTTTTCCTTTCATACTTTTTCACTACTTGTTTTGGTAGTGGAAGAAACGGCCTGTGGACTCTGATGTAAAAGGTAATTTCCACTGCCTATAACTGTTGAAGTAGTCACATCCCAGCTTTTGTATCCATCCTATAATATTCAGAACAGACTGGGGACAGGCCAGAAGTAAAGATTTAGAATATGCAATTAGAAAGGGAATGAGATTTATCAGAGAGCTGCCAGAGTAAGCAAACGTGAGCTGAAGATCCCTGGTGCTTTAACATGAGGCATTGTTTTCCTCCTCTACCCCAGGATTTAAGAGCCTCAAAGACGCCACAAAGTGTCGTTCTGTGTCCACCACTTGTGTCCTATTTTACCTAAGTAATCTTTTTTCAGGATCTTAAGTCTTAATTTTTGATACTTTTACAACACTTTCTACATCAAAGTGTTTAAACCTTTGTAAAGGTCACCAAACTTGTGTAGGTAGAAGGCAATAAATCGGATTACATATTCTTTTAGTACTTCTGTAACTGGTCAGATTCAAGAAATCATGAAGATGATGCACTTACCCAGAAACTAACAAAAAATCTGAAAATCAGCTCACTTTCAGACTTCTACATTGCTCGGACTTGGTGTAATAATTGAAAAACAACAACCTAGAAGTTTTGACCTGCAAAACTTGAAAAATCTCCCTCATTGAACATCACTGACAGCTAGACTCTAATTCTCTTACATGCTTTTTGCAATATCCCTATTCCATAAGAAGATGGCTTTGTCTTTCATCGATTGCTCAGCAGCAGAGAGCTGGGATGCAATAGACAAGTCAGTTCTCTTTATCCTGTATCTTCCAAACCCATTCATTATTCTGGTGTTATTTCTATGGTCTTTTTCACTTCAGAAGATTAGTTTATGCTTTTTCAGTGCCTCACTTGGTAGTGCCTATGTGTTTGTCCCACATGAGAAGAGAAGAGCAATTTTAGAGTTTCATCAGTAGTCTCTAAACTGTCACGCAGGGAAAACCAACATAGTGGTGAACTTGTGTTAGCAATCTATTTAATGCGTTTAAGATATTTTCTAGTTTGGGAAGTAGGCTAAAATTTCAGACCTCCCTCTATGAAACCTCATGTCTTTTTAAAAGTAATTTTTAGTTGCATGATTTAATAAAGTATCAATTTTAACCTTTAACAGTCCTTGACTCAGTTTTATCTACCTACCTAAATGTCAAATTAATGGTAGTAATTCTTGGAGGAGGGAGGAAAGCATATTGGAAGAGAGCTGGAAAATGATTTACAACCAAATGCAAGGGTTGTTCTGGCCCCAGTGCAGCCCCTGAGAGCGTTACAGCAGCTGAAATGCTGTAGCTTTCTGACGTATCCTGCCTTTGTCCTTGTCTTTGACACTTCACTGTGTGAGCCAGAGGCCTACGCCAGCTCCTTTGCCCACTGCAGAGGATACCAGGATTCTTACATGTCCATTAAGTAAATGGTAAAGATCTCTCAGGCCCTTTCATCCTGCAGAGTTCCTTTATAGCACCGTATGTTATATTGTATTGCACTTCACAGTAAAGGTGGTGGTGGCCACAGTAACGCCCTTTTCTGAAGTTCTGAATAAAGGTTTTCAAATCATTTTTCAGAAGACACGTAAGAGACATTTACTTTCCTAGTACTAGACTGATTTTCTTTGATTTATCACATTATCTCTTTGGAAAGTTTTTACTCTAACATTATTTTTTTAAAAAATCTGAACAAAAATCAGTTTGGAAACCTGCAATGTACCTCCTCTCATCCTTGATATAGACCACCGTAATAAAAACATAGCCTGATATATCAGCCTTCTTAGCATGTAGAAAACAATCCTAGCATAAGTTGCCTTCCTGTCTCGAGTTAAATTCTCTTCATAAGAGCCTTTTAAAAGTGTCTATAATAGAGACTCATGTCTCTCAGTGTTTTGCAAAAGTGAATTAATTAATGCTTTTAAAATCCTTGTGTGGTATTGTAGGTAAGTCCTTTTATAATCACTATAAAGAGGGAAAAAATGTGGAAAAAAAAAAATGTACCTGCATCGGAAACGGAGCACAGTAAGAAATTAACGGAGCACAGTAAGAAATTAACGGAGCACAGTAAGAAAAATAATTATGGTATTCTTATTCAAACCCTGCTCCTTCTCCTAGATTAGAGTAATCTTTTTCTTTCACAGATGTTTACCAACACCTGTCATTCACTGGATAACACTCCAAAGCCAGATCTGAAAGGCACATATGGTGTGTGTGGTATGTATAGAACTGGCTATTTTGTCTCCTTGCAACTGTGGATTCTTTGTTGATGATGCCAAAATGCAGAGTATACCCTGGTAACTGCACGTTAATTTAGTGCTGGACAGTTGCTAGCGCACTGCCCGGCGTGTACTTCTAGCTAAGCAAAATGAAGGGAGCAGAGCGTGCCACTGAATGTCAAGGTTAGGGAACAGCTTTTTACAGACAATCAAGGATTTCTCCAACTACTGCCACCACACAGCAAATTCATGCGCATTCTGCATCAGCGGAGCACAGGTGTGTACCAAGCAAGCCTCCTAATTTACTACTGCTTACTCTTGCCTTGCAAACTCAGCAAATAGCCTTCAGCATATAGAACAAAATTCAGCTATTTTGGTTAAGCACGCTTAAAAAAAAATCAGTGGGGAGCTGCCTGAGCACACTAAAGCTTTGCAGCAGTGCAGCTGTGAAAGTGCGGGTCTTCAACAGGGACGTTATGAACTTTGCTGGCCACTGTCAGCTGAATTGGCCAGTGCAAAGCAGGCCAGAGCACGTACACTCTTGCAGTATGAAATGGCATGATGTTTTCTTTTTCAGGTGGATAACCACCACTCTAAGGGCAAAATCCTGGTATTATTGGAAGCAAAGACTTTGCTGTGCTGTTGAGCGGAAGCAGTCATGGTCTTTCCAATTACATAATTCTTCAAAACTATATTGTGGCCCATTCCTATCATGGCACTGACTCACACTAGGATAGGTTTGTCTGTGCTTTTCTCCTGCTGCTTCTTTTATGTAAATTCTATTTTCAACTATATTTTTCCTTGTTTTTTACCTCTAGTGTTATGTGATAATTCTTCAGAATTATGGGCAGGGAATTACTGTGTAAATGGTCTGGGGCCTAAATCTTATCCTAACCTATACAGGAAAAAACCAATATCTACTTGAATTTCACTAGTGCTAGAAGGAGTATCAGGGAGTTTGGGCCAGAAGAAATGTGACTTCCATGATGCAGTTATGCTTCTGTGATGGATCTGAACTAAAATCTAGTAATTCAAAGTTTCCCATACGTATATGATAGGTATATGGTATTCCCCATAGGTATATGTTATTTCCCAATGTATAGTGTGATACATTGAGGAAGTACCAATTCCACAGTAGCTTTGTGTTTTACCCATTCTTACACTCTTCCCTGGGCATTTGCTAGAGGGCATTGTCAGAGACAGAATATCACGCTAGTTGGACTTTTGGCCTGACCTGCATATCCATTCTACATTCTTATATTCTTAGGTACCACGAATGGATGATATGGGTTTAATCACTACTGTATGTTGCTCTTCGACTTTCTCCATCTGGCATTTTAATTTTAACAGTGTGATGGCAATCGCACGTTCACTGAAGCAAGCATGAAAAGTGAGAAATGTATATACCATTGTTTGGAATGCTATTTATTATTTCCAGATCACAAAAAAGAGTTGCTTTCTGTATCTCGCAAGCAAGAGGTACGGAAGAGACTGATCCAGTAGTTAAGGCCAGCATGTCAGTTTTCACAAAATGAGCATAAAGGTCACATACAAAAGTTGGTTCTGTCCAAAAGCCACAGCTAGTGTGTTTGTAGTACAGTCTTTCTCTCATCTGATGACACAAAAAACTAATCCTAGCTGGTTGGCAAAAACTCTAATCTAGTATGTCAGACTGCAGGACAAGAGAGACCTAGTTAGGCTGTGTTTTGGGCCAGATTGTGTGTTGGCAATTTGAGCCCCACATTCACTGACAGGCTAAACCACAGTCCATCCTCATGCCACAAAATCCAACCTCTTCTTTTGTCCTGGAACCCAAGTCATCATACATAACCTGACAAGGCTGTATTTCCCATGTCAAAGCAGGAATTTGATAGAAATGTTAAAGCACTAGACTGAGAATCAGTCTGGCTCAAATCCACAAACTGCCAGCATGGTGCAGAATAAGACACATAAACCTCTCCTACACAGTGGAGTTATACCAGTGTGAAATACAGTGAGGAACTGCTACATTTAAATCACTCTCAGATGTTCAGATTTTTTTTTCTTATTTAGTTTTATTATTATTATTTTTATTAGGAAATTATTAAAACAAGGTGGGAGAAAAGACCCACTTAGTCTGAAATACTTGTATCTGCATAGGGAAGTGTACAGAAAACAGCAATGGTTTAAGTATAATGATATAGTATTATTGGAAAATGCCTTTGTGTACACAAGCCCATTGTCTAACTTTGTGTTTCCCCTGTCTTTAAATGAAGAATATTCTGCCTGATGTTAGTGAATGGGAAGTGCTCAGCACTGCAGTGTTGGAATACACTATTACTTCATGAGAGAGTCATCAGAAAATTCAGACATTTGGGAAGATATAGATAGACCTTTTAAGATCGATTGCAAGTTCAGTACACATAATATTTCAGTTTTGGCAATCTCGTGTTCAAGAGTACAGAAACCGTGTTACATGTTGCACACATTAGGCAACCAAGTATACAGAATCGATTCAAAGCAGCTGTTGAAGATCAGAAAATTTAAGAGAGCTATAGGGTGAATTCTTCCATCTATACATCTTTTTTTGGAAGGAGGAATGCAAAGGAGGAGGGAATGAAAAATTGATACTGCTCTGTGCTCCAGATGAAAGAACAAACATAATTTTATTTTCTTTAATGACTGCACTGGATTCTGAAATTAAACCCAGCGGGTAAAAAGATCCTGTGCAGATTTCAAAAGAGATCATGTAGTCTGTCCATGTGCTAAGGCAGGCACATTTTTTAAGCCCTGCCACATTCTGTAAAACTGAGAAAGGGTTATCCCTGTAAGCATTCTGCTTTTCAAAGCCATCTATCTCTCTGCACCTACCCCAAGTCAGTGGATATACCAAAATAAATGTCATCCTAACTTTAAATGCCATTTCGTGGTTCCTCCCTTTAACTTTAGAAGGAGGGTTCCTCTATACTCTGTATTAAATACTATTAAAGCTCAACATACTGACAGCACTCTTTTTTTTTTTTAACCTCTCAGCAGAGCCAGACAAAAAAAAAAACCCAAAAAAACCAAAAAAAACCAAACCAACAAAAAACTCAGCCATATAAATAACTGAATATAATCCCCAGTACAGATTTTAAACCAATTGAACTGAGAATAGCTAACCTTCACTCTGAACTCACTCCAGCTGCAGGTTAATGCAGTTAATTGCAGAGCACCTGGTCTAAGCCTCAGGTATATGAATCATCCCCACAGCACACCTTTCAATCTTTTATTCTTATGTAAAGCCCTGGGGCAGCTGACAGTGCCTGTTTAAGCTTTGTTCCTAGTGGGTGTGCCAACATGCTGTCAGAATTCCCTTATTATATGCAAAAGAAAGGTTGTACTTTAAAGCGTATGTGTGTATCTCCAAGGCTGTGGTTTGAGGATACGCTGTCTCCAGTAGCAATACTGACTAAACACGTACCTACCTTCCCTCCAAAGGAGCCTCTGCTGCGTCTTGCTGCTCCCAGGTGAGGTGCGCATTCCACCAGTTTCGCTAACACAGCTGTTTGTGGGGTCCTGCTGTGAACTGGATCAGGAAATTGAGTCGTTTTAAAGATCAACCCTAACAAAATTTACAGATTTTTAACACCAAAACAGTGCATAACATTAAGCTAGTATTGCTTCTGGAATCAGCACATTCTCAAACGGTGGCCTGTGAGTGTGGACACATAAAGCAATGTGTACATATTTATGTGTATACATGCGTGCTTTTATTTGTATGTGTTTGTACGATAGAAATATTTTTCAGTGTCTATATACATACACATTACTTCAGACACCTATATGATACATCCTTTTAGAACTGTGGCTAGTCCTCTTTAGTTTGATAACTTCTTTTTTTAACTCCGTAAGTGAATTCCATAGCCTTTATGCATGGAAAGCCTGGTCTTGGACACAGATTTATTTATAACATCAATTGTAAAAAGACAAACTGAATGAACTGTTTACCTAAATACTGTAGTGTATATGCACATAACATATGTATAACCATGTGTGTTTTATAAATAAATATCTGACTGCACATGTATCGGCGACTGAAATGCCTACAGGGTCTTTTGGTATGGGTGAACTACTTGTAGATACTTGTAAGTTCTTGCTAGTCTGGGATTGATTATGTCCTGCTTATTAAAGTGGTTTGCAGCTTTACACTGGTAAATATAATTTAAAAAGGGCGGGACAATGTTTTGAAAATAGTTGGTCACTGCCTTATCTTGCACAGACATAACTATGAAAGTACAATCTTATTTATCTTACCATATATTAACTGAATTACATTTCTTTACATAGGTTTACTGCACGTGTCACATGACATCCTTCAACTATAGGTGATGCATAGATAAAGAACATGAAACTGAGGGATATAAAGAAGGTTAGTGGAGAAAAAGTTGTGAAGAGAAGGTAAATGAGCTGCACTGAACATGTACTTCATACAAAAAATTAACGATAGATTTTACAAGAATTGTGTTATAAGAATGACAGTCTGGAAATTATAAAACTGCCCTCTCTTTGGCAATACTGATTTCTTGTTTCTTTGATGTGTGTTAGCACAGAAGATTAGGTTACTCCTTAAATTACACACAATAACAATCAGACATTGTCACAACAATCTTGATGTTGTCATCTTTTTCCATTATGCCATTCCACTACATTGGTTGGCAAACTACCACTCAAATATCAAAGTACACACTCATAATGATTATGATTTCAAGCTACTTATTTTCAGTCTGCCTGATACTCATTTTTTTGCCTCTTGCTTCATTAAATGTCCCCATATATAATGAGTATGTTGCGAGTGTAAAATACTAAATTTCTGATTTCATAGCATTTGATGTTGCTTTGCCCAAACATAATAAAGGAGCAAACCCAAGGGAAGTGTTTACCTACACGCTGTAAGCCTCCACAAGTAGGAGCTTTCTGAGAAACTGGGATGCTAGCCTTTCAGACAAAAAAGGCCAAATCTGCTTTCACGGAAATCAACATCAAAACTCCCACTGGCTTACACGGAGTCAGGACTTTGTAGCTGGAGAGGTCACATTCAAATGCAACTTTAGAGCCGACAGTGAGACCACACCTCAAGGGCGAGTGACAGATCCAGAAGAGCAGAGCATTCAGCTACCCTTACAGGCTACAGATGAGTTCCATTATGTAGAAACAAGAATTGCTCTCTATGATGCCTGGTTTAGGATAGATAGTTATCTTTGATGACCCATAGGAAGACTGGTGACTTTATCTTAAGCTATGGATAAGATTTAAATAATCTAAATAGTTTCCTTAGTTACACTCTATTTACCATCAGTCACAGGGCATTAATCCAATCAATATTTAGACAATCTGAGGTTATTCTGGTATATCCTCCCCCTTTGTAATCGGCATTGGCTTGTTCAATTGGGTGGGATACTTAATCATATATTGTAATGACACAGATGTGCATCTACCCTGATCTGACAGGAGAATCCAAATCATGCAATTTATTATCTAAAATAGTTTACTTGAGTTCAGGCATAACTCATCTACTATAAATCAAGATCATCTTTCTGTAAGGGCCTGAACAAGGTCTGTGCATTACTTAAGCTCCTTAGGTAATGCCAAAGTGATACACAGTGAAGAATTTCACCTTGAGAAATGGGGTCCCTCTTATATTCTGTCTCTAAAACAGAATATATTAAAAAGTCAGCACTGATT
This sequence comes from Burhinus bistriatus, assembly GCA_013397275.1. NCBI lineage: Eukaryota > Metazoa > Chordata > Aves > Charadriiformes > Burhinidae > Burhinus > Burhinus bistriatus. The sequence goes on along the minus strand of VYXH01007725.1, from coordinate 2,286,423 downwards.
CAAAATCCATGACATAAGTGGGCAGTTGCTCCAGCAACCCTAATTTTCTTCATTTATGGACTCCAGAATTTAGTGTAATGATTTTAATGTCTTCACTGTCCTTGGCTTTAACTTCATTAAAAATTCAACTTGAAATTCAGTCAGATGATACTTTATGTTATTGGCGTAAATGTAGTTTAATCGTCAGCTTGGGTATTTACTTCCCATTTTGCTTTTCCATGTCAAAACAGTGAAATAATATAGTTGCCATAATCTGCCTATTTCTACTGGTCCCAGGTATTCCTGCAGAATCTTATTTCCAATTCTAGAATAAGTGTTTATAAAAATATTCTGTCAAAGGTAAAGCAGAGAATAGACACGTCCCTTCATGATTGTTATGATGAATGTTTGCTGACATAGGTCATAAACTTTATAGCATTTATTCCAAACAAAAGCCTGGTATTATGTAGTGGGGGTTATCTGTAACAGCGGAAAGAAAAGAAGAACACTTGCTCTTGTTTCTGTGGTTCAGTTTGATTTTGTTACTATTTAGCTGATATTGCAATTGGTTTTTTTTAAAAAGAGGGAAAGAAAAAAAAGTGTGGACTTCATTTTGTGTAGCTTCTAATCTCATGCCAAATGAATTAGCTAGAAGCATTTAAGACTGACAAAATACAGTCTACGCTGCAACAGTTCTGACTCATGAGTTGCTGTCCAGTCTCCCTTGAGAATTAGCTTACTGTAGCCAAGGAGTTTTGGTCCGTATCTGTTAATCTTCCTTATTAGTGGAGATACTTCTTTGAGCCTGGGATGTCACTGCCTTATGAAATGGTAACACAGGACAAACCCACCCAAGTTTATGGGCTAAGGCAAGTAATCAATCAATGCAAACAACAGTACCATGCAGACAAGATTTAATAAGAAGAATGAATGGAACCAGCTAAGCCTCCAGGGGCAGATGAACCTACTTCTCATTTTCTGTTTATTAAAACCATTCATATCAATTTGTCATGTGGAAGCATTTAGTTCATTCAAGCACAAGTGTAATTTAAAAATCATATTAATAATACTTCAAAATACAGACTGTCATCTTCTTTACACACAGGTGATAAGGGAACCAGAGTGGCAGCTTAAGATATCTAATTTCAATATCAGTGCAAGATTTACTAAACAATGGGTCAAACTCCCTTTTTATATAACTTCTCTGAAGCTAATGTAGTTACAGAAGGCATGAATTTAGGAAAACGCATCCATTTATTGCCCTCCAAAGCCCAGATACAAACTTCTCTGAAGCTGATAATTTTTTTTTTTTCATCAATTTTCTGAGATTTATCTTTCCATTTGCTCTAACTGGCTGTGAACTGAATTCAGGAAACTTGTAAGAGTCCCAAGAAAACTCAAAAAGCCTTTTTTTCGCAGGAGTAAGAAGCAACTTGCAAGCCCTTCCACTTTGCACACTCACTGCGGATCTCCTTATCCATACTACCAAAAGGAGCCAAAACACAGACCTGCTTCACTGGGCAGAATTAAGTCAGGCCATTAACAATTGCGGTCATTGCTCTTGGGAGAATGCTCTTTGCAAAACATTTAATGGGGAAATTTATCCAAAATTGCAAGCCCTGTCACCCTGTTTCTCTGCATCAGTCCTTGTGCAAATGTATATATTTTTATGAATTGGAAAGTATATTTGACTCATTGTTCCACCTGTCTCTGCAGTGAGTTGTGCTTCTGGGCTTGATCCAAAGCCTGCTGAAATGATAGTCTCTTCATTTATTTGAACTATCTCTAATTCAGACCCTATATATATATATATATCAGTTTAAGAATATCACAAATGTCTATTTGTGGACTTCGGGAGTGTAATTACCAAAGAGCAAATTCAGATGCCAAACAGAAGTCTTCCTGGTGTGGCCTTGGCTTTGCCTTACCCTCTTACATTCATTGCCAGTAAGCCAGACACTTAGCCCTAGCATAACATCCATCTTCACATATATAATTAGTATCACACCTACAGGCTCTGTTTCTTTTAAATAATCCTTTGATGAATGCTAGAGATATTAAGCATATTATTAGAAGGAGACAGTGCTTAGAAGAAGCAAAAAATGCTATGCTTCCCAACTGCTTTGTTCTTCTGAACTATTGCATGATAGAAAAAGAAAACAAAACCTTTTCTCTCTTCCAAAAGAATACAAAATGCTGCTACAGATTTGGCAGGACTGTTTCAGGTTTGAGTAGTTACTAATAATCTAAGGCAGGAAGGAGAGGAAAAGCAACCTCAAACTCTCAAAATATTCAATAAACTCATGGTTCAGGAATAGCTCAATACATGACAGCCTATAAACCTCAAGGCTGGGAATTGAAACAACAGCTTGGTATGAAGTGACCAGACCAGACCTCCCTCCTTAAACTAAGAGACTACAGTACCTGGTAAAGTTTTATAGCCCTAACAAGATCTTTAACAAATTAAAGCCACTGGAACTATGACTTTGTTCTTTCTTTTCAAGCTGCCCACCTTCCCATTCCTATCCAGCAATGCTACTGCCTAACGGATGGTTTTAATTCAGGTCCCAGAACAGTACAAAGCTTCGTATTCATACAATAAACCTTTCAAAGAAGAATTTAGGTTTATTGGAGTTGTTTAATTGTTGTAGAAGCTCTGCTGTAATAAATAAGACTTCTGACATTTTTGTCTCTGTTATAATTGATTAAATCTACTAGAATATATTCATAACTGAGGGAAGACTGGGATCCTTGTGACTGCACTTATATTTGCATTATTTATGTAGCAACAAGAACTAGATAAGGCAAAGGAATAAGATCCTTGATCATCATCTCCTTTGATCATCTCCCCCTTCCCCCACTACTTATGTAGAGCATACCATAGAGGTATTTTGGTTCATAACTGCAGTTCCACATATCAGTTCTAGGAATACTACACTAAAATTTGCCCAACATTTAAAGGTACATGGGGTTGCTATGTTCTGAGGCTTTACTGTAGGATTGTCTTTTTGACTATGACAGTACTAGTACCCCATATAATGACCTGTGAATTGCTGAGCATACACACCTACAGTATAAGCTATCCTGTGTTGCCTTTCTGCCCAGTAAAAGAGGTAGTCAATACGCAGCGCAAGGATGAGAAGCAAACACAAATGATGCAAATACTTCTTCACCAGAAATCAGTCTAAACTGTTCATGTAGAAAAGATCTGGACCAGCAGCAGTTCAGTTCACTCTCAAAGCTACTCCAGCTCTCAGCACTCAATCCAGGTTCTATCTGCTTTTGCTCTCCCAGCTAAGCAGATATGCCTGTGCGATACTGCCCATAGTGCTGTGGATGTTCAGTAATTTTATTTCTGTCCTTCGTCTAAGAACCTTCTGTTTTCTGTGGACTTTCACTGTTTAAATTCCCAGCCAAAGAAAGGTGCCCATCAGAACACAGGCAATGGTCCAAGGAAGTCCCTTTGCACAAAAATATGAGGCAGACACAGCAAGCATTTTCCTTCACTTTCATTTTAAGTTTCAGCTTTAAATCACATGCAATAAACTGTCTTTCCATTCTGTTTAAGATAGCTCTTGATTTTAGTATGAGGCTACCAGAAAGTAGCAAATTGGTACCAAGAGTTTGTATACTTAAAGGAAAGTAAAAGCACATTCAAACACATAATAGGATGTAAACCATGTCAGCGAGCAGAAAGAAAATGCTAGGAAAATCCTTTCCTATTACATGTATGGAGATTTGGGTTTAGTTCTAGATAGTTTACATTTTGAATTGATCGTCAGGTTTGGCGTGTGCCCTTTTGTTGCTTACATGGGAGCCTAAGTATCAAACAGAAATCCTGAGGATGTTGCACTTGAAATCAGATCCGCATTTGTTAGGGAGCTTTCATGGTCCAGGTGTAAAATCTCCAATAAACATTAGACATAACTCAAACAGAGAAAACCACCCCCTGGTTTGACAAGCTGCTAACCACAAGGCCACAAAGTACAAAGAAGCAGCTTCTGACATCGAGACACATGGTATTCTTAGCTGACACCCACAAAACTAAAATCAGTCAAAACACATTCTTCACCAAGGCTTGGAGCTGCGTTTACTGCACACTGCATAAAAATCCTCACAAAAGAAAAAGTTCCAGTTGCTGATACTAAACCTGGAAATTAACTTCCTGAAATATCCTCACTGCAGGTTTAAATCTTATTTAATGCACTTTGGAAGGCTCTTCACTGACTTTAGTGATTATTCTCAAAAAAGTACACGTTTTTACCCCTAAAAAATATAGACAATAACACTATTCAGCACAAAGAATCCTGAAAACAAAAGATCCCCCCACATTTCTTCATGATGACTAGGAAAACACACTTTCCAATGACCATGTTTTCCGTAATACATCCCAACCATAAATGACATTTTGCTATGAGATGCTAAATCTCTTACATAATGTCTTTTTTTACACTACAGCTGATTTCCTAGAGTGTAATGTTTTGCATTTCAAGACTTGTAAATTTAGCAGACTTTCTTTTCTAAGAGAAATTAATATAAACATTATGGCATCTTTTACATCTGATTGTCCCCAATTTCTTCCACAAAACTGTGTGTTTCTTTGATGACTGCATTAGTGAAGGAACATGTCTGGCAACCCCCAAATGTTTCTATTTCCACTGAAACTTGTGTTATGACACTGAAAAAGTAGAAATAGAAAATCAAAGCTTAAAAAGGCAAAAAATTAGAAGCCGGGAGAACCTGGGAAGGAAAAGAATGTGGACTCCCAACGAACATCATTGCACAGTGCAGAAATGTGTAGGGATTGACTCCTCTTTACTACCTGACGGCACCTTCTAAAATCCATTTCCATTGACTTTACTGGCCCTTGGATCAAGCTGTTAGCAGAGAAATGCTCTACGTAAATGCATCTCAATGTCAAAAAATCTTCATAGCATGATAGTGGATAATACAATATTCTGATGTTCTTGAAGATAATAACTGCCATAATCAGTGACTTCATCTCTGGCTAGTCTGAAATTCTGTTTCTGTATTGTGAGTCTCTAACACTCGAAAAGGAGCAGACATGTATGCAGCAGACTGCATTGTGGAAATGTATACAGTCTTTTACATTCAAGTTCAAATTACAAGCAGTTAATGAACAATGTGTTAATGCACTGCAGTTACTGATTACAGAATTTAAGAGTTTAGTCTGGTGGTTTATAACCATAGCTTATTAATGTCTATAGGGAATCTGTTTATTTGTTGGCCCTCCCCTACAATTTCCAAGCTCTGAAATAGAAGTAGCATGTAGCAGACAGTCTTGATGACTTGCAGTGAGAATAGTCTTATTACTTGACATTTCATCAGGAGAACCAGAATTGAAAAAAAATCTCTTTCCATCCATATAACAATGTTGACACAGATAAGAGTTCAAAATCATTAACCATGTCTTCAGATCCAAAATGATGGTTTTTCTTTTCCCGTAACTTACCAAGTTGTTTAATTTCATTGCAACAGATGCATATTCATTTGATGATTCTGCTCAACTTTGTTACACTAGTCCAAAGGAAAAGAGGAGAGAGAGTATCTAGAAGTCGACTGTGATAGAACAGTGATGGTAAGAAATACGGAAATAATGTTATCTGCAAATAGCAACATTATCACATTTGTACAATTAGTTGTATATATAAAAAAATAAAAATATGAATACACTCCCTGAATTGCATCCTTTTGCATTTATGTTATTTGAAATTTGCATATGCTTTTTTCTGTGTTGGATACTTTATTCTATCTGAATGGTAGCCCATGGACCTCTTTTCACTTGTTCAGTTGGTTGAGCTTAAGTGTTTGTTCTTACTTCTGTCTACTCTAATAGATCATCCATTATATTCCAGTTTAAAAAAATGGTTAATCTCATATTACCCTATAACAGTGGTTTTAGCTGTGGTTGTCCATAAGCAGCACAGTGCTGTAAGCACCCAAAAAGAATATTTCCCACTTAGAGGGTTTCATCAACAGGTGCAGCTGACCGTACACTGTTGTTCGAGATCCAGATATATGCTACCTATTAGAAGTAGTCCAAGAATCATGGATAGTGGTGGTCATATACGCAAAGGCAAGAGGTTCGCTGGGGCACAAGTTAATGCAGTCAGGGAGACAATTTACATGTTTTCAGAAGCTGACTCGGTTTCTGCAAGTGACGGAACCAAGGAAACACACTGCCCAATGTCAGCCCTTGTACCTACTTTGGCACCAATACAGGGAAGAAGGGAACACAAAATATGCAGAACAGTGGGGGAAAACGTGACTTCAGAATAATATTAAATTCATCCCTAGCTTTTAGTGTCTATACCTCTGTGTCGTAAGCACAAACAGAATCTTGTAAAGGAATACTGTATAGGTACCTGGGCTTGGTTCTTTTTACACCTATATAGCTGCGATTGTACAGAAGAATCCTCGTAAATATAGGGTCCTGTCTCAGGGCTTGAATACCTGTTGATAGTCAAGCCTCAGACTGTCACAAAGCAGAAAAATAACATCAGTCCTGCAATGTCTTCCTCACTTGAATAACCTCAGAGCTTTACTGGAGGTACATGCATGGGCTATAAAATCATAATTTTCCAAGACAAAGCAGCATGCCAGAAGTTTGGACTTGGTTCCCAGCAAATCCTGTGCAAGGTCCAAGATGTGCTTAGCTTGCACTGAGTAGGTGACAGTGCAAAGGCCCATGGTCTATACTCAAAGAGAAGATTAGTGCAGTTCAGACCCTCATAATAACATCTTGCCACCATCAAGCTAAATTCAAATGTTGTGACAGCAGCATAAGGTTTTATAACACTTAGAAAAAAGTATTAATTTTCTTACAAACTCCCCTGATACCAAATTTGGTAAGGTAAAAGCTAGAGGGGTGAAGCAATGTGCCAGTAAAAGTTTGTTTTCTTCTGCCAAGGAAACTGCTGTTTTCAAGGCAGATTCAATTAAAGGCAATGGATGTTACCTTGAGGAGCTGCTTTGTTTACATTTCAAAGGCCTAGTCCTCTTGTTAGACTGATACTGTTTCATGCAGCTCCTTAATGAAAAGCATTTGTTTGGTATTATACCTCAACAGCAAATTAGATTCTCCCAAGACAGTTTGACTATGTGAGAAAGCCTTTGTGACTGCCCAGACTTCTGTGGTGTCATTAAGATAACGACCCTCACATCTGCTCTTTCACATGCTGTTCTCAAGGAAAACATAAAAATTATTTAGATCTATGGCAAATTTAGAGGGTTTATCACCCCAAGTGGATTTAGATAACTTATTTTCCCCCTAAACTGCTGAACTCAACTTGAAATAAATTACAATAGTGAACATTTTGAAAGTTTTTCTTACCCACTAACTTTAACCAATGTCCCTTTCAGACTCCAACAGTGTCCAATTATAGCAGCCAGCAGTGGTAGCTATTTTTCAGAGGGTTTGGGAAGGATTCTCACTATAGCGAGAAATGAAAATGATGGAAAAGTGGCAAGGAAAATGACTGCAACCATGTTAGATATTTCCCGCCTCTTGCTTCTCTTGTATTGCCATTAGAAAAAAAAGGGCACTCTCTGCCTCTACTGAATACTTCCATTACTGATGACTAGAGATGAAAGTACAAGTGTGTCTGTAAGTTACATACAAAGAATTTTTTTTGTAAGTTCCAGAGCAAGCTACAAGAACGCCGCTTCGTTTGAGGACCAAACTCTGCTGTAATGTAAAATAGCTATAAAATGGCTATATATGTGGAAGCTAGTCAGGAAATGTTTTAATACCCATCACTTTAGAGGGTAGCACATGCTGGAAAACAACTCTAATTTATGTGGTAAGAGATCTATGTGGTGAATACCATTCTGGAGTACATGGCAACCAAAAATCCCTTCAGCTAAATGATCAGCTGAAATCTAAAAGCCATCTTATCTGTTATTCCTGGTATGCTATTGCAGTCAAGTTTGGAGTGCTCCCTGAATGAAGCATGGAAGATTCATGCCAGAACTACAAATATATTTAGAAGAAAACACCATAATTAAGATTTATTTATATTCGCAGCTCAAAATCACTTCAGTATTATTTGTCAATACAGAAACTGAGCACATGTGAGTCACTTGCCAACTTTACATACAGTCACTGGGCCTGCTAAACAAGGTAATTTTCACTTTGCTCAAGAAAGCTAGAAATGCTATATCCTCAACCAGAAGAGCTTGAATGACAAGTGACTCATATTAGGAATTCCTTGTATTCAATCAGCTACCCTTGATGTGAGATAAAGAGAGTTGATGAAAACAGACAGAACCCAGTTTCAGTCTTCTCTTGGGAAGAATGAAGACCTTTTTTACATAGGGACAAATTCATTCCTGGCAAAAGGCTTTTTACTTTAGTGGAATTATACCAAGGATGAAAACAGGTCATCTTGTTTTGTACTACATGCTTCACATCAATGATGAAATAAACTGGGTCTCAGAGGAGAGGTGATAAAAAGTCAGTGCTCATGCTTTGTTGTGATTTCTTTTAAACTATAAAACCTTCTAATGCTTAGTTTTTAAAATATATTAGTTTGATTTATCATTGACTTATGTAACAGTCGGTGCAATGACAACTAAAAGCTTTTCATGGAAAATAAAACACTACTTTCTGAAATCACCCAGACCCAGCAAAGCATATGGATCATAACCCTCACAAAGAAATCAGAAATCACCAGCTTTAAGTATCCAACTGGAAGCAGGAAAAAAAAAAAAAAAAAAGAGAGAACAAAGGCTTTCTAATTATTCTAAACATCTCCATTTTTGTATGCTTGATTTGTGATAATTTAATGAATCCTGATTCTCAAAAAAATGCTGGGTACCTGTTTACTGAGAATTAGGTGTATCATACTAGGCATCCAAAGACAATTTATGGGAAGATTCAAGGAGAGCAAGCATAGCTGAATATTTACTTTATTTTATGATTCTATCCTGGTCTGAACTATAGTTTTGGTAAACTGAACATCTCTTTTGTACTATTCTGAATGTATTTATAGCTCTCTATAGTAATGGTTGCAAACGCCGCAGTCACGCCCAGTTGGCTATATTGCTTTGATCATCCTATTATTTGGGTTATTTTACGACAGTTTTAAATGGCTGAGAACCGCACAGAGATGACTCAATTGTACCATTAACCATGAACAGCAACTACATGTTAACAATCTGTAACTACCCCGAACAATGTAAACAGGAAGCCTGGTGCTGGAAATTAATTTTGAGGATTTCCACCGTTCTTGCAGATAATGTTTCAATGATCCTAGGTCACAAATAGGGTCCCAAATTAAAAAACGTCTTCACAAAATACCAACTAAGAGTTTTAACTGTTGTTGGACCAAAAGAATAGACATTTTCAACAGTTCTTAAAGAGATTTTATGTCACTACCTTCAACAGAACTATACAAAAAGTGTCACATCATTTTAATTTAGTTATGTCATAATAAACTCCCAATGATATGCCTGACATAATGTGTGATACCTGTGATGCATTTTTATGATTAAAAAGATAATCTCTACTAAATATTAACGAGAGTATTATGTATATTAGAACGAACTTTAGACCTCAAAAATTATCTTCTCCAAATCAAGGTAGTCATGAGCTATCCTTGTAGTGACCATATATCTATGAGAAAGCTTTCATTCTGTTGTGGGGATTGGCCAGAAATTTGGCTACTGAGCCAGTCAGAATTTTAAAATGTGAAGAGGAATGGACATAACTATGGCTTACATGACATATATTCAGAAAAAGATGAAAGTTTTGTTGGATAGGAAAGTAGTTTCAAATCCAATCCAGAACCAAAGTATGTGGATTTCATCATGGTTCCTTTGCCCATATACAAAACACATTCTAAAGTGCATCCTGGTTTCTTGATCATCCAGACCTAAAGAACATGTACCACAGCTTTCTCCCAGCATTTGCTGGGAATTCATGGAAACTGGGTCATGGAGTGAGGGGACAAGAGACCTAACACTGCTGTGTACCCAAGGAATTGGGACACAGCTGGAATGCCCCTGTTGTGACAAACTGCTCAACAAATTAATTCACAGGAAATAAAAATCAGTTAATAGTAAAAAAAAAAAAAAAAGGCACAAAATACTTCAAAATCTTAAATACTTTATTGAACGTGGTTATAAATGTAAAAATGTTGGTTCTGTATTTCCATGACTTCAGAGTGAAGTGATTGTGTGACTGAAATGCTGCCAGGAGAATCCTCTTCACTACCCAGTTTATGCAGCAGACGAAGAATATACTCTAAACTTTTCTAGAATAAAGATATTCTGGAAAAAAATAACAAAATCCAAATCTCAAATTCTGAATATTTATGCAATGTTTTAAAATCCTATGTGTTTGCAGGTTTTGGTGGTTTGGTTTATTTGGTGTTTTTTTT
>VYXH01007725.1:2236349-2276019 GCA_013397275.1 Burhinus bistriatus | reverse complement strand
TTTTGGGTTTGTTTTTTTTTTTTTTTTTATTTGTTTCTTTTGTTACTGTTTTGGTTTATCCCGAAAATCTTCACAATAAGTTTCTGAGAACAAAGCTATTTAAAGTCATCTTCAGAAACTCCCGTGACATCATCTAAAATCAAGCATTTCTACTTGGATAAGAAATATTTGAAACCCATGGCAGAAGAGTACAAATTTGTAACTGCAGAGTCCATCCAGTGCATTTTGTGGAATATGGAAGGGGACAAGGACACAAGTCATACTGATGACAGCAAGGAAGACATCACTGCAGAATTAACTACAAGGAAAAACCAATCACCTTGTAATTCAAAAACCCCTCTAAAAAGGTGTATTTTCAATACACTGTCAAAATATTGCATTTAATTGCTTGGAAATTGGTCTTCAAATATATATAAACAGTATTATTTTAGGGTATCTTTGTATTTTTCTATATTTGGCAAAATTTCCAGACTCTTAGTACCTCAGAAGACAGCAGGACAAAAGGGAATCAATATCAATTCAACATCAGACCAACAGAAAAAGAGCTTTGACCAGTGCTCCAGCTCTCAGAGGCTTTTTCTTATTGGGAAAAGGAAGTCTCCCACTCCTGTAACAGATCGCAGACTGCCAGGCTTACTGTTGCTGAAGGCTTTTTCACAGGGCTTGCTTCTGGTATCAAAGAGCAACAGTCAGCCCTGTCCTTATCTGACAAGTTCACTGATCCCTCCCTGTTCAAATTCCTGCAGACCCCTAATCTCCCTCAAATCTGCCACAAAAATCTATCCTCAAACCTAACTGATCGATCCCTCAGTGTTCCCACCTAAGTTATGCTTGGGGATCACCTGCACCCCTACAGCTTCCTCAGGCCTCCACTGCCCTTTTCCAGCTTCCTTGCCTGACCCCTCCCAGACCTCCCTTCTTTCGGTCCCCTACAATGTTAATTTGCCACTGCCACAAAATACAATTGCATTTACTTTGCTGAGAAGCCTCGAGTCAGTTCGGTACACTAGATCCATTTCCAAATACTGCGTTTGGAGGTTCCATAATCACCGTGAGACATCTGTTTAAAGGCCTTGGTACGTCTATTGACTTAATGGTCTTTGAATAGGAGTTTTAGTGACCTAAAACAACTAAAAGAACCAATTTTCTGCTGTACATTCCAGCCAGTTTGATATAATCTATAGAGCAGAACAAATTGTGTCAATAATTATATTGGATTTTACTGAAAAGCAACCTCTATACAAACAACAGAACAAATAAAATGAAAACATAGTAATCTGAAGAAATGTTTTCGGTACTAGAAAGTGTAAGGTGAGCAAATTGCTGCCCTAAGGACAAGGTGAAAATCCCTAGCCCCCCTTTCCAAAGCAAACAAATAGTAGTGAAATGTAATTTGATGCTCATTTCCACTAAGGGAAAACATTTTGTCAGCCACCTTTTTTTTGAGGTTGCCTTAACATTGTTTTCTTGTAATCTGATACTAACAAGCGCTCTCAGTAACCCTCTTAATGACTCTCAGGGGAAGGCAGTTGATCAGCAAGTGCACTAACAAGGCTGAACGACGCTGTACACCGCAGTGCTCACCTCGCCCAAAGCTTCTCAAACAACTTAATAAATATAGAGTTAGATATATTTTACTGCTCTTTGGCCACGACACCCATTTTATGTCTGGATCAAAGATGGTATTGTTCAAACGCATCATTTTTCAAAACCAGCAAAATGTTCAGTCTTTAAGAACTCTGCAGAAGTTACAAGTTTTCAGTGACTGACGATGTTTCTCCTCAGATACCGCAAATTTTGAAGCCCCAAAATTTGAGGATATTTAAAAAAGCTAGACATAATTGATTTCTTGAAAATCACATAGAAATCAATAATATAACTAGAAGAAAATTCCAGACATTGTAAAATTTAGTACTTTGTACCATCCAGGTTAGTAGTGACCAACTGAGAGAGATTGCAAATTTGTGTGTTGAGGACTGACTATGATATGGATTTATTTTTACAAACAAAGCAAAGCACCACCAAAGCTTGTACCAAAGTTAAGGGGTTTTTATGCTTTGATGAAGAAACTATTTCATTTTGATTTCAGAGTTTCTTTATAGCTTTTGAGTGACAGGCAGCCCTTTACATTATTAATAAATGTTTTGAATTTAAAGTCTTTAAACTAAAAAGTTTTTTGGGAGGAGCTTTGAAAAACCTAGAAATAAAGCAACTCATCATAACACAAGATAATGCTTTTTTTCACGCTAAACTTTGGTTTAATATATCAGAGTCATGATTTTAATCACAAATTCTATCTAATGTTGAAATAAATGCCAAGGATGATGACTTGAAGAGCTCTGTCTTTATAAATCTCCCATCAAATAAAATGGGAAGGTGATATTCACAAGTGTGTACCAGGAGGGATCACTTCATTCTCTTGAAACAAAATTCAGTCCTGTACAGGGTGTAAGTCCAGAGTTTGTGCATTGAGCAATGGAGAGGAACAGCAAACTTCACCCTAAGAAGCTCCTGCTCTGCTTCATGGCTGAGAGCAGCCTATTTTCCACCAGTGATTATGGAAGGAGTGGAAGAATTCCAATCTTCCAAGGTAAAATTAACCTTTGAAAAAAAGCCACTTAAGAACCTGGTCCAGTGTCCAGCACCAGTGGAAGAGCTCTCCTTGAACTGCACAGAAGCAAATTACTGTACAAGGACTGAGCGATGATGCATCTGGCCCTAGGGAGTTCCTCTAGATCTCCTGCTATTTTCTTTTATTGATCTGAATTCCTTTATTCATTAAGTAGACAGGCTTAGTGCAAGGAAGAGTTTTCTTTTCCCCCTAGGTCACAAAGCGGCAATAGATCTATTTCTGCTGCAGCCTCTGAACACAGCACAAAGTCCAAGCAGCTATATTGGTTCAGAATTAAGGTCCATCGAGCCCAGTATCCCATTCAGCTCTGTGTAAGTGACTCTCCCTAGGCACAGCTAACAGCATATACAGACGGAGACTGATCTGCAAGCAAAGCAGATCAGATTAAGCAAACGAAACAGAATTCTGTGGTCCAGAGATAAAGAACATCACATTATTAATGAAGCAACACACAGTTACAGTAGAAATGTCTTTAGGAGAGTAGGAAGCTGGGAAGATTAGCCAGCTAACTAACCAGCTGAGGGCTGAATGAAGTGGTAATAGGAGGCAGCTCTATGAAGTAAAATGAAAGAATGGGGGGAGAAAATTAAAGCCTGGGGCGGGAAGTGGAGTTTTGGAAAAGCCAAGTAAGAAGGCTCAAGGGCCAAGTGTGTTTCAAATGGCTTTGTACAGGAGAATGGAGAGATAACCAAAGTCGACCTCAAAGCAGCCCCCACTCTTCCATACCGCTGGCTGCTGCTATCTAATGCCTTACTAGGAAGGAAAAAGAAAGGAAGGGGATGAGCCCACTTTTGTCTCAAGGAGGGAGAGGGTGTGAGGTGGAACCAAAAGCCCTTACTAGTGGTGTTTTAACTCCTGCAGCTGCTAAAAGATGGGGCTGACAACTGCTACTGCTGCTGCAGTGATGGCCTCCTGATCACTCTCCTCCCCAAACGTTATCAACTCCTCTATATACACCTAACTTAGCAGCTCCTTTGGTTGCAGCAAAAGTAATGGAAAGGAGGAAACAAATGGTGCCTGAGCAGCTGGTTTCCTCCTACGCAAGGGAGACAATCTGCCACCTGCCACTTTGTGTTCTGCATATGCCTAAAGCACTCTCCTGCACTCAGACACCAATTCATGGGAACGTCATACTTGATACAAGCATGCACACAAATATACATGTAAAATGAATGGAGATGCCTTAAGTGTTATGAAGAAAAGATTTTAAATAAATGTATGACATAAAATGCAGAGATTATGTCATCGATCAAACCAGCAATGAACTTTGAAAGAGGACGCACGTTTCCCAAATACTCTGGTCTCACAGTTAAGGGAGGCATTACAAATCACCCTTGTTTATCACCCAATGTATGATCATTCAATATGATACTCCATCAGTGAAGTTCACATACATTTTCTGTTTTCAGAGATTTCTACTTGAAAAACAGTGGCAGGCTGTCATTCGTATCTATGGTTTCACCCTGAAACTTCGTACATATGTGTAGCAAAGTTTGTAAGTCGTTTGCATGCCAGCAGAAGTGTGAGTAGCAGTCAAGTGTCACAGCCCACTGCAAAGTCCTTCACAATGATTATCAGATAAAGTCAAGTTTCTTGATTTCACTCAAGCAATACATAGCAGCAACAGCATCATTCGTATTAGAACCACATTTAGGTACAGGGTTGGCATTTGACATACAGGAAGTTTATGTTTTGGTAACATAAAATCTTAATGTACGGTAATAAATATACTGGAAAGGATTTAATCATTTATTTTGTTTCATCATGAATTGACAGGAACTAGTGAATTAAACAGACGTCTCTACCTCTTTTCACAAGATAACTCCCTTAATAGTTACAGAGTATTTCACCTTTCATAACATAAGAGGGTTTTAAAGTGCATTTTAACTTAAAAGAGCTTCAGTGTTTATGCAGGGTTTATACAGGCTGATCTGCAGTAATCTATCTAGAGTTCTTTGCCTTGATGAGAGATATTTGAAGTGGTCCTTACTGTATTCTGATGCTTCACCCATTGCATAAAGAGCTACTTCTGAAAAAGCCCATGATGTACTGGGTAAAACATCAAGAGCAATTAGATTTAGCAAAATTATTCAGAAGAGGCTCAAGATCAAATAAACATTGCTTTTCCACAGCAGAGGGGAACACTCTTACTTTTTGCCTAACAACAAGGTACTGACAGCGGTGTTTCAAGTGGGATGGGGCCAGACTTTGATCTCAGCAGGGGGGCTTGTGTTAACCACAACTGCAAGCTGTCTTAAAACTCACAGGTCAAGCAGGTATTTTTAGTTCTATTTTGAAAACGTAGAAACATACTTTCTCTCATTTCAACAGCAGGACTATTTATTTTGGGGTGGGAAGGGAGGGGAAACTGCAGACAGATATATTGTTGAGGTAAATCAAAATAAAAGAGACATTCAATATTTATCCATTAAGAAAAAATAGAATACTTCCTGTGTGACAGAATCCCTCCCACCCATTTTAACGGCTATACTCCTCATAAAAATTAGTAAGTAAGAATTAAAGAACAACGTTCCACAGCAGCAGTCCTAAACATTACAGTAACACTTTAAATTGTAGCATTTTGGACAATTGTTGCAGATCATTTCAGTAGTCATTGAAATAAATTAAACAGATTAATTCAAAATTTGAAATACTGCCAGGGTGGGAGCAAGCTATTGTTTAATCCAACACACAAAGATAAAGAAAAAACATGAACAGAAACACATGAGTTCTTGGAAGTATCAGGCTTTTGCTGTAGATAAGTATGATTCAGGTTTATTAAGGCAGCCCCTAATAATCAAAAAAGAATCAATTCCACTGCCCTAAGTAGTGGTTGGCAGCTCCTGTTCTTCCAGTCTTATAGTGAAAATAGACAAAACACACAGATTATGAAAACACATGTATCATTTAAGTGTGTATTGCTGTGTGATGCAGCACATAGCAAGTTAGATTTTCAAGGTTTTTCCAATGCGGTCAATTTCTAGGGAATAAACTAGGAGGAAAGACAAAGGAAAACAGAGGAAAGCTGTAGAGCAGAAGGAAGCTTGGAAGAGGTGTTTGAAGCTCAAGTGACAAAACAATGAAGGAGAAGAGGTGGGCTGAGGACAGCGCAGAGAGTCACCACCAGACAGACGAAATCCTGCCATGACAGCAGAAGTCTTTCAGAATATTCAAAGGCCCCTGCAGCACGGACTGGCTGGACTATATGCTTGTCTTCTCTCTGTACTTTCACCCCAAGGCCAAAGAGCAGTGGGAGACAGAGAGGCACCACCTGTTTCTTCAGTTTCTCCGTTGCAAAGGTCTGAATGCAAAGGATTCTGCTGAAAGCTCTACTGGAAATAGCCTGCATGTGGTTATGGCCCCGAGCCTGCAAAACTTGCACACATGAGATTCCCACCGACTTGGATGGGAATTTTGTGCATAATCATTTCAGTGTCTGACCACAAAAGCCAAAATTGGAATTAAAACATCAACTGAATTGTTAAATATCCAGAACCTTGGCACCAAGATAATATGTTTTAACTTTAGACTGAATACATGACATTTACATCTATATATTATCTTATGTGATCCTGGGCATTTTAGTAGATTTTCATTTACTGCACAGAAAGAATAAATTAAAAGTTGCCCTATATGGTGGTAGTAAGGATATTACAAACACATATTTTAAATCAAAGCAATTCCCCCCCCCCCAACACCCACTCACCCATGAAAATGATTTTTAAAAGTACAGTGCAAACCACAACTTTTTCCTTGTATTTATTATAAAAGCTTTCTTCCCTTAATGTTTGATCTATCTATAAAAGGCAAAAATGTTTTGTCAGTAAGCCTCAACCTTTGGCAGCCAACAAAGTGACTAAGTTTCCTACAAATAATTTCAGTTACTCTTTTGTTTACCAATGTGCTTGTTTCCCATAATCCCCATGGGAAGATATAATGTCCCTGTGCAGATGTTCAATGTTATAATTGGGCAGCATTCAGCAGAAATGTCATCAGTGACACAACACTTTAACAATAAAAGAAAATGAAATAGACATCACAGGGGACTCCCATTTCAAAGCAAACCTTCAAGGATCTGAACGGGAAGCATATTTTCCATATTACAAGCTCTCATTTAAATTACAAAAGTACATTGACATTTATTTCCTGAGCAGATGAGTTTATCACTAGTTTAGTAATGAGTATCAATGGCAACTGAAATTACAGTTCCTTTCATACCGAGCTTCTTTTGATAAGTGCCTTTCCTTTACTTACATTATTTCTTTTATTCTGACTATAACATCCAATATTTTGCATAAATATAAATTTTCATTTTATTAAAAATAGATGCTGCAACAACACGTGCTTTTGCAGGACAGCAGGAACAACCCGTTTCAGCCTGGACTTGTGCCAAATGCTACTTTCCAGTTAGTCCAGCTGTAATTGAGTACCTGACCTCATGGTATAAGAGACCAAAGGGAAAATAGCAATAGTGGCTGCACTATTCCCATGTTTGCTATTGTCTACAGAAGCTGACATGCTCACAAGATTAGTCCCAGTGCACCCAGGGACACTGTGCTGAAATGTCTTTCTGCGCTTGAACAATTATGTTCACATAAGTGGAAACGTGCCAGCAGGACATACAGGGACATCTTCTTCATGAACCATCATCTCACTAATAACCAGCCACATGGAGACCTAATGTGAAAAGTACTGCATAAGACGGTAAAAGCAATCCTGTAAACTAATTTCGAAGGAAAATATCTAGAGGTATATCTAAAAAGTTATGAATCCAAATTCTGTTCTCAGGTACACACAGGGTAAATCCTATTACACTGCCTTTACACAAGTAAGAATTCAGAGAAATTATGTGGGTAAGAATTCAGAGAAATTCAGAAACAAAGTAAAATTCATCTATATTCCATCAGCTTCATCCAGAAGACAAGTAAAACTGGCTTTTCTACATTCTCTCCCAGAACTTCTATGATTGTGATCCCTGCCCAACTCACTAGCAGATTAGCCAGAAGTGTATTTAAGTAGTTACCACAGGTATTCTACAGGGCACCTTTGGGGCACATCAAGGTAAATGCTGCACCCGAGGATACTCATGCCATGCACAGCATAATCCTTTGCCATTTGAGACTGACAGGATACACAGAATAAGTAACTCAGTGTTGAATAAAATAATACCCAGGTTTTGTCAGATGCCAAGCAAAACCAGTACATAACCATTTTTGTGCTGTCTCACCTCATTCCCCATGTGCAGAAGTGTGCTATTCCAGAAGCTCAGTGGAAGGTTCAGGAGGATGATCCTCAGTTAAACTCCCCTCAGCTGCAGAAGGTTTTGCATTTGGCTGCAGAACAAACAAACAAACAAATCTAGTGTAGTGCACAAAAGAAAACTTTAAATTAACTGTCTGATGCAGTCTGGGGTACAATGTGCTAAAGAAGTCTCAAATGAAGAATTGCAGGAGTCCATACCTGAGGGAGAGGGGAGGGAGTATAAATTGGAGCAAGGAATTCACACGGTACATTCTCCTTCAAAGCATTAGGTACATTTGCAAGCCTTGAAGCTATAATTTGCAGTTTTGTCATAAACATTTTGGTAACGTAGTGGAAAACTACCAGTATTCAGTCTATATCACAGCTACCACGGTTTGCTGTACTGACTGAACTGTGGCTATGGAGTCTGTTACCTAAGACGAAGCTTCCAGCATGATAAAAAAGTTTTCGTAGAATATTCTTAGGTAACACAATACACCCCACAATTACCACCACCTTAATGGTACTTCTCAGCTGCTATGACAATTTTCTCCAGAATAAGAAGAATTTCCTTAGAATTTCTGTAACTTCTTCTGGCTCTGCCTATGTTTTTCCCTTCTGAAAGTAGACAACCAAGCAAAATGCCAGTGAAAGTTATATATTTATCAGATTAAATATCATAGGAGCAAGAATTCTTTTCATCTCCCGAATTTCAGTCACCAAACTAACATCCTTTATGCTGCTGCACTCCTACAGAGTAACAACAGAACAAAAAAATCTAAACCAAACTCCTATCCTGTCTTTCCCCAGCAGAGTTTCGACCTTCCAAAGGAGACATTCCTGAGATTTTAAGAAGTCCAGCAGGAGCTTGTTTTTGTTATTGATCTTATATGGGAGTCATACAAATGCTACTAGCCAAGGATGGTGGTTTGAAAAAGCTCTAAGAGAAATGACATTACACACACACACATAACCTCTAATGACAGGGAAGGAATAAATATAGTACTGTAGCCACCTCCTCTGCCCTCCTCAACTCAAGCCACCTTGAGACTCTTGCTTTCTTAAGCTCCTGCTGTTCCAACTGTCTTTTCCCACCTTCTCAAATCCTTTCATTCAATTGCATTTTCCTCTGCACTAAAAACAACCACTTGTTCAAGGTTCTGTGTAGGTGAGGGCAAAATTACATCTCTTACTTCGTTTTTCCGTCCCCGCCTCCATCTCTCTCCTGAAGGTTCCCTTAATCTCAAGTCAGTCTCCATGCCTTCTCTCCTGCTAAATTCTTACTGTGACAATAAGGTCAGAGTTTTGCCATCTCCTGTTCCTCTTTCCTGTACAAAAACAATCTACAGATTCTGCAGTGATCTTCATATCCCGTGACCATATTTCCCCCTCCTTTTAACTATTGGCACAGTAGTAATAAACTACCCAAGCCTATTTCAGCACAAACAACGGTATGCTTCTGATTCCTCCATTTGGGACTAGAAACTGTTAATTCAGCCATATTGGTGAGTGACATTTGTGTGACAGTGGGTCAGAGCTGGTTGCTGAGGAGGAAATTATTCCATATGGAACCAAAATAAAACATACAAATCCAGAATGCTGAGAGGAAAGAAAAAAAGGAAAATGGCAACGGGAAAAGGTGAAAAATTATAAATAGGAGAAATGGATCAATTTGGTATGAAGGTTCTGATAATGAGCAGATCCTACATACATTACCTACTCTTAACTAAAAGAGCTGACCTTGACACTGAAAATCTTTAAATTTTGAAATAAAAAGTGGTGGAAAGGGGAAAATGGGACAACACTTTCAGGAAAGCAATTATAAAACTGTTTTTCCCAGGTAACACCTGTATGTATGAGATACTGAGTTATTACTCTGAATTTAACAGTGGAATTTCCAAAATCAGTGAACACTTTTTAGTGCTTATGTTGCATTGCTTATTTTGTAATGAATCAGATCTCAGTTTGTTCATATACTTCGGTATCTCAACAGGAACACAGCAGCTGAAAAAAGGAGTTCAAGAGCCTACCCCATTGATTCTTCTGCCATAATCCACAAACTTAGATTCTGCATTTAGATCCTTTAAAATAAACTATGAAGGGCAGGGGAAGGTGTTGAAAACAGCTTCAGAAAGTTACCTTAAATCCTCTAACATACTACAATGTATGTACATCTGTGCTTGCTCTAGCAGATGTTGGAAAGTTTGCTTTTTTTATTTTTTTTTTAAGTGAAAAAGAGACAACCAGGCCTCTAACAGACCCTCTTTGATCTCACCTGGGAGGAAAGTTATAATCTGTCCCTGAGAATCTCTGCAGTTCAGGCTTAAAAGACAAAAGAGAGGAGAATGTGAAAAGAACAGGAAGCAGCACATAAAATAAAGCAAATGGGCTTTGAAACGCAGCCTGGTTCCCGGGAATGGCACTGTGTCTAGTTATGTCCTTGGAAGGTTGTTTTTTTTTTAAAAAAAAGCTGTCTCAGAGATGTGCCAAACCACTTGCTTTTGATTTGGGTGGCAGCAAATGGAACACGACAAGTAGAGCAGAGCATAGTTGTTGCACTGCCCACAGCAAAGGAAGTGCCACTTAGAGGACAGCAAGAAAAGGAAAGGTGATAACCTCTGAAATTGCCCATCCACAAGAGAGGATTTAAGGAAAACAAGGCCTGGAAAGCTGTATGTTAGAAAATAAATCCTATTGGAACACACACAATAAAAATTAGTATATCTCTGTCTACCCTGTTTTCCTGCAAACACAAGAAAAATTTGTACCTAGTTATCATGATTAATAGCCCTTAAATTACAGCCAAAGAAAAGTGTAAGAAGCTAAAATGTACTGAAAATCTGTAATAGAAAATTAACAGTAGCTGCCACACATCAGAAGCTGTCCATGAATGCTATTTGACATGAGTGCTATTGTAGCTGTCCCATTACTACCCTGACAAATTGGACTGTCCCATGCTATGGATTTTGTAGTGCAAACAATTACATTTCATTATTGCACATCAGTATTATTTCCAGGTTTTATTTTAATCTTCAACTTTTTCTCATCCCTGCAACAATATGAGTGTATGGAAGTAAATGCCAGCTACTTTACTGAAGAACATAGGTGCTGTGTCAAGTTATAGAAATATGAATTTTATCTGCAGAATACTATGCATCATAGGGCAATGATTATCACAGAGCTCTATATGCTACACTAAACTACGTATGGGGCCTTAGTCAATGGCTAGGACAATTTGGAGTCATGATCTCTGCTATTAGTCTGCTGTGGAATTTCACAGAAATCCCCTACCCTTCTTGGTTTGTCCATTTAAAACTGTATGTAATGTACTATTACATACAGACTGCAAAACAAGTAAAAGATGCTCAGAAATTTGCAATGAAGACAGTTAGAAATAGCTCCCAAACAATGTTTCTGATTTCCTTGCCAGTTATTGAAGTCTATTTTTATATCACTCGTATAATTTAATAACAGAGTTAAGCTAGTATGCTTGCAGTCTCCCTCACTCCCCGGTGAGAGAAACTGTCAGTGAAAATATCCTTTTAGCGTCTCTATTCCTTCTCAAAAATGGGGAATGTAATGTGCCTTACACCTTCTGCAGAATAAGAAACAGTTCTGGAGAATGGGAAGAATTCAGAGGTACTACTGGAACGAGGAGGATAGATGACCGACATGTCCAGTAGCTCTAAGTTCAGTTACAATAATGGATTTTACACAAATCTGGCTGTTGCTATTGCATCTCCATGTGTAGTCTGCAAGGAATGAGGCACAGATAAAAGCACTGTTATTTGTTTGGGGTGGGATGGGGAGGCTTAGACTTTTTTCTTTTTTTGTTTTAAAGATTTCACCCCAGGATTTGAATTTTTCCATTAAAGCATTCCTATATTTTGTTCTGTGACCTTGGCTATCCTCTTATGTTGTTTGGTTTAAATTCTGTCAGTTTTAGAATATGAAGGAGGCAAAGTATCTGCAGACTTAAGGTGAAGCAAGTCCTTGTTAAATGGGTGAACTACGTGTTTACAAAGAATAAAACAGCACTTAACTAAATGGAAATGCTATTACAAGAACCGAAGAAGGATTGATGGCCTGAGTTCTTGCTGTTTTATCAATGGGGAGGACTTATATATTTTTATTACAAGAACCTCTATCCTAAGCAAAATTTGAACCCTAAAAGGAGATGTATAGAGCCCCTTGAAGCCCAGACCATAACAATCAGGATACAGTACAAAATAAAGCAAATAGAAAGTAGTACAAAATGGGAGAAAAATTTTGATGTAGGTGGAGTGAATAGTGAATTATTTGGATATCTGCTTTATCATCTCAAGAGTCAAGTAAAGCTGAGCTACAACAATTCAGAAGAGTGTGTTTAATTTTATTTTTCTAACCCTGGTTTTTGACTCTCATGGTCCTTCTTTCCCAAGGTATTAGAAACAGAAATGCTGTCCTAATGGTTATTTCAATTTCAGCAGCAAAAGACAGTCTCAGAAACCCCACAGGTAAACCTACACATTCTTAGCAAAGACTGTGCCTCCTCTCTCAACCACAGATAGGAAAGGAAGGTTTGGTACTCCACAGTGTTAGGATGGAGCACTTGTGGCCTTGAAAGAGCTCCACATCAAGAAATTACCATTTCTGGGTTTACAGTGAGATGAAAAGTTTTCCAAGTTAGCCTAGCTCTGTCAATTAGGTTAGAGTACCCAGCAACTGTATGGGCACACAAACTCCTCTTGAGAGATAGAGGAAAGGCAGCACCTTCTTGGATACTTCTTTTACCTTCACAGTTGTAAAATCTAGAGACCCTTGAGAACAGAAAATAGCTTATATTACAACAATTTAAAAATAAACTAATATATTGTACCTGTACATCATTGAACATATACTTTTCTACAACCTTGAGTGTCCATGCTTTAATTTACCCTTACTCTGTTAGTTGAATGGAGTACATTCATAAATCCCCACGCGTGCCCATTCTTTTACTGTTTCACACCCTACCGGCTGTCCTTAGAATACAGATATACCTGTTGGTTTTGCTTCGAGAAGCACTCTCCCCTTTTTGCTCATCAGGTAGAGCATCGTGCATGCCACCACATGCCTAGCTATTGCATCCTTGGCTTTGCTGGATTGAGACATCCAGTTTGTACTTGCACCCTTTACGAATGTCACTTGACCTGCCTGAAGATAATATACACCCACTTGATATCAACACACAGAATCAAACCTGTGTTTTTGGCTTAAGTTAAAAATAAATCAAGGGAAGATCTCTTACATAATTTTCTATGTCTTTTTGGCATTAGCTTGTTCTGTATAGAATCTTATGAACAGAACTTGTATTTGACGAATGAAATATGGAGTGATAGGAACTGTTTTTAGGTGGGGCTATTCACCTGTACTAAAAGAACCATTCAGTTACCAGGAGTTTCTAAGTATTTACTTGTCAATTTTCCTAAGTGTCACTTAATTTACTGTTTTCACTAACAGACTGGCACAAAGTTTTCCACTTAGCCAGTAGTTTATCCACCAATAGGTGATGTTCTTGCCTTTCTTTTCACTGCATTTCTCTACAACAAAAGATCTTCTGCTGTCAATATTCAATACTACTTGATATTTTTTCACTATTTGTATATAAAATGAGATTCTCTCCTCTCTAGCTTGTACAATAAGACCTATCCCTACAGGCCCCTTAGGTACACAGGTAGTCCTCTTGCAATTCAAATATATCAGCAATCACTTCTGTGTGTATTACGAGTACACAGAACCAGATCCTCAGCTGGTGGAAACTGTCTTAGCTCCACTGACTTCAAAGCTGCAGCAACATACTCTCACTGAAGATCCAGCTCATATACTAGAAACAACTTATATCTGATTCAGAGAGACCTCTGCTTAACAGAACGTGTGCAGTACCCAAGGCAAAATTATTTCATCATATTAAACCTTTCTTATTATGCTTTATAACAGTATAGGCAATTCTCAGGAAAGGACACTGATATTTAAATGAGACTATGGTCTGTGTACTGGGGCACAACTTACAGCAATAACTAAACATTTTAGTGTGTATAGTTCAAACCAGATAATGCCAATCCTGTGTGTTCTCAGCAGCCTGCATTGATGACACAGTACTGATGTACCTCATATAGCGCTCCATCACAGGGCTCACAAGGCTGCACATTTGCTCTTTCTTCACTGTAAAGAGTTGTTCCTTCTCAGTTTGTGGTAACAGGGAAGGAACTCTACCAAGTAATCTTTTTGAAGTCTTTTTAGTTCTTTCTTCTAGGTTCATTAATGAGCTGATGGCCATAGTACAGCAGTAAATTACTCCACCTTTCAAAAGTAGGTTAGCAACCTGAATAAGAGTGATTCCACTCCAGCAATTCTACCTCCTCCCCCCAGTCACACACCCTTTTTAATTGCGCATTTTCTAAAATAGTCTGAGATCTGGATCAGTAAATGGTCTTTTTGGTGCCAGCACAGAAAATATTAATATGTCAAAACACCCTGCACAAACTCGCATATCTCTATGTATCACAAATGTGATATTTATATGCTTGGTTTTAAACAAATGCATTTCCAAGCACACTTTTTCATAGCAGAACAAGCTGCTAAAGTTTTTACCACACAATATTTTCTTCTTTCTTTTCTTGTTTTTGTGTGTTGTTTTTTTGTTGTTGTTTGGGTTTGTTTGGTTTTTTTACTCCTTATTAACAAGGTAAATCCTGTTTTACTTGTTTACCCTCAAGGAATTCTGCTATTATATTTATTTTCATAATTTTAATTGTCGTGCAAACATATGAAAAAAGTCTTTCTAAAATACTAGCTGTATTGCAATAGTACAGTGGCCCATTGCATACTCATGACCTGCTGTATTACTATATTGTTATGCACTACCAGAATACACAGTAAGTCTTGCTCCAGAGGAGCCTGCAATCTAAGTAAAATTTACTCTCCATACTCAGAGCAACGAGTGTTTATGAAAATCCAGGTAATGGAAATATCAGTACAATACTGCTTCCAGACCCCAAGTTCTCAAAAGGCCAGCCTGTGTGTTGTACTCAACCCCCTGGAATGGCTGTTTCCAGGAAAGTTTACAAGCTTGGGCATAGTGCCATGCAAATGCACAAAGCCAGCTCAGATATATCTACCACCAGCTTCCTAAATCTTCTGGTTCCAGATACGTGGCACAGGCACATATAACCTGTCTTAATATGTGAACAGGTTTATTAGCTTGGGCCCAGCCTCACGTGAATGGAGATCTGAGCTGACAGCAGAATCCATGCATCTGCATATTACACACAGTCTGAGCAAACAAGCCCTTCTAGAGTAGAATCTGTCCAGAGCTGGTTTGAGCAGCTCAGTACCCGTGATTCCACTTACCTGGAAGCTGGACAATCAGGCTGCAAAAGTAGAACTGAGGGTAGAAAGTATGTATGAATGGCATATGAAGACACAGAGAAGAAGGTACAACAGTTTGCCAAGATCTCCACAGCTTGTGTGTGGAAATTTCTGCCACTTTTTCAATTCACAATCTGAAAGGCTTATGACTAGCCTCTCTCTTATTAAAAAAAAAAAAAATTACAATATCAGTCTTAAAATTTTGTGTCTGGCTACACTGAAAATTTAAGAAGTTACAGTCATTAATTGAAGAAAGATGTAGCAGATACATCAATATACGTTGTATTTTTCTCACTACAGGGAAAAGTTTTGTCATAAAAATATAAATCTTATAGTTTCACATAGTGAAACAGAAAGGAAATTAAACTAATAATGCATAGAAGATTTGCTATATGTATGAACTGACAGGCATTAAATAAACACTCTTCCTAGCCAAAATCTTGTTCCAGTTTGTAGGATGTCAACATACACATTAGTAATACCTCTGAAATTGTCACTCTGTAGACAGGAAATCTAATTT
The DNA here is from genome assembly GCA_013397275.1 of Burhinus bistriatus. Lineage (NCBI taxonomy): Eukaryota > Metazoa > Chordata > Aves > Charadriiformes > Burhinidae > Burhinus > Burhinus bistriatus. The sequence continues at coordinate 2,260,240 of VYXH01007725.1, read as the reverse complement.
GCATTAGGATAGTAAACATTAAACTAATCTTGATTTCCACAGATAAAATTTATATTTTGATTTTGATTTATTGGCTATCAAGTGTCAATTTAAAGTGGATGTCAAAGAACACTAATTTTCAAAGCCCTGAAAAGAAAAAGAAGAAATCCCCCAGAGCAGTCAGCAAAACAGCTCATGTTTCCTATTTGAAGAGATTCTAGTCATAGAACTTTGATGGTAAAATAAAACTCTTTAATCTGTGGCATAATCCTGAAGATAGCATGCTAAAACTTGAAGTACACCAGCATGCAGATGTTCTGAGAGACATGTTTTTAACCCCTGGGCTACCTTGCTTGCCAAGAAAATTTAATCTTCTAACATGTACATTCATGAACGGTCTACTGCTAATAGTGTCTATGGGACAGCAATGTTTCCTGCTGACAAGAGTCTGATCCTGAAGCTACTGCATATGGCATTTAGATACCGTGGAGAACAGATTATTTTGAATTTAACAGGAGTTTTTGCAAAGACTGGAGCCTGGTTTGTGGACATTTTCCTAAAAACCTTTACTGCAAAAACTCCAATCTTTCATATATTCAATAAAAAAGTTAAGAAAACCATTTCAGATTTGTGCACCTGAGATGTATCGAACTTTACTGATGGGGGTAATCACCTCGAAATCAAGAGATGACACTTGCAAGTAAAATGAAGCATATGTACAAGGCTTTAAAGACCTGAAGCCTATTAATCAAATACATTTACTTTTACAAAAAACTCATGGGCTATATATAATCCTTCTTGTACTTTCTCTTTAGAAAATGTAAAAAAATGTAAAAATTGACTGTTAAACAAAAAGCGTATGTTACCATATAATTATGGAGACATGCTTTTGAGAGTAATCAAAACAAAAATACTCATATGTGATCTCTTGAAATACTACAGCCAATGCTGAGTGAAGCATTGTGTGAACTGGGAAAGCATTTGTGCTGGCCACTGCACTGAAGGTAGAAATAAATGGATCATGGTTCAAATTTGTTACAAACGACTTAGCCCTGCTTTTTGTAAAATTTACTGAATCTTCTCATTGTAGAAAGGATGGAGATTCACAGGCTACCACGGTGTATATACGCACTGTCATTTAGCGTCAAGATCATTGTAGCTGGGGTCAAAAGAATGAGAAGGTTTGCAATGCTGCTTTCAGGTGCATGTAAGATCTGCAGAATTACTCCAGATAGCTCATTTCACAAAAACATAGAGAACATGGGGAATCAAAAAAAAGAGAAGGAAGCAATCCTATAAACTGCACTAGTAAACAGTGCGTTTGATTAAGCTCTCAGTTGAACAAATGCAGTTTCCAGCATAATCCATAAATCCATACACAAACATTTCAAATACATAACGTATTTGAGAAAATGAAAACAAAGCTAAGAAAAGACTTTTATTCTTTTCTAAAACTTTGAAAGATGGCCATGAGACTGAATTTTGATCTCACCCATCAGAATCTGTACAGTATTTCAGACTCCACCAACATATTTAATGTGAAAGCCTAACTTTCACGATTTCATCATTTTCTAGTGGGCCATTTTACACTGTCTGTGAGTATTTTTTTTAAAAGGGCACATTTCAGGTTATTCCATCTAGCATACAGACTGATAAAGAGATGGACTTCCTATGGATTTACTAAGGTAAATCTTACAACAATTACATATCACAGCTGCAACAACAAAATCCGTCAGAAAGCCGACTGCTGGAGATACTCAAATTCCTCTGTAATTAGCACATTGGTAAAATCCAAATGCCAAACCCTAGCAACCTCAAGGAGCGTGCAAAGAAGCTAAGTAACACAGCAAAGAAGTGACATTTACATGACCCTGGCTTTTTTACACAACATCAGGCAGCTGGAAGACTGCTGCTCCTGGAGGAGGAGGAGGAATGGGGGAAGGGGAGCAAGAATAACTCAAGTTATTGCTTTGAAAATTTAGTACTTTTATAATTGGGACTTTAGCCTTGAGCAATTTTCCTGAATTGTTTTTGTTACAGGAATTAGGAAGTAAAATAGGAAGCATTTTTATCTTACTTTGTTTTGATTACTCAGTACAAAGATATCAATGCAAAACCAGGATTGTATCGAACTGAAGATCTATTACAACCTGAAATTGCCTGGAATTTGAGTTTCATCTCTTGATTTTTTTAAAAGATGCTCTTCTCAAAGTGGACGCAATGTTGCAATAATCTTTGGAAATGCCTGTTGGTACAGAACTATGTCAATTTTTTAAACAAAGAATGCATAAGCTGTGATTCTACACCTGCTGTGCTGATCCAAGTTTAGGTTTCACATAATGTATGTGTTCATTACAACAGATCTGCACGTATTAAACACCATAGATGCACCTCATTCCCATTAGTTTGATAAGCAGCAAAAACTCACTTCATATATCCCTCTATTCTTCAAACTATCAATCTTCTATCAATCAGTGGGAGTCATCCAAGGAATACCGGTTCCAGTTGGAGATTCATGTATGGAAAGTGATGCTGAAGAGGAGCGAAGTGTTTCTCTATAAGCATAAATCCCCCAGAACCCAGACTACCTCAAGACAGAGGTAGGGCCTATATAACTTCATACAGGATCCTACCTTAGAACCATGGACTTTAGGTGCACCTATGTTGTGGGGACGGAGTAAGTCAGCTGGGAGAGGTTAAAAGAAAAAAAAAAACCCAATGAAAAAAGCTTTGTCTTTTTTTTTTTTCTTTGTTTCTTCACTGTCATGTTCACCTCTTTCTCAGTGGCCAGTACAGGCCAACCAGCATTTGTGTGTTAGGTGTTGTAATCTGTCACTAGCACAGACCAGCAGGAAAATTGCTATGTCCTAAGAGCAGCAGAAAAGCAGGGAGGGAATTGTGACTCTGGGGGATGTTTGACTCATGGGGCCTTCTGAGGGAAGAGGATGCAATTTGTGCAACTCTTGCTCAGAGCTGTGCTTTGAGCACTGTCTGGTCTTTCAGATCACAGTGGAATGGAAATAGCAATATATGGGCTTCTAGCAAATATCACAAATGAGTGTCTCATGACAGCTCAAGACAGTAAATGTTTATTACATGTTATGCAATTTATATAGCATAAAGAATTCTATCCTTGTTTATCTAATCTAACTCATTGCTATTGAAATAAATGGCTTACTTAAAGGAGTGAGGAAAGCATGATTTGAAGGGGTGTGTAACAAACTCTATTGAAGATATTTTTCAAAGCAAACTAGGAGATTTAGATGCCCAGTCTCTTCTAATAGAGAAACTTTGAACCCCAGCTCTGAATTTTTCCCACATATATTATTAAACATGAAACATTACAGAAGCCATATGTTTCTGGGGTAAGAACTTCAAATTTTCCTTTGTATATGTTCACTACAGAATCTAGTATGTAATAGCTGATGTCCTCAAGCAATGGGTTAACCAAAGATCTATAGTAAAACAATAACAGTTTTGGAATTGAGACTACGTATGGTACATTGAAGACTTCAATAATTTGTTTTACACGGGGCCTCATAATAGCACCAGAATTCAGATACACTTAGACATGAATTTCCTTTATTTCTGGTCATTGGGCAGTTGGCTGCACAAATACAGTTGTTATAAATTTAAGGAACGTATACTTCAAAGTAGAGGAAAGCTGATTCAGACCTCCTCCAGCAGCAGATCCTAGGCATGTTCTACTAATTCTATTTCATTCTCAAAATTCATCTGCAATCCAGAAAAATGGTAAAGGGAAAAACAGCCTGTTTCCAGTGGTTTACATGTAGGGGTGTGATAAAAAATACAGAAGTGATAGTTTTCAGGCTTGTCGGAATAATGTGAATTATAAGAGCCTCTAGTTATGGTTTAGAATAAATCCACTTTGGACTCACAAATTTTACCTTGGGAAACAGAAGTGGTGCCAATCCAGCTACAGTTCAGGTGCAAAATTAAAGCTGCCAGCTCAGCAAACATTCTAGCAGCTCCCTCCATCCAGCCACTGTTTGTAACCTCCTGTAGGCTCTGGCTATACTTCTGAGAGACTCTCGCAGCCCACGTATAACACTGAAGCAGGAAGAGGCAGTTAAGAACCTTTTTGTGCTTGTTTGTCACAGAGAGAGTGCCTCAGAGGTGTCTAGTGCTCTGGAAGGCTGTAACTTGTAGAAGGTTTTCTTGTTATTTAACAGTACACCCTGTGTCCTTGTTTCTAGATTAACAGTGGCAGCTAAAGGCCTCTCCTAGACTGGCAGGGTTATTTTACATTACACATTTAAGTCTGTTCGGGTCATTACCTAGATTGGCAAAATCAATTTGATCTGTATTGAAGTTGTAGCATTCATCTATGGACTTGTAACCATGCCCAAATACAGTGGTATTCTACTCCAAAGAGCAAAATAATGCTCCAAGGAACCTCCACTGATTTCATTAAGACTTGCATGGATGTAACTATAATCCTTAAATGGTAATTGATGTCATATGAATATTTTCTTCTTCAGATTTCTTTCAGTGCTTTATATTACCATTCTGAAGAAGTTTAAGGTTTCAAATTTTCATCCTGATTCATGTACGGAAAATTTTAGATCTACCCTAGGCACTTCAGCATGGAGCTAGAGAAAAGCAAGAGAGTTACGCCAAGAACAGAAAAATTAAATACTGAATTTCATGCTGCTTCTTATCTGGATTTCAAAATAAAGCCAAAGAAAAAACTCCATCATCCAGCAGTGTTTTACAGCAGAACAGACATTAATGCTCACTTTTCCTTCTTTCGTTCTTTCAATCATGCACCCTTCCTTCGGCAATGACAATAAAGATTGAAGCAACTGGGGCTGTAACATTTGAATATTCCCAAACAGATTTTCCATATGATTTTGTATTTTTAAGTAAGTTAACACAAAAATCGTCATGGTTAAAATACAGTATGTAGAAACAATTGAAACACAAATTAGGTCTTTGTGATATCAGTGCTTTTTCCAACACATTATTTTCATTCCTAATGACAGTTTTATTAACTAATGCAAGAAGCAAGACTATCTTTACATAAACTGCCAAAGCAGATATAATTGTGAATGGTCAGTGATTAAGAACTACGCCTTGAGCTCCTTATCTGAAGCTGAAGTTACAGACCAGTGCAAAGCCTGATGTCTCATTAATCCTCTAACAAAAGCCTGTGTCCTACTATATTTGCATGCAACAGGTTATCATGCCAGCTGAAATACTTCTATTAATTTTTAATCTGTAGCATTATGCAGAAGTTTCTGAAGTCTACTTGCAGCCCAACATTACCCATCTTTTCAATAATGCTTTTGCATGCTTTGCACTGTGTGTTATGTCATATTATGGAAGACCACTGCTTCCTCTCAGAAGTATGGCATTAGCATAAAATCCATCAGAATTTCAGGGCTGGACACTCAGCTGCCATGCCAATACAAACCAGTCAGAGAAAAACTTGGAAATTAAACAACGCCATCCCTGCTTTATTTTTCCAGCTATTAAATGGGGATGATTATCAGCTACTTATCAGGTGTGATTTGCAGTTTAATTGATATTTATCACATCCCTTGGTATTCTCAGATAAAAGGTGTTAAGTAGTCTTTACATATTTTAATGAACAATATTTAGTAAGTAAAGAACAAATGAAGCCAAGACCCAAAGGTAAATTATCCTCTTATTAAAGACACTTTTTGTAGGACTTTCTTTAGAGGACCAAGTAAATCTGTCATATTATACCATTATGTTATTTGTAAAATAGAATCTGACCCGAAGTAGCTAGGTAGTCCAGCAGAAAATATGCGCAGCTGATGAAGATGGGGAAACAAGAATCCTTATTGCCACTGACTTGCTATAAGCCTTGAAACAGACTGCTTTATTCCTCTACTTCCAGCCCATTCCATTTTGTTTGTATATTTAGACTGTAATTGTTCTGAGACAGAAATTATCATAGCTTTGATTATAGTCAATATCCATCCTCTCTGATAATTCTTAGAACTGTCTTTCTGAGGCTATTACATCTTAGTAAATAGCATGCTTATTCTGTGATAATTATTGCTAATATAACACGACCCTCCTCTTACCACCTCCTTTAATCTAAAATAGCAAAGAAACATTTGGAGGTACAGAGGCAGAAAGAGGTAAAGAGTGATTTGTCCAAGATTACTTAGCAGGTCAGTGACTGAATCAGGAACAGAAATCCTGGTTCCTGGCATCCACTGGAGGTTGTACCTGCTGGACCGCATCATCGCTCTAAAGACCCCAACACTTCGCTCTTCTACAATTGCGCTATTTATCCAGGAAGTTACAGGCACAGCATTGTACTCCGCAGAACCCATGTGAAGCAGATAAGGTTCGTATATGGTGTATTTTGAAAACATGAAAGAAACAACCTCTGTTTAGAATGATTGTATTTAGTACAAACAGCCAGTTGGAATGACTGAAACCAAATCCAGGTAAGAGAGCTAAGAAGTTAAGCGTGTGCTCAGCTCTCCAAAGGTTTCAGAAAAACATTAAGAGAAGCTGTTTTCATGTATGTTTTAGAGAACAGCTCGATAGTTTTCAGGAAGGTTAGAAATAAATACAACTCTGTGCCAGGAACATTTTAACAGAGCTTTTCCTGCAAAATGGCTATATCCCATGTAAAGCCAAGATGGTGTACAAATACTTCCTAGTATGCTGTCTGTGCTGTTGTATAGCTTTCCCATGTACGATGTCGGAACTTCTTAAACTCTCTTTAAGAGAGAGAGATATATCAGGTGACAAAATGATGTAAATACTAGGACAAGGAAGACAGAGAGAGTGGTCTCAGCAGTGCTAAAATTCTGGCCAGCCTAGGCATCTTTAGCAATGGGGCCAGCCATTCAGAAACAAGCCACACAGAAACCACCAACAGATAACAGAATCAATTGAAAACTTCAGGCTTGAATTTCACTTTTGTTTTTCCTTAATTATCCTTGAAGATGAATAGTAATTGAAATAGAAATCCTATGTTTCACCACAAAATGACAGCGATATCAGCTTCCTATACCAATTAATAAATATCCCCTTTCTCTGACAAGACAGTAAGATTCTCTTTCTCAGGGTATTCTCACCTTTCGTTTATTCTACACACCAACATAAAGTGGGCTTAAAATGCAGGCAATCAAGCAACTTTGCTATCTTGGCTTACTTTCTGCTTCTGTGTTCTTGTTCTAGGAAATTTAAAAGCAAGGACTACTTCCACTGCACACACCCTTATGGCATGTCATATTAGAAAGACTAATAAATACAAGAAGGATGATGTACTTAAACAAAATTAAAAAATCAAGAAAGTAGTAAAGTTGAGGTCAAGAATATGGTAGTCTTGATTTTCTTCACAGATTTTTTTTTTTTTTTTCCTCTTGCCCTTCCACAGCAGAGCTGCAATAATTTAGCCCTTTATTTGGCTGTGTAAAGCAGTAAGGAATGCTCAATAAATCAAACAGGAGTGAAGTGGGTGCAATAAGCCTAACCCTTGCTTTCCACATACAGAGATTTTTGTACAAAGGAACTGTGTCTGTAAAGAAAAGTAGGTTTTTAAAATTAGATTTATTTTCTATACTGAAAGTGAAAAAATTTAAAGGATGTGAAGTGCTTTCTACTAAGTCTAGATGTCACTGTAAGATTTCTCTGAATTAGAGGATTTCTTGAGGAATGTAGATACTGCTGTATGTGTGAAGAAAAGCTAAACATGTTTCTATACACAATATCTACACTATTCACAAGGCATCTTCTGATTCCAATCAAAGCCACCTAGGACTAACATAAATGGATTGTATATAACAAACGGAGAAATCAAAAGGTGGCAAAGCTTCTTGCTCCTTTCCCTGGTTCTGTTCAGCGTACCACAGGCATTGTGACACCTTAATGCCATTCAGCAGCTAGAGGTAAGTGATCTTCCTTTCCTGCAGGCTCGGTATGCACTGTAGTTTCTTCTCCATCTCCCACATACCACTGCAGTGTATTTTTTTTAAAAAAGTATTTGATTTCTCTTTTGATTGATGTCATATCAAACTAAATTCTGAAACTGTATGTTAAAAACCATATATTCCAAGGTGTCTAATCAGCACTGTCTCCTGATCCCTGAGGACCCTAGCAGCTGCTAATATTAATATCAATACTATAACTTGACAGTAATCATTGAGCCAGTGCCATGGAGGCAGGATTTAATCCACAAGCATTTTGAACTACAGTCTTATCAGTGGTAACTGGATACAGCTCAATGATTCCAATACAGCTTTGCTAATCAGAACCATAATTGAGGTTCTGATTCATTGTACTACTAAGCCTGGAATGATTTCCATTCTAATTTCCTGTTTTCAGTTGTTCATAGGTTTCTAAAAGATTAAAATTTAAATGGAAACTTTTCTTTCTAAGGGTGAGCAGGGTGACTGCTTCCTCATTGATATAGTAGGATACAAATACTAAATACAGGAAACGCATCGCTTCTGTTTTATAAGGAGAGAATACTTGTTTGTGCCTGGCTAAAATTGTTATTACACATTATTAGTATTCAGTGAAGCACAGTTGCTGGATGGATGTGGGAGAAGACACAGAGGATATACTTATTAAAAATGGTTTCATATGGATCCACCACAATAACTCTAGCTCTCCTCCTTATGTTCTATACTGCTTGCCCTTCTTTTTATTGTATCACCAGAACAGTATCCCCATTTCCCTGGATTCCCTGCATGCCCTTTTCAAGAGGGTTAGTGGCAGCATGAGCTCTCGTTGGTTCCAAATTGTGGGTGTGCCTACACTAGAAGGCTTCCTGGATGGAAGGCAGGGCAAACAAAAGAACTGTTGATATTATAGCTAATATTAAAATATAAACAAACATTAAAATACATGATAATAAAAAAGATAGCATATAAATGGATACTTCTAAAAATGCAGTCATGTAACATTGCTTTCTCACAGCTAAGTTTTTATTGTCTTGTTCACAATTCTGCCCAAATTGTAATGACCACAAAACAGCACCGAATGCAAGGTTTGCAGGGAGAAGTAGCATGTTTTACTGGATCTGCTGACTAGAAAATATGTATGGGCCCATGGTCCTTTCATCAGTTCTGACAACAAAGCGGCTAAATCAGGATTAACCTAATTATGTTAATCAGCTAGACAATTTAAAAGAAAAAAGTAAGTTAGTCAGTGTGGAGCAATGAAGATAATAGCAAAGAGGTGAAAGTTCCTGAAAGAAACTTAAAAATCTGTCTAATAAACCATATGAAGTTTCTGGGCTCCTGTGAATGCCTGCTGATCTTTCCACTGATTCAATTAGTCCATTTTGTCACACCATATCTTCATTAAAGGTTAAAAAAAGCCAACATCAACAAAAAAAACAAACCCCAAACTCTTTCCTATTTGTCTTTCTGCCTTTGTCTTTAAACTCATTGAAAAGAGCAGGTGAATGATAAAAAAAAAGTGCTATGATTTGCAGAATCCCCCTCTTTCTGCTTCTTTACGACTACTTTTGTAGTGGAACCAACAAAAAAAGTATTCCCCTACTATCTTTTTTAACAAGGCCAATGGAAAATAACCCTTGATCTAAAATAATCGTCACTGAATGAACATTTGGCATATAGTCTGTATGACAACAAAATGAGCTACATCAAAGAAAGGACAGCAGGAAAAGGAATGTGGTATAAGGGCAGGGAGCATCATTATAAATACAATGACATTAAACTCAACAGTTTAGGGCAGAAGGGGCAATACAGTGCTGAGAACGCCATCTGAGCAAGATAAGAACTTACCTTGTTAAAAGGACCATGCTATCAGTTTCTAAAAAGATAAGAAGATGAGCTCCTAATCTAAGGAATCTGTGAACTAGGCTATCAACACAAAATATGGATTAAGGGCATGTTTGACTGGATTATTAGATATCTAATTTACATCGACTTTATCTGAAATCATGTCACTAACACCCCACAGGAGAGTACAATATTTGCAAATTCCCTGATAGGAGATCGATCTTCCATTTTTTAATTTATACTCTACCTTTTTACTTAACAGAAGTCTGGCATTTGTATCCCTAACTGCAATGGTATTTGTATGCTTGAATATTGTTAGATAGAGTTCTCCAACGTATATTTAGCTCCTATGAATAATAAGAAATTCAAGAAAGGAAAAATATTATATACATCTTCTTATTCTTATTTTTAAATTAATCTTGTAAAAATCATTCATGTGTCAGTATCCACAGTGGGATGTATACAGCTTTAGAGAATGTTAGACTGATAACACTGCCCCTATGTGGCCACGATTACATATTGATAAAAAACAATATGTATTTAACATGACTTTCTTAGCTCTCTTCATTTGGTGGAAGGTAACATTTAGTGAAACTCATTTTAAGTGAGTTACAGCAGATGCTCACCGAAGGCTAAGAGTAGTGTGAACACTTCTTAAATATATTCCTGTGTCTCTTCCAAAAACATCTTGGGCATTTTTAAAAATCCTACTTATCTGTTGAAACACTGAATGAATCAAAGAAATACAGTCTTGGGACAAATTTCTGAGAATGAATTCTCACTTTTACAGCTTTCATATGCACGGAGTGCTGGAAGAATGGGAATATAAAGAAAATTAAAACAAGAACACTGGGGACAAAGAATGTTCAAGTACCTGTACTCATGCATGTCAGTCCCATCACTTTTAACGATAAACTGCAAGTTTACTGATAATCTACCTTAACACTACTTTTACTGGCAATATATAAGCTTGTCAAACACCTCAAAGTCACAGACAAATGGCCACTGGAACGAGTAAAGAAATATCTGTATGTTGCAGGATTGACCTGCAAATGTGTAGCAAGTTTGATAATATCAGGAATGTTTAAAGACCTGAAAAGTATACATACTTTTCCAGGTGGTATTCCTCTATAAGACTGCAAAGTTTTTTGATAGTTTTGCAAATACAAAGCTTTGAATATGTAACCCCTTTCAGCTGATTGTACAATTTACACAGTGATATGTTATTTCCATTTTCTCAGTCTTTTTGTAGGATTAATGTTTTTCGGAGAAAGGTAGCCAGTAGCAGATGCAAGGCTCTGTTTTTCCCACGGATTCCAGTGAGTTTGTCATTTAACTTGTTTCAAAATTTACCCTTCTTAGTTGCAGCTTCAAAAAAAAAAAATCTTAATCTGCAGAAAGGGAATAATGGAACTGTTCTACTTGAAAGAGACACTGGGAAGATATCTTCTCTGGGGACACGCTCATACTGCTTGACAAGACCAAAAGAATAAAAATGAACAGACCAAAAGAGTAGAAATCCCATGTGTTTAAGACATCCTTGACACAAGACAGCGAAGCTTGGTTGTGTTTATTAGGGTAGTACAAAGCTATTTTGTATCAAGATCTGGACACAGCCTGTACGGGAACTATGATCTGAATCACAGTGTAGAAGAGGCCAAAGGCTTTCACTTATGGCTAGACCTGTATTCTTATGGGAAGACTATCTACTGCATGTTGTAATGAATATAAGGCTACATAAAACTGCATTCATTATCATCTTTACCAAATGTAGACTATATTAAGGAGATGATGTATACTAACATATACATCTAAACTCCATCAAACACATTAATGACACAATAGACTTTTATGTGTTACAACTAATTCACATTTCAATATTCCACAGATACCCCCTATGCTGACTGTGCCCAAAGGACGTGCTTTCAACTCACTTACAACCTGTTCTATTTTGTTACAGATTCAATTTATATTAGTTTTCATATCTACAGACTTACATGGAACTTTCAGAATCAGGGAGGATTACCACACTGTCATGGGGTACTTAGCTGAAATGGAGCATATGGCTGTTAATATTATGAATCTGTTGCTTTGGGCTACATTAGATTGCCTTTGGGGTTCTGATTCTTAAGAAGAAAGAATTGAACTACAGTCATCCTTTTTTTGGTGCAAAAGATTTGGAATAAATAATCACTGTTGTACTTTTTTATTTACATGCCTCATGTAGGTAACTTTCAACATGGCAAAAATTTGGACAGGGTTCTGGCTCATCATATTGTTTGTGGCATATTTAGCTTTAAGCATTTATTTTTGTTTTCCTTCTTTTCTTAAAAATAGTTCATAATACTTTTATAGGGTTTTATATTTTAAGTCATTGTATTAAGAGTCGTATTTAGCTTTAGAATTGCCTGCTTTTCTTCAGTTCAATGTCTTGATGAGTTACTGCACTTTTATTCACTATAACAGCTAACTTGAGTTACTTTCTTGAAATAACGTATTTCAAACTATTGTGTCTTGTGTAAGAACAACCAAACTGAAAAGCATTGGTCTGCAAAGAGAAGCTAAATTAACATTTTATAAGCTGGGTAACTTGAATTGCTGAGAGTCAATTACATCAAACATCAGTTGCAATCAAAGCTTCAACTTCTGTCTTCAACAGACTAACTAGCTTGAATTTAAAGCATCAGATAAACTGAGCTAGATATTTGCATGTGTGAATAAGAGTTGAATTAGAAACAAATCTTAAGGGCTATTTTGGTCTTACAATGTACTGAAGATAAGTCCCAGATTTTCACCTGACACTCACCTCCATCAAGCTGGGGAACAACAGGACACAGAGTAACAACATTATGTCAGGGGTCTGGAAAGTGTCAAAGGGTATTTAAGGCGAATGGAAAAGTGGTTATTTGGAGGGATAGATTTACATAGAATTACAGAACTGGACTCTCTAACTTTTGTCTCTACTGACAATCCCCCTTTCTCTTCTCAGTAAAATGAGAATAAAGGAATTTTCAGGGAAAGGAGGAGAACTGAGATTGTTTAGTACTTTAAGTCCCACAGCATGAAAAAAGAAACCCTCTTTTAAAAGTGAGAGAGAAAAAGAAGCAATGAAAAGATAGGTTTACTGGAATAAGAGAATGTGAGTAGATACTGAAGTTCTGGAGTGGCTCCAATTTGCAAGGCATGAAAAAGATCCAAAAACCAAGAAGCTGTGCAACCATTTTTTATTTAAGACTTCACATGATGATTACTCGATATCTCAAGCAAGAATAACAACCTAATGCGACTGTGCTTAACTGAGAGAAAGGAAAAGAATGTGAGTGATGGTATTATAGTGTGTAGTCAGCTGAAAATGAACTGTCAGCAGATACAGCTGACAAGAGCAAGATTAAAATCAAGCCTTACCTAGTACATAGCCCTGTCCTCAGGGGACTGTGCTCCTGTATGTGGGGTTGATCTTGTTTTACAGTTTGGCAATACTCAGTATGGATTGAAAGAACTGTGATATTATATAAACAACTACCATTGAGTTCACACAGGGCTAAATGTCCTAAGCAATAATACCCACAAAAAATACAGAAGTCATCAACTAATTGCAAACTGAAACTGCATGTCTGAACAGGCCCTTGAAAGTGCTAATATTAATCTGCAAGTACAAGTAATAATTTTACACACAATGAAGTATGCTGTCTCCTAAGACATGTAGTATGTTTTGCAGGTACCAGTTTGCAAACTGACCTGCAGAATCCAGACACTACTATTTAAAGATATTTCAGGTGTAACCTCATTATATGAGGCCTGTTCTGCACCTTAAAGTAGTTTATGGCACATCTTGCACAATATTTCACAAAGATCACTGACATTTTTAAAACCTCATTCAGACTGCCACAGTCTGAGCTCCTTGCCCCATATAGAGCACATTTTCAAATAAATGTTGATTTGAAACCATGATTTACCTTCTCCCTCCCTCCGGAAACAAGAGATATACATTCTCCCTGCAACTGACACTTTCTCCTAAGATTTTATTTTGATATGTCTTTTTGTCCTGCGATGTTTCACCACCCAGCAGCACTCCGCTAATCTACACTTCAATGGTAGAATTCACCAGAGGTACAGGTTTAAATAGCGCATCTTGAGATGGGAACAATGAAGGGGGGATGGCTCTGCAATAAATAAATAAATAAAGCCCTATCACACACTTAAAGCCAAATGCCTGCTGGGACTTAGGTTCAAAAGCACATTTGGAAACTGATCCCTTGAGAAGATATGTTTGTTACGGTGTTTGGCCTCAGGATTTAAAAGGATTTACTTTTAAGCTGTTACTTTACAGCAAGTATGTGACTGGAGGCCTCAGGTGTGAAAGTCCTTTGATAAAAGGGACTAGTGTGTGCGAGATACAGCGAATGAAAAGCAGTAAGACTAATAGGCGCTGGGAAGTGGAAAGCAGGGAAAGGATGTGGACAAAGTCCATCAAGTTTAGGGCAAGCAAATGCTTGGAATGCAAGAGGGAAGAGAAACCACAAAAGCCCTTGAACTTCTTGCTTTGCATACATGAGTGATTACACTAACAAACTCTTAAGGAACTGAACACTAAAGTTGTAAGGAAGGGTCATTTCCACTTAATCAGGTGAAGCCCAGCTGCAATTTGTGCACAAAAACCTCCACAAAATACTATGGCTAGTAGAAACCACAGGGGTCATCTCGGCCCTTTGCTCTACTGCAAGATCAGCTCTACTAAGGTCACTCCAGACAAACAAATGTTTATCTACTTGTACTTAAAGACCTTTAACACTGGAGACTGCAGTTTCACCACAGGAAATCTATTCCAATGCTTCATTCTATTTCCATCAGAAAGTGTTTCTTAATGTCTGACTTGGATACTTTGTGCTGCAACCCACGCCTGTTACTGCTCATCCTGTCTGTAGGGGATAAAAAGAAGAGCCTAATTCCTTTCTCTTTGCCAATGTTTTATGTATTTGAAGATCCTTTGGTCTCTGAACTATGTCAGTCTCGTCATACCGTGCTCCTCACGTAATCAGAGTGGTGTATGAGAAAAACTACCTTGGTTCTCTAATCCGAGAATCTCTGCATCATTTACATTTACATTTCTCTTACCTCAGGATAATTATACTTCATTTTCTCAACCACTCCTATATAACAGAGAAACTTTCCTTCCATACCAAAAATTGCTCCAAGAGAAACTACAGTAAGCACAGCATGTTGTGCTGAAATTTGCAAAGCTCATACTTTTCCACAATTTGCTTCATACTGGAATTGAGCACTGTAAATTGTTTTTTCAGTGTATTTCATAGCAGACTACTCTTTCAGTGGTCTAAAATGGCTACAACTGCCAAACCTGCAGGCTGCACTTATAGTCTGCTAGATACTGGACAGATTAACGGTGGTGCAGTATCAAAAGCTTATGCTGGGTAGTATATGCAATATATTTATTGCTTTGTTCCAACTGGAAAACCCTGAAGAACTATGTGTACACGAACTAAAACTAGATGTAGGCACGTGATGAAAAATGACAGTCCCTGTTACATATAACATAAACTTGACCTAATCTGGAGAAAGTGCCTGCATTCCTAGAACAGAACTCGTTAACTGCCGTTCATCAACTGAAATAACAAAAAATTATAACAGAAGCACTACAACACCTGAACTACTTCAGGTCATTAAACCATATAGTTGTTGTCGGTACCCATGCCATCATTTTCAGACTAACAAAGAATTCTCAGTTCACATGACTATAAACTCCTTAGCATTAAAACTATGCTTATGACATTGCGGGTGCAACCACAGATAAGTTACAGGTGCACAGCTTCCACAAAAAATCAGGCTATCTACCTTCTGTATAAGAATGTTCTCAGGGGCCCTACTTCACCATAAGAGGCTGTCAAAATATATAGGTATCCTGCTCTGGAATGCCACAAATGCATCAAGCTGATTGAAAGGAGAAGAATATTTATATGACATTTCATATTCTACAGCAACAAGTTCAGAGCTGCATTGCCAAATAAACACTGCATATACTGTTAGGTGTTGCACAGCTTTCAAGATCAAACTCAGAATATACACTATATAGCACCTAGGTATGAAGGTATAAGGAAAATAGTATTTTTGCTTTCTGACAAACATTTGCATTCTGGGAAAGAAGAGACATATATTGACCTTTTAGATGAAGATTACATGAGACAGAGGAGAGGACAAATGGAAAAGAAAGACAAAATGTAACAGACAGCCCAATGTTAAACATATTAGACTTCATAAATTTTGGTGAAATGTTTAATGCAAAACAAAACTTTTCCAAAATATGTATTAATGAAAAAATAGTTATGTCATACCTGTGATATCCCTAATGATACAAGCACACTGAGGAACAGCATGCAAGCTTTCTGGCCTACAAGTCCAAAGCTGTGAAATAACTCTGAAGAAATTCTTGCGTTCCTGAAAGGACAACCTGTTTTCTTACCATATCATGTCATATTGTGTCTAATAAAAAAAATTACTTCAATCACCAAGTCATTCTTTTGTTTGATGCAAAAATATTTCAGGAAAGTTTCTGAAGTCAGAGTCAATCAATGACCTAACCTCTAACAGCCTAGTTATTAGGAGAACAATCTATCTTAAATGTAAAATATTCAGTCTTAGGGCAGGAACTGGAACCTGAATCTTTTCGATGATATCTTAAATACTATGCTAATTAAACTCTCTGAATGGTTACAAGTATTTCTCTCATGGTAGTAAAAAAATCCTGGAATTATTTTTTGAAACAGCAGTCTATTTCACCTTCAGTGCCTAAAGGGTATTCATGCATGTCCTTTTTCACCTTTTCACTTTCTCAACTACAAAGCAAAAGGAAAATCTCTCCACTAACAAGCATACAGCCATTATTCCACATTACTTCAGATAATGAAAATCCATTCTCAAATATACTTGTCACAACAGCGACTAAACCCATTGAAAGTTTACACAGCACAAAACCTGATTCTAATCATTGTATGTAGCTCTACCTCGTGGTCTGATGTATGTACTGCAACAGCATCAGCCAAAAAGAACCCACTTGCAACAAAAAAGAATTTATTTAGTTGGCGGTTGCTTTGACCATTGAGGTTATAGAGTTCTATTTAGTTACCATTTAGTCCAAAAATATGATCTGGCTTTTTAACCCTAGAATTGCCTACACTCTCACTTCCTCATTTCACTTCCATTGTCAAACCCCACTTTTTTATTTCAGCATCAAGCTATTCCATTTATGACAGGGAATAGGAGCACAGGATCTAGATATATGCATAAACCTAACTGGAATCCAGAAACTGTTTTTCTTTGTTGGACTCCCATTAGGGTCTCAGTTTATTAACTAACTTGTGGATACGGACTGTACCAAGCTCCACAGGAAAAAAAAAAAAAAAGTAACAGCAACTTTCTTCTAAGTGAGTGAGGAAGCCCTCACTTTTTTATTACACAGTCTTGGTGTAATTACAATATATATCCAGAAACTAGGAGATACAGGTTAAATTTCTACCTTAAGAACCTCTGATCCAGACACCTTTTCTTCTAGGAGTGGACCCAGACATGTACATTGTTCTGTATAAAACATTATTCACATTTTCTACTGCAAATACATGGAAAATCCAAAAAGCAGAAAGATAAAGAATCATACAATCACTGTGCATTGAAACAGTAGCTTGTGCAGTCACATCAGGTTGGACATGTGGCGTTTTGCTTCATGTCCAAGGTCCATTTTGTATTTTATTCACTCATGATTTCAAGTGAAATACAGAAATGAATTCTTGCTCTAAGGACTGAACAAAGGTTTCCCCTGTCCCCAGCCAGCGATTTTTACAATTATATTAGCAAGCATGACTTGCGTATTCTTTTTCTCTCTGTGTCTGGCACAAAACCTTCCCTTCATAGTGGTAAAACTCGAAATACAGCTGTAGAAAGAGCTTGCTGCTTGCCTAAAGATGGCAATAAGGTAATTCTTTCTGAAAAAAGAAATACAAGTTTGAGTCACTGTCAGATGGCAGGATAAATTGAATTAATGCTACACTTTGATACATAGTAAGGTATGAGATGGCAACACCATTGTCTTATTCTCTGCTTGCAAGTTTTTAAAAGAAAAGAGAACTTGGTTCATTTCCTTGAAAGAAATGAAAGAAATTCAGCCACTGGCAGAGAGGTGAAGATTATGGCTATAGATGCAGGTATGAAGTCCCTTTCTGGCAAACATGATTAAAGAACTATTGGGATGGAACTAAAAAGTTCATTCTTGTGAATGGGTCCTGTTGCCTCACTCTGTGCTGACTAGCTGTCTCCCCAGTTAGCATACTGGATATTAAACTCCATCATCCCTAGCCCGTCCTACACACTGCACAGGGAAAGGCCTGACTTGCAGCCAACTAAGTCCTTTCTTGGAATTTATCTTTATTCAATAGTCTTAGTTCTTAATCCATTTGACACGGGAAAAACAGCACTGAGTCCCTTCATAGGAGTGTCATAAAGATGTGTGCAGCAAGGATGTCAGGGGGTATATGACACAGCATACTATTATGAATAGGAAATGCAATTCCATACTTTGCACAAAATGGGATGTTAACACCTTCACTGCACTTTGGTTTCCACCTTTTCTGCTACAGTCTGTTATCTGTAAGGAAAATACTACACAAATAGGGTTGTTATTTCTACTGCTTCTAATGCCAATTGCAATGACTAGTGCTCAGTTAATCAGAAGATTCAGTCCTTCCTAGTCACATTTTTTTTTACCCTTTTGATCACAGAGGAATGAAACTAATTATGGTCTGACATCTAATTGTAATTGTGTAATGCAATCCCAAATCTTATTTGGTAGACAATTTAGATTCAAAATTAGAGGAAAACTGAAACAGCATTAAGCAACAGAGAAGTAAAGATAAAGATATTTGTAACTAA
Organism: Burhinus bistriatus; assembly: GCA_013397275.1. Taxonomy (NCBI): domain Eukaryota; kingdom Metazoa; phylum Chordata; class Aves; order Charadriiformes; family Burhinidae; genus Burhinus; species Burhinus bistriatus. The sequence goes on along the minus strand of VYXH01007725.1, from coordinate 2,241,563 downwards.
AAATCTTGAACTGTGAATTTTTAAGACCATCCTCTTCCAACAACACAATTTCACAAAGTGTTTTTGCATTTTCAGATCTAGATTATTCACTAAAACCAGTTTCAAATAAAAACAAAGTTTAGTTGCAGCTGGGATCCAAGCTGGAAAAACTAATGTAATATATGTAATCATACCAACAGAAATCATGACTCATTTTGCTTTAAGATAGCACAGCAAATACTTCCCAAAGCTGGCAAACACAGGACTGCTCTAAGATTACGTGTCATTGCTCTGGAACAGTATACAACAGAGTGGATTAAGGCCTTTAAACATCAAGCGATATAGGTGGCTGACACCACTTCTGATAGTGCAGCAACAGATCTAAAATCTTGGCAAAATTATATGATGGGAACAGAGGTAGATGCTGAGGTGCCTGATTTTGGCACCATTCGGGCCTAAAATGTTGCAGTATTTAATCTTGAAACATAGCAAATATTTCTTTTTCAGTTTTAGCTAGCTGAGATTCTGCACACAACAGCATTAAATGCTAAAGGGGGCATCTTGACATTCTCTGTATTTCCTTTTTCCATTGATCTTTTTCCAAAGAAGGAAATTAAACTGACATAACACAAGTGATAGAATACAGATGAAGAAAACGGTTAATCACATCAGACACAATTTTTAAATCAGCAGCTCATGCATGCCAGGAAACATGGATTTATGTGGCATTTAGAATGTAACACAATCCTTTGTATTTCTCTGTATTGGGGCATTTTCTAGAATTTTTTATTCATTACGTAGAACTGCAAAGTACATCTCTAAAATGTGATCCACAAATCAAATTAGCTCACTAAAAGCAACAAAATGGGAAAGGATAGTTGTGATACTTAGCTAAGAATGTTACAACCTAGAAAATGAAAATATTATTCCCTTAACCATAAAGAATGATTTATTAGATCATACCAAAGGTACAGTAGCCCAGCACCCTGTCTCTGGTCACAGCCCCAGCAAAGGCACAAGAACAAGGCAAAGAGGCAGCGATACTTCTCAGAATACTTCATCAGGTTCCAAAAATTTGTGGCTCCAGGAGCTTCCAAACCAGTAAATGTGTTTGAATTTAACAGTTCTTGGTAATTATTTCCTGTATGAATTTGTCCAGTTGCTTTTTAAGTATTGGCACTAATGGTTGACAAAAAAAAAGTCCATCTATTGTCAGTATTGTTTTTGGAAAGCCAATGGAAATTCTTAACATACTTCTCTGAACTGGATTTCAAGACTTTGTCTTGGTATCTTGGAACACAGTAATTCAACAATTGGTCAGAGCGGCAAGCTTTTACTGCCTTCTATGTAGCACCATTCTATTCCTGCATAAAACTATTTAAAAACCATTTAAAGGCTCTTCTACTGCATTCAAGTTAGATAACCGTGTACATGCATATGTCAAACTCACATGAAGATTAAAGTATTTTCTTTTGCACAGTATTTAGACTACACAATGTTGAGATAAGTTCCAAGGGAAATATGCAATTTAGAATTATTTTAAAAATAGGCACTACAAAGCCTCTACAAGTAAAGAATGAAGACTGAAAAACTGTAGTGCTGAAAAGCATGATTCACCCCTTACAACACCCCTTTGGAAAAATACAGGTGACTGAGTTGAATTATACCCTATGCAGTATGGCCACTAGATGTCAGCATCTACTGTCATCATTTAAATGCAGCTTCCCGTAAGAACAGAGAGAGTAGGAAGATGGCATTGCACAAAGAATTTGGCTTTGCACCAAATCGTGGTACCTCCGCATTACCGCTCATCCTGATCTTCTGATGATATTTCAGAGCTTCAGATTTGGAATTTATATCTTTGTATAGGTAAAACTGTTACCCAGCACAGATCACGGTGAGATTTTGGCTAGATGTTATTCTTGAGAAACAGCCACATACACATGCCAAAGGATTTTTTTATATATCTCACCTTTCAAGCACATTGAGAGAAGGAAAAAAGCAACCACATTTCAAATTCTACCTTGAAAACATGCATTCTCTCCTGTGCAATACTGGGGGATTTTTTTCAATAGTTATTAAAAATTATGACTATTTGGGTACATTAAAAAGGTGCATCTTCAATCAGTAATACAGGATGGAGAAAAATGGACTATTGTAGCAATTCTGCGGGGCTGTAACACATCACTAGCTAAACGGTAGTCAACTATTTTTGCTTCAGAGGAGATACTCAAGCAACATTTACGGGAATTACACAACATAGCTGAACTTGCCTTGATTAATCTTAAAATTCTTGCCAGTCTTATTTTTCCATGAGTCTGAGTCATGTGAAATTAGGTCCACAGCATCGCAGGAGTGAAGCTTTTGTCATTTTTATAACATGGAATACACTTCCTAGTCAGTATGAGTGACTGGTGAAGTCAAGTCATCCATTTAGAAGAATTTTGAACAGTTCTTGAAAGCATTAAGCAACACCTGCATTTGTCTCACCGCAAGCTAACCTGCACAAGCCGGTTACCTCCTGGTGCTTTAGCAGATACTGAAGAACAATACGTAACAAAAAGATAGCTTTTATAAACTCAATTGCTTTTTTGCTTTCCAGCAGCATTACTCCACACAATGGCTCATTCAGCATCTAAATTCAATCAGACAGACCTTTAAACAGCCTTCTACCATTCATTGCTTGTTTTTGTTTGTTTTTTTGTTTTTTTTTTTTATTTATTTTATTAGTCTCTTCAAATCTTTAGTGTCAAAAACTCACCAAATATTGCCCAGGGAACCAAGGAAGTCATTGAAAGAGCACCACTATTAAAAATAGTGAGAGTTCTGGGCAAGTTTATTGTGGGCTCTGGACACGTGCTTGTCCCTGCACCATGTGCATGCTGAAAGCAGAAACATGCTAAAGATTACATGCTTTTTAAAAATACGTTAAAGACAGGTGAACTAAGACTGTCTTCCCATTTCTGGATATCCCTGAGGTCTTGGGCAAGCTGATGGTGAAATTCTGCAAGCTGACATCTTCTGAATAAAAATATTCCAGAAAGCTATTCCAACTATAGACTATAGGTTTGTTTAAAATGATTACATTTTTAAACTTATATGATGGAAATTGAAGAACTGCAGTGGTCAGAAATGGTACTGCATACTGATTTTGCAAAGTACTGACTACTCGACACTGAGACACCCTTGGCTATTTCCAATTATTTATGAATTTTCTTACATGTGCCTGCGGTGACCAATTCTGCTTAGCTGAAACATTTAGGACAGAGGAAGGTTAAACACAGTTGCATTCTCATGCAGATAATAGGTTTGAATTTAACCAATGCTTTCTCCTAATGCTAATACCTTTGACAGATAGCATCCTATCACATTATTACTTTCCTGTGAATGCCTTCGTGAGAAATCTTATTTTATATCTTGACTTATAACTGCATTTCATTTTTATGAGAAAAATTCTGTAAAATTCAAGTCCTTTTGCTTCATCAGAGAAGAGAGAAAAAACTGATAAAATGAATTAGATGTGTGGTTTACGTATTGTCACTATTCAGGTATCTCTGACAGTGGTCTGTGTTCAAATTTCAGAGGGAATAGTCACCTTTGTGTTGCCTCCTCTATCCTCCAAATTAATCTTCGTGCTTGTTTAAAGGATGAAGATTGGTTTAAACATGACATCGCTGGATATTCTTGTTATCCACAAAAATATCTAACTCCTCCAGATCTTTCTCTACTATATATCTTAAAAACAAGCCAGGACTTAGTGGACATCTGTCATTATGTGCAACACAGAATTGGTCTCAATTTTATTAAACAATATTTAATGTTACCCAAAATTAACAAAGCTACGGGAGCTTTTGCCATTTTGATAGGAGCAAAAAACTATCCTTCCACAAAGTCAATTGGGAGTCCTCTAATCTCTAATTGCTTTCAATAGGCAGTAGGTTAGGCCCCATGACTTATGGCAGCTTCAGACATCCGTGGCAGAGATACACACTCAGCTCAGCTAATGCCAAAGGATAAATTATCTATGTAATTTGCATAAAAAGTACTCCAATCAGATATATCCTTTCCTGTTATGTTTTTTTATGTGGTATTTCAGAAATCATATTCATAGATCAATGAATTCAGTTACTTTAATGCCCTGAATTTTACAACAAGGCAGAACCAAACATAAAATAGATTGGCAGATCCAGGCAAAACAAAATTCTATATTCTACAAGCTATGAACATTATATCACATCACTTCAACATTAAAGGGCTGATTAATGATCCTGGCATTTCTGAACTTAGCAATTCTTCTTTGCTCAGATATGAGGCATTGCAGAAGCTATGATAAGTGTCCAAAGTCCTGTCCGTTTAATCTCACTAAATTATTCCCCATTCATTTATCTTTCAACTGTGTTATTTAAGAAGGGCTGCATTTTCAGGCAGAAATCTGAGCGATGATATCTTGGTAGCCTGGTGGGGCATGCGTAAGTTATGGAGTGCTTCTTCCCAAACTGAATCCAAGATAATCTTTCCACTGAGGAAGGACACTGGAATTTGTGTACCGATTGTATGAGTAAACATTGTGCCAACCTCAGCTCTACCCCTAGGTAACAAACTTGGGTCATAATTCAATCTGTGCCTAGCAAACAAGGCAAACCATTCAGCCTTGCATTTTAAAAATACAAAGGGTTGATTCTAGAAAGAAATGAGTGAAAACATTTTCTCTCCTTAAATGCGAGGTATATATTTTGCTATAATGCAGTATTAAAACCATGTTGATCAAAATCTACAGTCAACAGGAAGGTATCTCAAAAAGCTTAAGTATAACTGACTGAAGCACAAAAGATGAAACAAAAGCAACAAGACCTATCCTAAGCTGAAATCTTGACCCAGTTTAGGTCTGTTAAAACTTACTATTCCATGCAAAATGGCAGGAAATAAATTTGTATTATCTTTATTGGATATTAATAGCTTAGGTCCCAAATGAAGGGCTTCATTTGACTCAGTCTGAAGTATATTTCAATCTACTAGGTGGTATACTAGCAGATGAAAAGAAAATGCATAATGTAATCCATAATGCCAACATTCATAGAGATTTAGTCTGTTTACCACAGGTGATTTCAATTTCAGTATTTCTACATCAAACGTATTTTCAATATATTAGGTCATAACTATAAGTGAGCTGGGAAAAAAGTGAATAAAAACTAAAGTCACTCATCAAATATTTTGCAAAAAAGTACTGTGATTGGG
>VYXH01007725.1:2182015-2235824 GCA_013397275.1 Burhinus bistriatus | reverse complement strand
TTTTTTTTTTTTAATACTGTTCTCCACAACTATAATATAGCTGCAGCTCAACCAGTGGCAGTCTTGGATTACACAGGCCACTGGCACTTTAGATAAAGGTTTTGAATTTGGGCCATCTGCCAAGTCCCATTAACTTCCAGAAAGCCTAACTCCGCTACGCGGCTTTAAAAATCCAAAACCTAACACTTGTTTCTTCTTGACGTCTTCTGATCTTTTTTCTTCTGCCATTAGTTGTGAGTTCAGAACTCCATGCAAAAGAAACATGGTTAAGATGCCTGCAGTACTTCCATCAGGGCCATTTTTATTGAAAATGTAACAAAGTCAGAAGTAAATTTGGAAATTTAATATAGAATTTGACTGGCTTGAGTGCAGTAAGAACGTTCTGATGTCTGGACATTTGAGTATTGGGATCTACACCTACACCCAGAACAAGTGGTTTTCAACAGAAATCCTGGCAAAGATTAAACTGGAAATTAAGCAACCTTACAGCTGAGCAACAAGTATGATTTGCTCAAAGAGAAAAGGAAAGCAGAATACAAAAATCAAGTTCTGCCTGGTCTTTTCCACTCTAGAGAAGTAATTTTGTGCATATTGCTTTACAGTCAGATGTTTTGAAAAAATTTATTCTATGGCGACATACTTACATACTCAGAAGTATCCTGTTCAAAAATCCAGAGTAAAGATATTTCTTTAAGATACGTTATCAAAAAGAGATACTGCCTTGCTTTTTATTAAGGCCCAGTAATTTGATATGATTTTACAGCACATATACCTGAAATTAGAATTGTTGTTACTCATGTTGATTTTCAGACATGAAGGTCTGAGTAAAGCTGTGCATTTGCTTAGTGGATAGAATATTTGCTATTGAAGGTAGTAAAATAAATAAAGTACACAAGTTATGTAGTTAAACAATCACAGAAGGTTCTGTTTGGTGATGACTTAAACTCTTCCAAACCTAGATGTAATATCAGACAATATTTACCTAAAAAAAAAAAGATTATGTGAATAATGCTGCGAAGGAGAGTGTATGAGCATGGAAAACACACCGCTTATTATTGTGAAAGTCTTTCATATTCTTTAGATGTATTTTCCCACCCTAGCTGTTTTTCTTCAATTTGAGCGTCTTACAACATTTTGTTTCACAGGAAAATTCTCACCAATTTTTACCAGCGCAATACAGGTTTCTTTGTGACCAAAACTACAATCATTCAAAAGAAGTTATTCAGACACCAGAACAACATGATCTGTAAAATTGCTCCAAAAACCAGCCTGTAACATTTGAATATATTCTGGACAGATTAAGAGTGAACTACCGCTGTGGTCTGGAAGACCTTTGTCCCAGGTGGATCTGCACAAAGCTCTCAGAAAAAGATGACTGTGGAAAGATACTGAGAGGGAATTTATCCTTTTGAGCAAGTTATCTAGTTATGGTCTATGTACCCATTCAATCCTTACAGGAAAAATCCTCCAAAGCTTTATGTATATTATCAAAGAAATACATGAAAATAGAGCACTAAACAGAAATTGATAATCTGTACAGAGACTATTTTAAGCAAATTGGGTGCTGGATCCTTCTTTTGAAGAATTTTTAGAGTACTTTTACACATACAGGCTGCCTTCAAGATTCTTCAAATTCCATTTACAAGTAAGCTGAGAATCATGTTTATTGGTCTGAAGGGTATTAGCTAAAGACCTAAATATTTGTCTATTTTTCATCCTTTATGGTCTTAATGACACAGCATTAAGAACTGCACTTTCTCACAGAGTAAGAGTCTTTATTTGTAGCTGGTTGCTAGCTATTGTTAAAGCAACTGCATTGCTAATAAGTATGATACATACTGTTAGAAAATACACACAGAGACCTGCTGGTCATTAACAGTGCCAGTTTCCAGTATTCTGCTAGTAACAAAGTATGACGTGTACCATAAGAAAATGTAAATCTACACAAGCATATCTTGGCATCATCAAGAACCACAATTTTACACCTCACACCTTTCTTCCCCATTCTTCCCATCTGTAATTACCATTTGATCCCTCACACACTTGCTTTTGTTTCTGCTTTAATGGCTGAAATGGATGCCTGTTTACACTGATATGGAAAAAAAAGAAGCAATTAGCTTTTCAAAGTATTTATTCTGCATGAGGTTGACTGGTTTTGTTTTGGTTGCGCTCTTAATCTCTGGCAAACAGTATTTTCAAAAGTCAAATTGTTAACAGTTCTCACATGCTTTGAGCAAAAGTGATTTTGATTTTTAAATCTCTCACTACACTTAGTCCAACCTGACTGGTTGCTGCTACTGAAGCACTAGTCCTACTTGTTCCTAGTGAGAAGAACCTACTCTTCCCCGCGCCTCCCCCATCAAGTCACTGGTTTTTTTGCTTCTGCATCCCATAATCTTTTTACTCTTCTTTGGTGTGTCCAATTTAGAGAAATCATCACTCTTCCTCTTTCCACTAAATGTGCTCAGAACACTTTATATAAAATAAATAAAAATACTGACTAGTTCAAAAAATTTATATTTTTGACAGGAGGAGGTTTAAAGCCAAGGCACTAATTAGCCAACACAGATGCAGGAAGTTAGATTTTGATGATGTGATCAGATGTAAAAGAAGATAATACACAGTCAAAGAGGGGAAAATGATGCATTATACCCTCAAGAAAGGGACTTGATTTGTTTGCCTTTTAAAGTCAAGTGCTGAAGCCGAATGAGCTGAAACCCCGTTTTAATGCATGGAGAGGAACATCTGTGATGGGGATGGCCCAGAATATGCAACATATGGAATGATCAGACAGAAGCCCGTTTCAGCTTCAGAGGAAAAAATGCAACCCTCCCCTCCAACTACAGAACCTAGAGAAAAATCCCACAGAAAGGGAGGGTCAGTGCTAACTAGCAAACACTGATGTTTCAGATGTAGCTGTAAGGAATACACCTGTGTGACAGCTGGCATCTTGGCCTGTCCCTGTGCTGAAGCAGCTATTTTTCCTTTTAACAGCAAAAGCAGATTTCATTTCCTCTGTGGAACAGGGAAAGAGAAAGACATAACTCATACAGAACAGAACCGTAAAGTCACTCTTAACATGTGCAACTCAGTCATTTGGTGCACAACATCTTTTTGCTTATAATACTTTGTCCGCCTATCTAGAAAGCTCTTTTAAGACTATAAAATGACATAAACATCAACAATAGGAGTGGATTAAGACAGTATGCTATTATTAGTCTGAAGATTCGCCAGGCAATGGTGATTTCAGTCTCCTCTCGCCCTTTTTACCTTTATCCCAGGAATTTATGTACTAAAGAGCAGTGCGATACTAAAAGCCCTTCTATAATAACGTTGTCTTTCGTAAATATTCAATGAAATAATTCTATTCATCTAGATTCTTTTGGTACTGAGCTGCAGAGACAGGCAAAAGCAAATACCTACTTGAGAGTCATTCTTTCCAAGGGGGACGAACTAAAATAACACAGCTGGGGCCAAGGGCTTTGGCTCCTTTCCTGATGGACTTTGGTACTGCAAATTTCAGTGACAGCAGGTGTTTGTTAGCACCCATCACTATATAAACTAATGAAGTGCAAAGCAACCTAATTTTTAACAATGATTTAGGGTGCTGCTAAAGCTTCATACTTTCCAAATCAGAGCGACAAATGTTGCATGCATAGTTCTTTCCTAATAATACAACCATTCAAGCTTTTATCATTTATAGAAGAGAAATCAAATATTTATTAGAAAATTAGAATCCTTTAAAGAGATTTAAATTTGTTTACTCAAACATCTGCCTGGTTTGGTAGAAAAAGTATGTATTTCTTTGAAATTCCAAAATATTGTTCACTATTAGAAAGCTATTTCTGAAAACACCCTTAAGAGTGTTTTTACAAGGAGAAAAAGTGATAGGCAACATCATAGAAGCCAGATTTTTCTTATTCTGTCTCCCAAAAGCCTTTCTCAGGCTGAAGGGCAGAAAAGTAAGATGTTCTACATTTTTTTTAGGCAGAGAGTTGGCGCAGGTGTTGATGGCTAATCCAAATTCTGGTTTCCTGCATGTGGTATTTAAGCAGGTGAAAGAGACAGGACCATGTCCAAAAGCTGTTAAGTAAATATGTAAAGAGCATTTTGGTAACATCAACCCTTACCTTTCAATAGAAGTTTGAAAACATTTTTCTTCACTTCTCTTGTACTTCCAGGAGTGCTTCTATGAGAGAAAAAAAAGTTAAAGATTAATATAGTTTATGTTTCTAAACCGATAAACAAGCAAACTTAATTGTCAGATCAGAGAAAGTAAGTCTCCCATCATTTCTTTTTTCCGTGTTTTTTTTAGGGAGGATTCTTTGGTTTCAGAAGAAAAGCCAGGGAGTTATCCCAACTGCATATCTAGTTGATATACAAGAACATTTCACAGCCTTGAAAAAACTCTTGTAAGGCATGCCAGTATCATTACACCTATTTTCTACATAAGGAATAAACAAACTCAAACTCTAACTCTTGATATTTTTTAAAAAGTGACAGGTACCTATGATTGTAATAATTGGTATAAATTCAGAATTTCTAAACATTGTTCCTTATGTGCCCTGTTCAAGGCTGCACAGTTGACCAATATCAGCCAAAATCAGGCATCTGAATATTCTGATTTCCCAATTTATGATCCCTTCACTAGATTATAATTTTTCCCCTTGGGAATAACACATAAGCATTGCTATTTACTCAGTTATGCTTTTTGGATACCAAGCTGACAAGCATTTTATTTAGTAAATAGCTACCATTTGTTAATATTCCTTGTAGAACAGTACAAATCACTTTGGCTGAAATGTCGGAGGCATCTTAAACCAGGGCTAAAGGACTGCCATAAGCATTAAGGAAGCCTCACTGTCAGTGGTATTTACAGCTGCCATTTCCCACCAATAAGTATGGCAATGTGCTTGTGAAGGTATCCTGCATTCTGCCTTCTTCTCAGCCTCATTGTAATGCCGTTCTGATTCATGAATATACAACTGTAGGTACAGCAAAATAAATTTGTGCAAGTCACATGAGACTTTCTTGAAGTATAAGTAATAATGCATGCAGGTCTTCCCCTGTTCAAATGACAAAGCAGCACTTAAGGCATTTCTCACATGAAATATCTTTTTTTTTAAGCTCTGAATATAGAATCAGGCTTTAAATTCACATAGGCAATGCTGTATTGGCTAGAATGGAAAATCAGATTTGTACATGTCAAAACCCAGAATAACTGCATCAGATATAAAAGGCAGACTCAGAAGGGCTATTAAGGAGAACAGACAAGAAGCTTGCTTTTAATTGCTGAAGTGAGACATCCAAATTAATAAAAGACCACATCTATATAATAGAAAGCACTACCATATGAAATAATGTGAGCTCAAACAAAAGGCAACAAAGCATTAAACTTCTGGTGACATTTTAATCAGAAAACCACATACAGGCATTAATGAACAGAAGTGACTTAGGCAATTATTTTAAGTTTTTTAAATTAATTTGTTTTGCATTACTTTGTACTTGAATTTGTACATTGATACCAAATATAGTTTTCCACTAAGTCCATGAGAACGTACTCTGGGTATTTAAAAGCAGCTAAGAGTTAACTACTTATAAGATATAAAGAAATTGCAACATTGCAATTTAAATTCTTATCTACAGCCAGAATCAGTTATAACTGATGCCCTTTGCTGAACTGTCTTATCTGCTGATCCCAAGCATGTTATCGCCATAGACCCTCATTTATGAATGGCCCTCAGACATTACCTTAAAAAAACTAGGTGATATTTAACTCTGACATCTCAAATGCTGGATCCTTGCAGAAGGAACCTGCAATCATAAATTTGACAGAGCTTCTTCAAAGGGAAATCCAGTGAATGACTTTCTGTAAGTCCACTAACCCCTCAGCATTAAATCCTAAGGAAATAAACTTAAGTCACCAGTGTTTTGCACTTGGTGTAACCACTTATATGCACATAAATCCAATATAATGGTAGTATTGGCCTCCAAATTGTACAGTACAGATTTCTACAAAGCCTTTAGTACTACTGTGAGAAGCAGTTTATTAGAAATTAAGATACATGTACACACAAAGCAGAATGACAGATGATACCGGTTTTATAGATCCTGCTCTGCAGGATACAGTCAATAGCAAAAAATGTCATTATTTACTGGTAATGAAAAGTTGCACATAGATATTTATCATTAATATGCCAACTATTTGTTTTCATCTGGAACTGCCTATTTGCAAATTGGGACATACAAAAAACCTGTTTCTTGACAACTGAGACTAAATTCTTTTAAAAAAGTTGCTTAAATGATACTAAATAAAAAAATAATTATTCATCTTTTGTGTGAGTGTGCTATGCAAGGTGGTATCACTGTTCATGTTTTATAGCTCAAACTATAAGCCTTGTATCTCAATTCCAACTCAAGTAGGAAGCCTTCTGTGCCTTGCATAGGTCTGTATCACAGAGCAGATTCAGCACTGTTTCCATTTATGCCCAAATAAAAGACATTAAGACTCTAGTTATTATTTTCAGTGTTCCTCTACTACTGGTGACAGTACTGCTAGTTATTCAAGCCAGTGTGCAGCAACTTGTTTACTCTATAGCACAGGGCAAGCCATTTTACTTTCTGCAACTCCATAGAATAATGAGAATTACTTAATATTTCCAAAATGCTCCTGGAAACTTGAATAAGTTAATTTCTAATAAAGATCCGGTACCTCCTGCATCTACAAGAGCAGGCAGTGTGCATGACAAAGTATTCTGAGGAGTTTTCTGAAAAAACTCTGAAAAAGCTGCTAGAAAGGAAACCACATTCCCACACCAAATCCATGCATTGCTCATGTCCTGATTACTATAATTATTTATTCATTTTGAAATACACTGTTATGATAGCTGAGACTTAATAACTTGTGGCAAGTATCTGAAAGAAAGTACAAAGCTATTTTAGGACATGAAGCACAAAACATTTACAGTTCGTGTATTCCCCTCCCCCCAGGCCCCAAGTCCTTTTCTATGTCAAAAATATTTCCACAAAGGAAAGCATTATTCTTAGGAGACAACCCAAGAAAAAGAAAAACTCATATTCTCAGACTTGAAGCTAAACACCACATAGCAAAAGTAAGCTTAAAATGTCTGGTTAGCCTCTTAGCACTGTCCTATAGGTGCAGAGGAGACAGCATAAGAATAGCTGATTTTCCTTTAAAAAATGTTAATCCTATTCTGTGCAGCAGAATAGTATCCTAACAGTACTAAGCATAAGGGAAGAACAAGCAGAGATATCTGCTTCATTTGTCCTACACTGAAACATCAAAAGACATCAAAACAAAGAGGACAGTTAAACAACAGGTTCTCTATTGGTTGGGATCAGATCTATTCTTTTTCTAAACAAGTTTTAAAACTAAAATCCACTATGATAATCAGTTTCTAAAATTTCATTGACAAAAACTCTAAGCTAGGCCTATTTCTTAAAACCTTTGGGTCAATAAGAAAAAAATAAATCGCCTTTTGTTCTGTTTCAACACATCCTGTTTTACAGCTGTTGTTTATCAGCTCAAGTGCACTTTTATGAACCTGAATGCAGTACGAAAGTACTTGATGCATTTTGGAGAACAAGGCATTATTGATATTTCCATATATTAGAGGCTGAGGGAGAAATGCATATTGATGGTAGCAGAGTTGTTCCAAAACTAATAGGAAGGAATAAGAAACCATTTAAGATTTTATTAGATACTTTCTGGATGTTGGATTACCCAACTCTAACAGTGACATAAGGGAAAGCATTTCCAGCTTTGGTATTTTCTGCATTCCATTTAATGCAAATACACATTTTACTAGACGAGACAAGATGACTCTGCTGTTTTTACCCTTGGTCAACCACTTCTGAACTCTCTCCTGGTGAGATTTGGAGCCCAAAGAGATCAACAGCAGGTTTTATCTTAATTTCAATATGGACAGATTTTTTTTTTTTTTTTTAACATACTAATCCTTTAACTGCTACCATACAGAGACATAAAACTTCATAGAGTACACATGTGTACTGTATGATTTATTTCCCCAAAGGAAAACTTAGTATTAATGAAATTAAAACTTCTTTCTAATCACCACTGCTACNTTTTTTTTTTTTAAATCAGGATTAAATGGCAATTACTTAGAAAGACGCATTATGCTTAATTTGCTTATTTGCAATACTGGCAAGCAGCACACTAACTAGATACAGTTATCAGCTGTAAAAACCTTATTAAACAGAAATAGGAATTAATTAGGGTTGCAACTCTAAAATCAAAGAGGGTCAACATCCTAAGGTTGCTTGAGGAGTTTTGTTTGACCTATAGATAATTACTATAATAAAATGCCCTCAGGAAGTTAACTCAGTGGGGAATGTTTTATTTAGAACTTACATACACTATATGACTAAATAGCATGATTGCAAGTCTGGTTAAAATTGTTTATTTATTAGAAGGCCTTAAGTTTTGAGTCCAGACCTTACTGTTGCAGAATACATAGCAACTGTCTGCCATGCCAGCAGTCTAACACAGACACATAGGCTTGCTGGAGCTTTTTATTTCTATTGTGCTTGCATGTATAGTAGCAAGCCATACCTTTAAATCTTGTCCATTAAGAGATTTCTCAGCATAGTAGCTACATGCTTTTGAAGAAAAAGAAGCAACTTTAAAGCTTCATGCTATTTTGACATCATCCACTCAGGTACATCTTTCTTTTCTGAGATCTTATTAAGATTATATGAAAACATGTTAATGACCCAGATCAACTTGGGAAGAAAGCCTTAGCATACCAATAAAAAGGGTGTTGCAATGTCAAAGTAGAAGGAAAAACACAAACATGGCAATTTCCTTCCCCTTTAAAACTGTTTTGGCAAAGAAGAAACTGAACCAGAACCATGAACTAGAACTCTACCAACAGGCCAGACTGCCATTTTAAAGACAAATGGAGCTTAAACATGACAGGACCACAGTTTGACCACTTTTCCCGTTGCAGAGGAGGTGCAGACCTTTAGGCATTGTGCTGACTCCGCTGGCCTAGCTTCACCGCATGTGGGGAATGAAGCCAGCCCTGTCTCCCTTGTTCACATCACAGCTAGAAACACATGAAAGCAACATTTCCTTCCTCCTGTCTACTGAGCACAGGTAGGGAGGGCTCTTACCCGATGAAGGCAAACCAGACTGGAAAACCTGCTGTCCTGGGTTACCTCAAGCACTACATCCTCCATTTCTACAGAGGAGATTCTTAATTTATCAGAGCAGGGAGGACACAGGTGCTGAAGCCACAACCACGAGGAACACCACAGGGTGCCTGTAGCCACCTCTGGTGCCCAGTCAGCTCGGGAGGGCTCCCGCCTGGCTACAGCAGGGAGGAGTGCACCACTGGGCCAGAGCAAGCTGCTCACAGCAGAGAGAAGAGCTAAGAAACACTGCCAGAGGTTCTCATCTCACACGAGCGACTGTTATTACCACAGCGACTGGACACCTGCCGCCCAGGCAGCAAACACAGCCCAAGGGGGCTTGGTCTGGCTTGGCCTCGCCTCACGCTCCTGTCTCTTCCCGCCCACCGCCTCGCGCCCAGCCCGTCCCTCTCACCTGCCAGGCCCCGATGGGCTGCTGGCTGCCCCTGCTGGCTTCTTAGCCGGGGGAGGAGGTGCTGGGGCTTCCTCAGGCGGCGGCAGCTGTCGGCAGTTTCTTTGTCTCCTCCCCTCACCGGGCCACCTCGCCGTTCAGGTGGGTGAGGGCAGCCCTGCGGGCTGGGGCGGGCAGTACTGAGGGGCTCGGAGAAGGGCGGGTGGTGAAGTCAGGCGGGCTTCCCCTGGTGCCGTTGCCTGTTCGTGGGTAGAGCCGGAGGCAGCCGGGCTCAGCCGCAGCTCCCCTGAGGGGAGGAAGAGAAGCAGAGGGCTGTGCTGTGAGGTAAAGCTGGGACCTGGGGGGGAGGGAAGCTAGGCTGAAAGCATCCTGGTCTCTTAGGAGATGTCTGTAGCGCAGATGGGTGCTGTCCTGTCCCCTTTGCCTCGCAGGTGGCATGAGGAGGGAGGAGATCCTGGCCCAGGGGCTGGAGAGCCCCTTTAGGTTGTCTCCTTCTGGGCTGTGAGTGCCTGGCCGGGCCGGGGCCTGGCGGAGGGTGGCAAGGTGCTGTGACCCTGTGGGGCTGTGGTACGGAGGACAGAGAGTAAACCAGTGGGCAGGCCTTGTGGAGAAGGAAAATTAGACCGGTCTGTCAGAAATAAGATGGCTGCTCTTAACGATCTTGAGAAAAATGACTGTTGTACTCCTTCTGCCTATGTTAAGTTGTGCTTACCTTGGGGTTTGAACAAGCAATGGGTTTTGTTTGAGGCATATCCCCTACAGCTGGAACCCAGCATCACACTGAACGTCACATTTATCCCAGTTCCGTTTTTTGTAAAGTTATTTGGATTTTCTGTAGGAGTTGCATCCTAAGACTAGCCGTACCACAAGCTAGATACATATTTCACTTAAACTGTTTAACAGAGCATAAAATAATACACGCTACACCATGTAAGAATTTTGCTTATACTGGGATAGACCTTTTCTTGTTCTACCACTATAAAAAGCCCTAGACAATGCTAGACTTATCTGTGGTGCAATACACACTTACCATTTGCTGTAAAATTGTAAGGAAGTCGATAGAGAGGATCCAGCTTTATCAGAACCAAAGTGACGGAACGAAGTGTGCTGGTGCATTGCACTGATGTGACAGCCAGCTGAAAGGCAGGAGTGCACACGTAGCACTGCGCTTCCATCCGCCCGTCGGGACGGTGACAGGGACGAGGTGTCCTGAGGTTGAAGTGTCCCATGGGCCAGGTTCAGCCTGTGGGCCAACAGCTGAACCATGCTAACTGAAATCAAGATTCATGGCTTTGTTAATGCCAACAAAGTTTTAAATATTCTTTTTAATAACAAGCAAAATGCTTAAGGCCTTGCACTGTCTGGGTGCTATGCCATTTAAAGACCACAGATGACAAATAGTGCTATAAGTGTGTGGTCTAGGACAGCTGTCAAGATGCTATTAAATTTAGTTGACAACAGGGAATATAAATCTTGTGGCACAGTGCAGTAATTCAGGATTCTGTATTAAAGTGACAGTGGCTTTTGGTGGATTGTCTTTTTACAATACAAGACAAACTCACGGTAACTGGTTCACAACTGAAGGTGTAAAACATGAAAATAGTTTTTTTCTCTTCCACTGTATAAACTGAAGAAATCAAACTTAATGAATGCTCAACTTCAATTATTCAATATACAGCTTAACAAAGAAAAATTAAATTAACCACTTTAACTGACTGTGTTTGTATATCAGTAGATTTCATGATGATAAAACTGACTAGGGTGTGGAACTGGCAGAGTTTATTTACCTTTCTAGTTCACAAAGTAGCTCTTGGGATTTGATCTGTGACAAGTAAAGCTGGTTCTCTCTCCTTTTCCTGGGAACCTGTGATTTAAACAAAAAAGTTTTGTCTGTCCCCAAGGGGAATGAAATCAGCAATAGTCTTGACTGTTTATAGTTTGAGTTCTCCTTGCTCAGTGGTTATTCTTGTTCCTGTCTTCAAAAATACTGATCAGTCTTTGTTGAAAGCCAGCTTTGTTGAAAGCTACACAAGTATATTGTGTAGCTGAAGTTCTCATCCCTAAAAGAACAGGAGCCTGAAGCAATTTGGTAGCACATACAAATTTACAATTTTGAAGGTACCCATATATTTTCAGAACTTGGATATTCAGGA
The DNA here is from genome assembly GCA_013397275.1 of Burhinus bistriatus. Classification (NCBI taxonomy): domain Eukaryota; kingdom Metazoa; phylum Chordata; class Aves; order Charadriiformes; family Burhinidae; genus Burhinus; species Burhinus bistriatus. The sequence goes on along the minus strand of VYXH01007725.1, from coordinate 2,224,085 downwards.
TTTCAACTAAAGCTTGACAAATTAAAGACAACATTAATTCTTCGGAAAAATCATATTGTACACAGAAAAACATTGGCACAGAAACTCACCAGGATACAGAAACATAATAGGGCAGGAAGGAGAAGAGGAGAATCATCTGATACAGCTTAGGTTAAACAACAAGCAAAGAGGACAGCTGGGTGATCTGACAAAGAATCAGATAGCATTAATCAGGTAGTTTCTGACAAGGAATAAGAAGGAGGGGAATTCATTTCATCTTTGTTTTTTCTGCACATCCATTAATATGCAATGTAAACATGAAAATACTTTATGCCATCAGTGCTTCTTTCCTTCTATAGGAGAGAACAAAATACAAGATAAAAATATGCAGCAGCATGAAAAAGTTCTGGTACAGTAGAAGCTTTGGATATTTGATAGTACTACAGTCTAAAGATCCTTCAGCTCCCTCTCATTAGCTTGGCTTCTCTTGAAAGTTGACACTAACAATCTATTTTTGCCATATTTGTTGTGACAGCATAGATGTCTTGCCCAGTATAGGCTAAAAGTGTTTCTAGTGTGACAGTGGATCAGTCAACATAACCATTTAATTAGGCAAAGTGACTTTTCTTCCTTTATCCTTTCTCATTTTCTACAGCAAATTGCTACTTTGTACATAGAGATCAAGAATGTCACTACATCTATGTCATTGTTAGTCTATCAATGAAACCCTGCAAAGACAGAGCTTCAGCCCACCAATATTAAAAGAAGGGGAGAGGGCTGGCTATAAGCACTTGTTTCTTCTTGGCCTGTCCCTTTGCTAGTTCCCTTATTAATAAAATATTCTGTACTCCTCCCTGTATTTTTTGTCTGTCTTCCCCCTTTCTATTTTGGTGGTTTTGCTGAAGTTACTTTTGACTTCAAATATCAAACAGGTAGCTGACATTGATTTCTACCTCCCAGTGCACTAAAATTTAAATGAAGGTGAAAGAGCCTTGACTGGGAAGAGAACCCATGATACTTACCATAGAATGGTTTGGGCTGGAAGGGACTTCAGGGGTCATCTAGTTCCAGCCCCCCTGCTATGGGCAGGGACAACTTCCACTAGACTAGGTTGCTCAAAGCCCCGTCCAACCTGGCCTTGAACACCTCCTGTCACTATCCTCATTTCCTAAAAGACTGATTACCTTCTCTGCTCAGCCACAGTTATGCTGATCCCTAGAAATCCATGATGTATTCTTCTGACAGAAGGAATGAGATTTATCTGATCTCGTTTACAAAAACATATGGAAAATTGGTTTTCCCTCAGCGTGGTAGTTTTTAGCAGTGTAATTCCCGACTAAGGTAGCCCTTGCATCACAGAGAAAAAGATCAGAATTTAACTTCTTGAAGAGCAGCAGACTCTTTTCACATCCTTAAACTGAATTATTTAACTATTAAAATGAACTATTTTGCTGACGATTTTTCTCGGAAAAAAATTCCGAGCACACACATTTGAAAAGGAACAAATCCTCCATAGTATTTGGATTGTTGACCCTGCTTTTGTTTTGGGGGATAGGTTGGAGATATTTTCTTTTCCTCTAGAAAGTCACTGCAGTGGAATAGACTTCTGAGACATAATTAAAGGTAATAGCTTCAAATCTACTGAAACTCCTAAGTGTTTGTTACACACTCTTAGTTATCCATAATTGAAGACACAATTAAGATTTTAGTCAATTTGTCTGAAAGTATTTCAGTTCATTAGTTTTATAAAATCTCTGGGGTTCATCATTACACTACATTTGTTGCATACCTTCCCTCATCCCTTCCATTTTCCAGTTAATGCTCAAGCCTATTTCCATGCAATGGGCTGGTGCTTTAGTCATGAACAAACTGCGTCTTAGTTTTACTTGCATATGTTTAGGTCCCAGTGAAAACCCTCATGTTCAAAACATTTGGGTTAATTTTAGGCATTAAATTTAGCAGGAATATTCATATGAGTAAATATTTTCACAATTGCTTTTGTCCCAGAGGACAGAGATGAAATGAAATTTGAAGCCTAATATATTACTTTTTCCTGTGAATATAAATTTCATAGGAGAACACTGCTTTTCCATTCTCTTCCTTTAAAAAGATAGTTAAAATGATGAGCTTTATTAAAGAGAATCTAAGACAGAATTTATGAATTAAAATTTTTAATTAAATTGATGAATTTATTAATTGATAATTTTAATGACATTGAAATTTCATTTTTTGCTGCTAATGAGCTAGCAAATATAGTTGTATGGCTTTTATTACTATTCTTTCTTATACGCCTATGTTTTTTTCCCTTCTGAACCATAAAAAATTGTTTGGCATATTTTAGGCTTAATAAACTGTGTATGTTCTTCAGATGAAAAATTATTACATATTGGACCTAAGTAACGAAGGTATTTGTGACGATGCCCATTATCTGTATTTTAAAGAAGTGAAAACAGCATTGAAAGAGGGAAGGACTAATTGTCCATATACTGCTTACACAAATCTACTGCATCAGCCTAGTTCACTTTTATATCCATGTAGAATTGAACTGAGATTGTTATTCTCAGCATACATCCAGGGATATATGTTTGAAAGCATTCAAGTTAAAGGCTGTGGAATTCAAGCTTAATTTTTTTGAAGTTCACATTGTTGACATAGATTATGCTGTAAATTTTCCAAGAGATGCAGATGTAAAATTATATGGAATTTTATCCTGGTTACAGTTAAACTAGCATCAATGTGCCCTTTTACCATGCAGTAAAGGGTCCTTCCCAGGCTTTTGTTACTTTGCCATCATGAAGTGTGTGTCATCTACTTTCTGCAGCTTTTTAGCTGAGGTGCCTTTTTCATGTTAAATCAAATGAAAAGTATTCAATGCTTAACTGTTGTTGCTGTTTTGTTACCTGAAGCATTTACCTGACCAAAAAAAAAAATAAAAAAAAATCACTGAACTATCCCTTAAGACTTCCTAGCATTATCAGCTTGACAGCAGCGTCGTGTTTTGATTTAGATTAGTGGCTCATGATGGCTGCTATTAAAACTTTTGCTTTACTTGAAAACTGTATTTCAATTACTTTTTTTTGTGTGAGAAGATGAAGGAGTTGGTCTTGAAGGTGAATTGGGATATTTTGTGTGTTTAGGATTCAAGTTCTTTCTATTTAGTCATTTTCATTCTTTACAGAACATGGCTTTATTGTTTTTTGTCATTTAATATACTCTGTTGAAGTTGAGAGAAGTTACCTAATAATTTTGTAGCTAAGAAATCTTTTATGTTTCAAAGGCAAAAGAATTCAACTGAGCTAAATAAACCTTGCAAAACCAGGATGTATTTATTCCTCACCAAGATCATTCCTTGAAGTCTTTACTTGGTATGAAGCAACAGCAAGCGAACAACAGGTTCTGATACCCGTTTCTCATTCTGATTGCTGCAGGGAACAGCCCCAAGGCCTGCAACAGTGATTTTCCCCAGCATTCAGGAGTACTTCTTAATTAACTGTTCTCTGCTTCTATTTGACCTCATTTTAGACTTCCCTAAAAAGATTCCACTCTGTGCCTTGTGTTTCTGGCAAACTTCCATCATACCTTCTTTGGATTTGATTGAGATGAGAAGCAACAACAGGCCAAGCGACTGGGCAGAACAGACCTAATCAGAAATGTGAACTATGATTCACTTTTATAGTTGAATGGAATAGAAATGTTCCCAGTTCTTCCATATGCTGTATTCTCATTTAAAATAATAAAAGTTAAACAAATGTATCAAGGCACTTAACTAAGAATATGATTATGAAAAAAAAGCTGTATCACAAAAACTTGATTGATGCAGTAGCCTAAATAGCACTTTCTTCCTTGCTGATTTGGCCTTAGTTGATTTGTATGATTCAGTGAAGCACATCCTCCAATCTAGTTGGAATGAACTGCATTGGAAGTGTTTGAGCTGTAGTTTGACCGTTAAGCAGTCCTTTATGCAAAAACTAGAGCTTCCTGCATTATTTCCTAGCTCTGTGCAGACAGTGCTGTGCTAACATGTCTCTTGCTTCCAGACATGGCAGACATACCCAAGTCTGAGCTAGCTCACTCCTTGTGGAAGCAAGCTGAAGAATCTTCATACCTGGCACTAATAATCTGTAATGTAAATAAATTGCCTGCAGACATTGCTTGGGAAAGGTGACAGCTCTAGTGGCTGATGCTTCTCATTTAACCAAATATTGCAGTCTTGAACCTTCCGTGAAACTAATGACAATTTTATCTGAAGAAACTTGAGTGTGCTCTTGACAGCACAGAGACAAAGAATTACTAACAACCAGATAAGTGTAGATAGCCACATCAGTAGCTAGGTTGGAAATGTCACCCTTGGCTTCTGTTTGCTTCAATCAGACCACAGGGCATAGAAGTCGCAAGACTAACCTGTTATTCCCCTTTGTCACACATCCCAAGCCGACCAGTCCTCAAGTGTTCAACAGTGAACACCACACAAATTGCTGTTCAAGCTACCACATGCACTTCAAGACATTTGCATACCTGCAGTACCATACAGCTGTGACCCAATAATTTCATGGCTATTGCAAGAATTGTTATGAACTTGTGCTCCACTTGCAAATGTTTTCCACCCGACCCCCAATTTAAGATAGAGAAATGACATTCTCTCAGTAAGCGTACTTTCTGAGAGGCTGCATTGTGAGTCTTCCTTTTGGTCACAAAAATAAGTAAACTCTTTATCTATACCTACCAAAATTAGCAGTCACTCCAGGAGTGTGTTTCATTTCACATTTCATCTAAGGAGTTTCATTAGAATCAAATTAACTGTATGTGCTCTACAGTGTAATTATAGAGCTTGCTCTGTTACATTGAGGCAAAGAAGAATAGCTCTTGCTCTTTCTTTGTGTAACAGTCGGGACAGAATAACAGCACCAATGTTGTGTACCCGCTCTGCCTAATAGTATAGGTTAGAAAGCATTTCTCCCCACTGTAGTGTGAACCAGAACAATTAACAGCTAATGTTTTCCTCCACTGGGAAAATCACTTAAAATTTTCTTTTAGCTTTTTAGCCCAATTAATGATTATTTAGATTGCACTTGTGTTATGTCTTAGGCCAAAGAACATGAATTTTCAGAAGTTCAGTGTTCCATGCTGAAATAAAAAAGAACCAAAAACCAAAAAGCCCACAACAGCTTTAGTGAGTTAGTAAGTGGGAAATAGTACCCCAAGTCCACATAAGGCAGACTCACCCAGAAGGTAGACTTTATCACTAACAAGTTAGTCGTTTCTTCTGCTTTCAAAACATGATTTAGAAAGCTCAATTCAAGTAGTAAAGTTATTCTCAAATTATCTCCCCTTTCTTCTTTAGAAAGACCAACAGGGAAATAATGTCAAGTTGGATTTACAAAATTTTTCTTCCAGTAGCAGATAACTTCACTAGCTCTTCAATAAAAAGCTACTAGTCCTTGTTGGCCTGCCAGTGCCTTTAGTTTTAGTGACTAAAGCATGTGAAGCTGGTGCAAGATCACGCAGAAAGATAGCTAGAAAGATTGACTTGGAAAAGACCTTTTTCTAGGGAAAGTTTTTTTTCAGATTTTAATTCTAACTAGCTTTTCTGCTGTTCTAGTTTGAATTGTTTCATACAATTAATGAAGCTATGTTGTTTTACAAATGTGATAGTCCTGCTTATGATGCAACTGTAAACTCCTTAGAGCTTGATTGATTTCTCCAAACATTAAAAAAACAAGACGTGAAAACATTGCTTCATCTCTTACCTAAATTTTGCCTACTTTCAGCAAACACAAATTAAAAATAAAAATTAAATAGCACTTACTGAAACCATTGGCACAGTGTGTTAAGCTTTTCTTTCATGAGCTGCCCTACAGACAGCCTCTGACTTGTAACCTGGAGAGAGACACTTGTTGCTCACTTGTTAAGGAAAAAGTCTTCGTCGCTTGGGCCATAATTTTTGCCTGTACAGTTCTTCAGACTGCAGCTATTTTGTGCATGTGATGTGCCACACAGTCGGGCACCCTACTTTTTATTTTCTGATTCTCCGCATCCTACACAGGTCTATTACCTTGATGCAATGCTAACGCTTGGATTTTAGAAGCAGACCTTTCCATTTCCAATTGAAGGATACTGGTTTTTACATGTAATTCTCTCTTAGTTTACTCCATATTTCCAGAGATGCCTGTCACCTGCCATAATATAGAAATCAGAATAGCAGAAGGTTGGAAAGATGTGAATCTTCTTGTAAACTGTGTTATAAATAATAAAGATGTGTGTAACTGATACATGCACAAGCTGCTAGAATTTAGTATAGATAAAATAAAACATGGTATTTGGATTGTGGTATTAAATCTGCACTTAGAAGAGGGAATAACTACAGTATCTGACATTTTGGCATGTTATGTATTAAAAAACAGTATTTTTAACAATGTCAGTCACAGATAAAATTCTTACTATATATCTTTCTCCAAAGAATATATACAGGTGACAAACCACTTGCTAGGGTTGCCATCGGTTATCCAGACTTATTAAAATATTTTAAAATAATGAATAACTGAAACGAACAGGGATCTGAGTTCTAAAAAGATATTGATAATTAGCCAACAAATTTCTGGTGGTGTTTCACAATATATTCTCCTTTTAAATGGTTGGTAGTAAGTGTTCAGTGAGAAAACAGATTATGAACTGAAGCAAAGAAAACGTCAGGTCATCTAATGAAACTGATGTCGGAGTGAACCAGTATGATGAGGGATTATATTTAAAGGCAGTGGAAAGCATTTGAATCTGTATAGGGTAAAAGGGTCATCTTTTCTGGTTTGGTTTAGTGGTGACGAAGAAGACTTTATGCACCATTTTCTGAGCAAAGAGGCAGATTCAAAACTGAGTGCAAGGAAGATGTTCAATCCAGATATACTGGCAAAAGGCAGAAAATGTACTTTGGATATCCAAATTCTGTTTTAGAAAAATCTGCCTTCATGATACAAGATGTTAGTGCTTCCACAGTACCCACTCATTTCTCCAGTCCTCAGAAATACTACTTTTTAGAGATTTCAAAAGCCAGAAGAAGTATAAAGGCCATATAGGATATATTTCATCAACTGTGAAGTTATGCAAAGCTGCTAAGAATGTGTTTAGGTTGAAGTAAGGGGTAATCCTGTCCTATGGCATTATTCATTCCTTTAATCTAAACACACTTAATACTTTCCTGCATTGGTTCTGTTACTGGCAAATATTTATTTAATACATTTGTATTAGCCAGGCTGCACATGAAAGGATGAAGTCAGTCTTTTTCCAAAACTTTATGTGCAGTCTTGTAGGACATACAGGGTTTCCTAAATGTTCATTTGAAGCATAGGGCAGAACTTGGGTCCTAATTCCACATTAAGTCCACAAACTCATTTTCCCCTTTTAAGCGAGGGAAAAATAAAAATAAACAAACAGAAGAATTATAAAGAGGAAGAAGAAATAGGAAACAGTTTGAAATGCTATTTTGATAACATTTTCTTTATTTTATACATCATATACAGCTCTTATGGCTTTAGTTACGTGTTCACTGCTTTTTCCTGTGGATGTTTCTCTGGAAAAAAAAATGCAATCATGTCATTACAAAATGACAGATAACCATTACCAACAATACAATTGTCATTGTATCTCACAGATGACATGTAATTATTTTCTAGGATATTTGCATTTTCTCTTAATGTGTAGCATAAATGAAACAATTTCCAAGTGTCTCAGTCTTGAGAGAGAATAATAATTATATTTAACAGATCAATTTCATGATTGCAACTGTATTAACAGAAACCAGGGTGCAAAAGCACTGCAAAAAAAATCCCCACAAACCCCTCTCCATTTATTACTTCACTCAAAGTTGTCTTTCACATCAGGAGAAATATGAAATATATACCTAGGATTTTAGAATCCAAATTATTTCCAGCTAACTTGATATTAACTATCTTTTCAAAAAGTGATATCTTATTAGTATGAAAGAAGTCAAATACTTGGAATTCAGTCTGTTATTTTGCCACAAATAAAAGCGTGCTTTGGAAGATCACTTGACCTTTGTTACCCATGATCTAACCAAGGCAGTTATTATGCAGCCCTGAGATTTCTGGCAGCTGAACTTTTCGTAAAGAAACATATCTTTTTCAAGCTATCATCTTAACCATCACATTATTCTTTCCTTATCTTTTTTCCCCATAAAGATTTCATTTCAATTAACAGTTCACTAAACTTGTCATTGCCTTTTTGAAGGCCATGTTCCATTCAATTACAAATTAGGTTCCCATTTTTTCAGGTTTTTCTGGGTTGTTGCCTAATGAGTATAAGTTGACAGAGGATTCTATTACTATAATCTTTAATTAGGAAAACTCACATTTTCTGCATGTCTTAGGGTTTACTATTGCCATTTATTAATATAACATTTTGAGTACCTGTAATTGCAATAGGAATCATAACAAAATTAGAACTACAGAGTTTCCTGGCATCTGGTGTTGTAAAGGAGAGGTCAGAAAACTGTTGCAGTGCATAAACATGAGACTTAGTTGTGAATCAGTATGAGGCAGGAACTAAGTGTATGAGTGTTATGCTCAAAAGATTAGTCGAGTCTTGGGCAAGGCAGTGCATAAGAGAGAAAATAGATGTGTATTTAGAAGTGACTTGTAATAGCAATGAAAAATAAGGTTAAAATATTCAGTGATAGAGTCTGGAGTCAAGACCAGTCCTTACAAACAAGTGACACACTAGGTCACGCTTTTTTGCCTTTACAGAGACAAAGGAGACAATCTCTTCAGGCTTAGGGTGAACAGAGAGAGATAAAATGGAAGCAAATTTCAGCAAAGAGACTTAAATGTCTTTTTCTGGTGGCTAACATGGTGGTAGATATAATGCCCTGGAATTAATTGTCCTGGAAGGCTAGATGACACTATACATGGTGTCCATCATTAGAGGACCACAAGAAGAGGTTGGACAAACATCTGTCATGAATGACCTACCTTGGAGAAGGTAGATGTATTAACCAACTTCTTTTACCTGTATTATTTTAATATATAGAAAAATCCTTGAAATTAAGTGATGAAAGATGTGTTTATCCAATTCAAAGTGTTTATCCAATGCATGTGTTGAATTTACTGGGAAAATAACAGAAGGAAAAATGTTCTTCTTCCTTTATTTTTTTTTTTTTCCTAACCAGCTACCATTTCTCCAGACTAATGTAGAACTCTTTAAAGCAAAGGATTAGCATATTTCTTTTCCAAATAAAATAGTTTCCCCATAGGCTTCCTTAAAAATTCAACACACTCACAATGCTAAAGCCTTTCCCTTTTAGTTTGTACGGTAAGTGTCTGAAGCCACGTACTCATAGGATCCCCAGATCCCCAAGGCAAATAATGTGAAGCCATATGTTTACTATAGTGCAGGTTTCAATATTAGGAGAGAAAAGCAGGGTTAGCTGGTAGAGTTTAGCAGAGATTCACTGTGTGTGCTAGCACCTGTGTTGGGTTTTTTTGGTAAATGAGTGTAAGTAGAGTGATTGACAGTAAAGGCACCAGTTCTCTGATTTAAGAAGGTGCTTGAGAAAGCATGCTCAGATTTTGTTTGGCAGTAGGAGTACAAGTAATGCCATCTAGTTACCTTAACAGATCCTGTGATACTAGAACATCAACCAGACTCTAAAAATTACTTAATATGAATAAAAAATTTATTTTTTCCTTGTATAATGGATGAGCTATCTTAAAATAGTGCTATGTGAATAAACCCCTCTAGCTCAACAGCAAAATGCTCAAGTTGTCATCATGTCTCTGTGTATGAGACATGACTGAATCAGTTCTGCTGAATTCAACCGTAATAATAAAATCATAAGACTTGGGGATTTCAGTTACCCCCAAGAAGGGGACCCCAGCATACACAAACATATTCATTGTGGTAGTGCACTCATGGCTTATGCTTGTTGAAAGGTGTAATTTTAGCTATTGTCCTCAAATACAGTCCTACAATCCTTTTCTGCAGGATGTGTGAAATCCTAGTTCAAGCACCTAATGTATCGTGTAAAGTAAAAGAAAGGGACATTAAGCTATATAGTAGTATCTGGCAGTGGAACTGATTAGCACCAGTTGAGAGACTGGCCAATGCACTGAGAAAATAGATGAGAAAATAATAAGGTTACACCATTCCTGCAAGAAATGTGTCACTGAGCATGTCCTGGTGTGGGTCATAGGTTCTTGGCTATATGATTCTTTCATGAAAAATAATGTATGGGTAGTAGCTTTTTATTGTTGCTTGTCAAAACATCTCAATTTGCAAAAAGAACCAGATTTGACTCTTGATGAAAGAATTGTTTTGTAAGAGTGAGGCTAAATTAATTATTAATAGTTAAATAATCACAATATTAATAATTAAATAGTAAATACAAGTTTAAATGCATGTTTTCCTAAGCTCAGTGAAAAATGATTGCTAGAGGTGCACCAAATTAAAGCACTGCAGAGATAACTGCCATGTCAGGCATTCCCCCTGCACAATCAGTGGAGATGGTGCCATCAAATCCTTGAGATTCTTCAACCCCTAAATCTCTATATGCTGCCAGCCCCATGTAGCTGTGTTTTGGAGCATAAAGTGCTTTTATTTGGGGAATGCTGTACTGTGGGACATATGTGAGGGGAAATGATGATATTCTGCTGAAGGAAAAGAGGAGATTAATTTTTGTTTCCAAGTGATGGCAGAAAGTGCACCATTTTCCCTAAACTAATTTGAACCATGGGAGGCACAAGATGAATTTGCATTATGCAACAGAAGATTCTGTGGAATCTTCTTAGGTAGTGCCAACCTATGCAGGCTTGAGCTCTTATACGCACATTACGGAGTGCCTGGAAGAGGTATAAGCTTAGTTCTGAAAGCAGTATAGTTATCCTAGCACAGTGCTGTGACTGAACTGCTGCGACTCTTACTGTTCCCCGTTCCGGTGCTGAGTTGGATGCTGCTTGTTCAGTTGCCCATGAACCACACTGCTCACAGAGGTTCAATTTTTAAACACAGATTCAAGAGTAGATGACAGCTGCTTTAATAGAGCCTTCCAGGGTTGTAGGGAACAAGGACGCAAAAGACACCGCTTCACGAAAGAGTCATGATCATTCATAAACTCTTCTCTCAGGCATAACCATTCCTTTTCTTCTGTGTATAACACCCAATACAATGGGTTCTTGGTACATTATCTCTAGATGCTATATTAATGCAAATAGTAATCAAAGACATTGCCTGAGCAATATTCCTAGTCTCTTAGTGAATATTTTGAGAACAAGATTACAGAGTGAATTTTTTTCTTTTTAACTGTTCAGCAAGCACAGATAGAACAGTTGAACAAAGAAGCAGCAAATTGTTATCGGCAACTCTAGCTTAAAAGATTTAAGGCCTAAGATCTGGTTTGTGAATGGTGATGCCAAGGCCAGCCACTCCTATTTTTCAGTGAGTGTTTCTGGTCAGAGCTTAGTCAAAAAGAAGTCAGTTCAGTTTAAGTTTAGACCTGTTCTGCTCCCATAGTTTCCCTGACTTCTACTCAACTTGTGGGAATTTTGATTTAGAGAACAGTCCAAGAACTAGACATCAACAGCTGGTGAGAAAATGCTTCTCCCTCCACTGCATAAAGGCATTATAACTTACACCCCCTTGTTCTTCATTAATATGCAGTTAGACAATTTATATACCACTTTATTCATTAGCATATAAATTGCCACCAATATACTGCTTTCCCAGAGCAAAAATAAACCAGTGTGAGGAAAGGAAAAGCTACCACAAAATGCCTAGTATTTTTATATCTATAGCTGCTTCATAAAATCATAACCCAACAGAATGAAACTGTTACACTTTGCTTCATTATGCAGAAACACTGCTGTGATCATTTCCTCACCACTGTCAATGCCTTACATTTTGAAATATCAAAATATTTTCTGAAACAGAACCATTATTTCCTGTTTGGAAAGCAAGCAAATATTTTTGCAAAATATTCTAAATAAGACTTTAAAGTCAAGTTGTTATTATTTGTGTTACAATGTCACTCAGGCTCCAAACTATGGCAGTAAAGCTAACCCTACAGCAAAGTGATTCTACTCTGACCATGATTATGAATGGAGGGCTGCTTTTTTTATATGAACCTGCAAACTCTTTGCTTACATGTGACAGAAGAGTATGTCTATATCCTACTGTGAGTAGGGATGCCTGTATTCCTCATGAAAATAGTTTAGACACCTATACTTTGTGCCAGTTTGGTAAGCAAATCAAACAAGTTTTCTAGTATCAAAAGACTACCTTTGCTAGTACATCTGTGTTTAGAAAAAGATTTTTGATGTTCTAGTTTGGGACATTAACATATAAACTTATTTGAGTCTTCCTGCAGTGGTTTAAGGGGATATTTTCTCATATAATCATCCTGCAGAAGATAAAGTGACCCCCCTTCTCAACCACTGCAATGCAAGTTGATACTCTTAGCTTAAACCACTTCTGAAGACAGATTTGAAATGGGGTGCAAAACAACGTTCTTTGTTTGCTAGTAGTCATGTCTTGTGAGGTGTACAGGAAGGGGCAGTAACATGTAAAGTCACTGCAGCCAGGTTTGATAGACCTTCTAGTGAGGATATCCAGTGTCACACAACCTGTGCTCCACTTAGGGCATAAATTCTATTGGACCTTCAGAAATAACAGGTATGAACAGTAAGAGCATACCTATAGGAATTATAGTATTTACCTGCAAAGAAAATATCTTTTTTTTTCCGCTCAGGAAGAGAATTGTAAATTGCATAGCATGTAGGAAGCAATAGCTTGATATGAAGTTGTAAGATGCAGTCAACAGCAGTAAATTTTAGTACAGAAGATGGATTTATTTTAGCAATTGCTTTTCAAGTCCTTGTTTTGTTTCAAATTGTATTCCAGCTATGTGTCTGTGAACACAGTTAAGCCCACTTGCCTTTCTGATGGAGGGCCTGATCAATTTAATGGCTTCAGGCAACATTATCTGTCAGCTGCTTTTTCTATCATATGGTGGGCAGTATGATGTATTTTTTTACAATCTGAGAATGAGCTCTGAATTTCTGGTTCAATGGCAGGATGTCATTTGGCCACAGTGAAAATCCACATACGCTACAGCAAATTTTTCATTTATATGATACTGTCTTAAATTAGAGAACACACTTCAGGATTGTACACATCTATTAAATTGCTATTCTTTTGCCTAAGTATTCAGCATAATGCAGAATCTCTCCAACACATGCAGGAGTCTAATACTGTCCTTTACCACCAGGATTCTTTGAAATGTCAGGATATTCATTCTTTAAATTCTCAAAGGAGTATATTTATATATTAAAAGCTGTCAATATCCATTCTAGGAAACTAATTTTGTATATTTGTGACTATATTTATTAATGTTCTCAGAGTTCAACTACTTTTCGGGTTTCCCAGTTTTTTGCCACTTGGTACCAAACATGAACAAATGGCAGTTTTTGGTCACTTGAACTGCTATGAAGCACTGAGGCAGCGGTAGAACCTTGCAGTTAAAATAATATTCAACAATTACTAGTTTCCTTAGGAGCTGAAAGCTATGTATACTATAAACACTGATGTGTGAGATCTCATGCCATATTATGAAATGTTCAGGAAAAACACAATGGAACCCACCAATATAAATGCTATTGAATTTAGGCAAATAAAATTCAAGTTTAAAATGCTTCAAATTATAGGTCATTAATTTTGGTATATCAAGGATGTCTGATGATCTTAGGCATTGTACTGAGGGAAGACTTCTGTAAATTTTTTATCTAGCTCTGTAAGTTTCTTAAGTTTGTAAAGAATGTTTCAGATTCCGATTTGGATCTTCATGTAAATTGGTTACTTACCTATCCTCCAGGGACACCTATTTGTATTAGGAGTAAATACTTGAATAAGATATGAGTAAGGTATGTGGACATGGTAAATCGATGGAAGCTTATACACAGCTGTATTATCATATTCCCACACCAAATAAATCTTACTAGTTATGCAGAAGATTGTTTCCCTGTTGCATCCTAATGATTTACCTCCTGACTCTACTAGGGTGTATGATCTTTACATATAATCATGCTGCTAGTATCCTAGAAGATTTGTTGATAGGGTTACTTCATGGAAGATAACACAACCTTCTATTTAAGACAGTCTGTTTAAAGTAATTATGACCTTCGTCTCCATGCAGCTTTGATTCATCTGGACTGTGCTTTCAGTTGTAGGTTATCAGTAACACACAAATAATAACCTACTACTTATTTTTGAATGAAAACAAAATTTCTGTTGGGATCAGAAGTGTAATAAACATACCATAAGTTTATCTGTATTGCTGACCTGAAAGAACAAAGCAGTCCACGCTGCCACCACCTTTTAAAGGTCGGTATATAGTGTTATCATTGCTTTTCATAAAGCAGGCAAAAACATTCCTCTTTGCCTTCTTGCATTACACCTGGTCTTTGGCTGCAGAAACTTATTCTGACCCTGAATGGTGCTAGGGAATTCATACCAGTCTCAGAGAAGGCTCATTTGTATTTTCAGTTTTCTATTAAGTAAAACTTACTCTATTGCTTTCAGAAGACCAGTAATAAATATTTAGGAAACTCCCATGAAGATAACAGCTTATCAGAAAAGAAGATTATCTCCCTTTGCAGCAGTATTAAATTCTTATTTTTCCAGCCTATGAATCAACTCTGAAACTATCACTAATTGCTGGTTAAAAAAACCCAAACAACCACCCCATTAAGCTTTGAAAGCACCACGTTAAATGTTATTTCTCCAAAGAGCAGTGCTCAGTTTTTCTGCCATGGGAGGAAATAAGTTAGTGATCATATCCTACTCAAATGTAGCAGCTACAGTGTTTAATCTCAAGCCTTCTTATATGCAGACAAAATCATTTTAGACAATTAATAAATATTTTGACGCAGAGACATATACAGAAATCTGAAAAAAACCAGAGAATAAGAGGTCCCTTCTTTGGATGCATAGTGTCCCTGGATTGATTTGGAAATTTAATTTGCTAGAGAAGTAGGAAATTGTTGTTTGCTTAAAAACTTAAAAATATGATCTGGGAAAACTGGAATAGCTGTGTATTTGATTACTGGTGTAGTTGTATTTGAGTGAACATATAGTTTTCTTTTCCTAGATAGATATATTGCATCTAAATGAAGAACATGTGTAGAAAAGAAGTTTCAAATAATCAAACAAGACCCAGAATCCAATGTGCTGGTTCTCATGGAACCAGCCTGTGCAAACTCGGGTCTCTTTGGTCTAAACTGTTCCCATCTGGCTTAGCAGAGACATCAGCTCCTCTCCAGTTTGTGCTGAGGGTTTCAGCTGACTGCCGTCTTTTGTGCTAATAAGCACAGAACTCATTCTGCCTAATGATGGAGCTCTGCAACATGAACATCTGGGGAAGCACAAGGTGTCTTGTTAACAGTCTTGCTATCTCCACATGTAGGAGTTCAGTGAATCCTTGATGGTGTGATGATTTCTCTGATAACAGAATTAATTAGCAGGCTTGATCTAAAGCACTGTTGCTCTGACATGGTATCTTCCTACAAAGGTCTCTTGACTAGTCATCGTAACTCTTGCTTTCAGTGAAAACAGACACTTCTTAAAAAAATATGAGACAAGAGATATGATCAGCCTTTTTTTTCCTCTTTTGCTGTACCTGTGAAATTTAAAAAAAGGTTGGGTAAACAATGACCATTACTGAAGATAATGACCTGAAGCATTTGATTTAATTCTCTGAAACCTTCTGGCAAGCATTACTTTCTTCCTTCTGTGTTAAGCAGTATTATGTTTAGGGAAATACAAAAAGCCTTACTTGGCTTATCTTTTCTTTTATTGTAAAGACATACAAAATCAGCATGATCCATCGTAGTCATTCTGTTATAAGTCTATGAGGAAAATGGAAGTGAATTACAACAGAAAATTTGAGAGGCTTGCCAAATTAAATGAAAAATTTGCTCTTTAAAAAATCTCATGGGAAAATAGTCTATTGAAACACTCTTTAATGTTTGATTCAGATGTCAGGGGAGCAGGTTGCTTAGAAGGCTAGAGAGACTTGATTGTAAAAGACAGATGAGAGATGGTAGAAGGTAAATTGCTAGGATGCCGGAGGTATTTATGTCACTAAAATTGACCTTTAACCTGATTTAAATTGTTTTAACTTGTATGTCAGATGAAAAATATTAGTATCCGTGAGGTAGTTTTGATGCTTGTATTTATTAGAGCATAGGCAAACACTAGAAATTACATAAATATGACTGCTAATTTTGTTAAAAAAAGCATGTATACAAAATATGCAGAAAAAATATTTCTAATTTTGGATGTGTGATAGCTTCAACACGTATGGGATTCATTGGGACTATTGCACTTGTGCAAATGACCTTGGACACATTAAATTCTGCATTCAAGAGTCAATTGCACATGGGCTATGGGTACAACGTGAGGCCTACCAAACCCAACACTCCATGGTTTTTTTTGTCTTGCACCCAAGAAATCCATAGAAAAATACAGCCAAGCTAAGTCAGCCACTAGTATATGTTACCGCTTAGTAATTTTATCTTCATAATGTGATTATGAGATATGGATGCATTGTCACCCACTTCACTGATGGGAAAGTTAAACATGAGATAGTTTAAATGTCTTGTGCAAAATTCTTCATCTTCTAAGTCTCCATCAGGAGCTTTATCTTCTTTCCTGTTTCTGTGCAACTGTCATATACTGAACAATACCTATGGAGGAAGGGAGAATGCAGATTAGCTTCTCCCTACGCAGCATGAACATATCCTTGCTTTGTTTATCTGTGAACCTCTGTGAGGACATAAATGCCATTCAGATTCATTTCTTATCTATCCCTATTTCATCTAGTTTCTTGTGAAACAGTAAATCTGGATGGTTCAATGATTGCGTTGCTATGGAAAGTTAAAAATCATGATGACTGTGATTGATACTGGCAGACAATGATGCCAGATATTAAAATTCTCTATTTTATTATATTATCTATGCATGCTAGGCATGGATTATGACTTCCATTAACTACATATTGCTAAAAAAAAAAAAAAGACAATTATGATGTGTGTTGCCCCTTTACCCTCTAGTGAGTGTAAGGTAGTTTATCGCTTAATTTTTCCTGTGATAATTTGTTTATACCCTGAGAAAACTTAGCAGGAAGCCTGGGCTGGAAGACGTGAACTCAAAGCTAGTATCTAGGTTATGGACCTGATTACCAAATGGGATGTAAATCTGTGGTACAGGTATTAGAGTCCTAAACACAAAAAATTGCCACACAGAAGAGGCAAAACTAGAGCTCATTTGGTAGGAATATTTAAGGATATATGAAAATAAAAATGCTGAACAGGCAGAAGAAATGCCTATTCAAGTCAGCATGTGGCTGGCTACCTGTGCAGCTGAGAATTGAATCCTTAATGAGACACACGGCCAGGTGCTAAGTTGGTGTAACTCAGTACAGCTCCACTGAGGTCTATGTAGCTGGACTGATGTAAATCAGCTAGGATCCAGGCCTGCTGCCATCAGAGGCAAGCTACTTTCAAACTCAGTGCTGGAAGCCTCTAGAATCCAGTGGACTCCTGAATACACAAATAGCTGAAGCTCCAGATAGTGCCACTCCTCAGATTTTGGCCATTTAATAACAATTGTAGGAGTGCTTCATTTAACCATGACTTCCTATTTCCTTTGAAGTTCTCTGTACCGCTTACTGTTCCCAAGGCAGCTCTCTAGTATTCAGGTACTCATAATGCTCTCTGAAATTTATTTTGGTGTTGATATTTTCAAATGGAAGGGCAGTAAAACTGACTTATTTCTTCTGTCTTACATGAGCACGTAAGAAAATTCTTTAGGAGTTGGTTAAGTGTATTTGAGGTGCTGAGATAAACTTAGCAAATTGAGTACTTGTTACCCTTGGATTTTAGTAGATTCCATATAGTTTGGAGGTTTATATTAAATATTTTTTTCTAAATTCTTTTCATGGTAAGTGTAGCGTATGCTGGCAGAGTTGCAATATGGGATTTTAGGAGTTAGCAAGAGACAGATAGCATATATACTGTCTACCAACCATATTGTGGGAAACATTAAAGTTCCAGCTTTAAAATGGGTCACAGTGCGAATGGGAACTGATGTGCCTGTAAGTGCAGACTGGCCACTCATGTGTGACTTAATGAATAAATAAACAGATGAACTCACAAGCTACTTTACAGACAGGTAAGGCTTTCCTATTAAATTATTATTTAAACTGTGCTCACCCACTTTATGGTTACAGTCACTTCTATTTCTTCACATTAACTAAACCTAGTTTCAGATGTTCCCAACACTCTTGCTCAGACTTCTCTTTTGAGCAAGGCATTCTGTTTGGTGCACCACTGTAAGAGGAAGAATTCATCTTCGTTTCTCCCCTTCTTTATAATCAAATGATTTATCAAGTTGTGTGAGTGAAATTCCGTTTCCTTCAATTCTTCTAGAGGTAACGGCAATGATAATGACTCTAATAATGGCACTACTGAACTGTAAAAACTGATAAAAATGTCTTCTTGAAATTTAATTGCCAACAAAGCTATGAACTCTGCACACCATAGTGGAGAAACCCAATGGGCTCAGCTTAGGCAAAAAGATTAGCGTACTGAGGCACTAGATGTTAAGAAATTTGTCTTCATTTTTTAAATGTGCTTGAGTTGACTATGTGGATTTATATAATACTAAATTGTTCTGTATATTGGTTGATAATGCCACATTTTGCAAGTTAATTCTCTGAAATGTGACTGGGTTTGTAATTGTAATTATCTTTATTAATGACCTGCTTGCTGATCTTGATGAACTAAGTTAATGTAAAAGTAAAAGAAAACCATAGCTTTGAGGGAAGGAGCCAGAATTTCTGGCAACAGGTCTAAAGTGATAATCGCATTTGAGATGATTTGCTGTGAAGACATTTACATGTGGCAGAATGGCAGCCTCAGTGAACGCACGCTGAAATGGGTGGCAACTTTCCATTAAAGTTTTGGGGATTTTAATCAGAGCTGTAGATGCTTCTGTGATTGTAGTGGAAGTTGATGAAGTTCAGAAGAAGAAGAGCAAGACATCATAAAAAATATTTTAAAAACATCCACTTAATGAATTTGTCTAACTTTACAAATGACACTTTATTAGAATTGCAATAAAAACACCAGTTTGCATCCTTTTCTGTTTTAGAGATGCATTATTAGCTTCTCAAGATTATAGATTCAGGTAGTTCAATTGTTTCTCAAGAACACTTTTTGTTTTACAAGAACAAAGCTTTCTTGACAGTCTTGTTCAAGACATAATTAGAACAATTAAGTCATTTTAGGTTAACTTCAGCAGCAAAGAAACCCATAAATTTTAACAGGGGCAGGATCAGCTTTGAAGTAAGCTTAGGCATAATTTTTTCTTATTCCTTTCAAGACACAAATAAAATAATCTCACTTACATGGATGGATTTGATAGTTAATTATCCACAGTATCTGCAGCACAGAATTCAGTCTTATGCCATTTAAGGTTTGGCAAGACAGATATATGGCTCTGCCATCAGAAAATCGCATCCTTGCTAAAAACACTTTGACATCTAAAATTACCAAGAGCCAGATGCTGGCTTGATTTGGTGGACTTATATGTAGGTATGTCTATTGCAAAGTTACTACACATTCAACACCAGTTTATCCACGTCTGTGCTTCCCATTGCAATATGCTTTTGAAAATCTTGAAATTTTTTTCATTCTCGCTAGAAGTGTCATCCAATATCCTGAAACAATGTAGAGGTTTTCCTACAATAAAATAGCAAAAATTCTTGTACTTGATAGGGAGTTTGAATGGCAAATTTATGATTTGGAACTGTAGCTCACCAAGGTTTTAGGAGTGTTCAGAAATAAAATTGGAGAGTGTCCTGTGTAATGGAGGCTGTCACAATGTCTGGATGAGGTGAAAGTACGAAATTTAAAGATATTCGTAAATGGTATTATTTCCCTTTATATGGACAGATCTTTTTTCACACTTACATATGAATATACATAAACCTGACAGGAACTTCTCTCTTCTGGTCATCTGCGTAACAGCTGGTTCCAGCCCAGAAATGTCTGTATCAGAACTAATAGGAACGTAATAAATAATGTCCCGTCCATAGTTTTCCTCACTGAATGGTTCCAGTGACCAGTGCTCCTCTTTGTTAAAATTTGTGTGTCATTTCTAGTATAAACATTGTCAATGATTATTTACCAGTCTCTAAATACTCTAAATCTTTTTTTTTCTTTGAAACTTGGCTTTAGGACTCTTTGATACTGTTTTATATTGGTGAAATGCTGTTTGGTTTATTGCTGCTATGGCTGATATTCAGTGTTGAAAGTGCAAGAGGCCCACTTTGTTAGTATTCTCTCTGCAGTCCTTTTATTGAGATAAAGGCTACTCAGAAAAGGATGATATTTTTCACCATTTTGGGAAGCGTTACTGTTCCCTGAGGAAATGCAAACATCCCACACTCAGTTACTTTATTCAAGTGTAATTTAAAACCGGCTCTCAAGCATAATGGGATGTTACAGCCAATATTTATTTTTCTTTCATTAGATAAATAGTATTAAATTGCAATCCTTGAGAAAATTGTACAGACTGTATCACATCTGAATGTGTTTGAGCTTGAGTCTCGCTCAGGCAAATTCTCATCATATTCAAATAACCATCATTATGCAAATAAGAACATCCTCATTGCCAAGCAAGTTTAAAATGCATGTTTGTTTTTATCATGATGAATTATCTTCCTCCTGGTAGCAGACAGTAATGTGCAGCTCAGAAGAGCTGTGCAGGTCCTGTTTATTCTTCAGACTTCTTTTGCCAGTTGCAAGCTGATTTTTTTGCTAGCTAGGATAGACTTTGATTGTTCTTCTTCCTATGTATCTTGCTTGACAAACAGCACAACCAAGCTTTTCTTATCACCAGAGTTTTTGGCTTGTTGGTGTTGCCAAATTTGATCACAACAAATCTTTTTTTGTGAATCAAGCAGTAGCAAACCAAGGTCATCGTCTTCCAGAGGCAGGTCAGCATTTCATACCAGCTTATGTATACCTGGTGACCAAAGAGTAAATCCTGGATTTAGTGCTCAGCTTCAGCACTTATCCCAGACACTAGAGCAAAGAAAGGAGTGTTTCTTCTATCCACCTTTGGTCTGCAAATCAGCTATGAAATTTTTTGCAGCTGTTACTGGTTCAAGACTGAAACAACCTTTGCAACTTCAATAGTTACCCTTCCTTTTTCCTAAGGTCAAGGGAGTAATGCCGTAGCAATTGTAAAACATGCAGACTTTGGTACCCAAATGCCAGTGGATACCTCCTTTTATAGAGTAGACGAATAAGCTGAGATTTAATGCAGCACCTACAAAGACAGGTAATGGCTGTGTGAGAGCTGTGTAATAGCTGTGTAAGAGTTAGACACTCTTATTTGTTGAAGATTCTGTACCTATAGTAGTTCCAGGACACTTGTCTCCTTAGTGTACCAGGGCATCTGCTATGCCCTGTGTTCAGCTCCACCGGTAGTGCATGGCAAAGGACGTGACCTGACATCCATGGGAACTGGCAGCACTCCCAGCCCTCCAAGTATTCACACGCTGATCTCTTATCTCTAGTTATTTCAAAGGTTCTGATGGTTTGTAACAAAACCTCACCGAATTACATCAGGCAACATGTTTATGCCTTGACTCCGTCCTGGAGCAACTTACTGCAAGTGTTTGATATTTAAAATACAATTAATTTGTTCTGCATTTATGCCACAATCTGCACAATGGAGTCCTAGTTATGGCTAAAGCCCTACACACTGCTACAATTAAAATGATGTATAAACTAATAATATATGGGTCACAAAGAGAAAGGAAAGGACTGTAGTAACATTTAATTATTTTGTTTGACTGTTTTCTGCATTATCTGTCCGAATCTCATAAAAAATTTTACTTCAGTGATGGTCAGTCTACATGGTGGAAACATACATTAAATCCCCAATTTGCAGAATGTTGACTCACAATGGGCTTTTTTAGACTTTATTTTGATGTTTCTTATACTTATTTTCCACAGTTCAGGAAAACTGAGATTAAATATGACTACTGCAACTATCAGTATGTCAGAGGTACTGTACAAAGTCTGCAAACTGCGGTTTCCTTATACAAAATAAAGTTCTTCCGTGAGAGCCATTTTATTCTATCAGTGAGTGCCTCAAGGTAGAAATTAATTATAATTCAGAAAAGTGTAAATAAAAGGCTGCAAAAGTCATCTTCATTTTTTTCTCTTTGATGTGTATGTTGCGCAAAAGGAATGGTAATTGTAATAACAGTTATAGTTTTTAGCCAAAACTTAGGATCTCTATCATCACATTAATTCTTAATACTTAAAAATAAATGGATTGTTATGGAGAAGACAAAGTCTCACAAAGATTTCTTGCTCACTTTGTTAGACTATTGCCAGATTCCTCTCTAAACCGTGCAGAAAATTACTAATTTTTAGTCCAGTTACAGATACTGCAAATGAAATGTACTGTCTCATTTATTTACAACAGAGGTGCAAAGTGAAACATGACACTAGAACTAATACCTGCTGCAGGACATATTTCATGCAGATGATGGTCCATTTAACTTAAAAAATTCTAGTTGTATGAAATCAGAAGAACTAAATCTTGTCAGAATCCCAACTTTTTAACATGATACAGGGTCAATGTAAATTCACCAGTGCCATCTATATCTAAACTTATAAATCCATAGGTTTTTCACTCAAAGAAAATATCTACAATCTTTCATACATTAAATGATTTTTCATTTTTGCTTCTATAGTACTTAGAAGACAAAAAAGTATGCAGCAGGAATAATTCCTTTTGTCCTAGCTTGACAAAATTTTGTTAATGCAATGAACAATAAATAACAAAAACAATCCCCCTTATATTTGGATTAACTGCAACCTTCCATGCCCTTTCCGTTCTTTTCTCTCAGTTTTTCTGCCAAGCATAGTGAGGATTAAGAATTCAAAATAAATAGCTGGAAAAGAAGTGCTTCATTCGCTGCAGAGGCACAAGAGAATGTGTAAGTGAGCTATAGGCCAAAAGTTCTTGTTATGATAGCAGCATTGCTCTTATTTATATTTACAGTTAATGTTATAGCTTCTGTAAATTAAAAATGCCACCAAACTACTTGAAAAGGAAATGTAATCTATAAATAGCTACTTTATGCACACTGTATCATTTCCAGTTCAGTTAAGCAAAAAGATTTTTCATCCTCTAGTCTAACAGCTTATCCTATGAAGTTATGTCGGCATGCAAGTATGTGCTACAGGCCAAAATCTGCTTTCATTTATATCTTTGTAAGATCACTATCTTAAAAGAAGTTGAACAGGATATTTTCTATGACCAGATTCTATTCCTAGCCATTTTTGTGTGTAATACTGAAATAACCACAGTTCCTAAGCATAGTTGATTATAAGCAGTTGCTAGGGTGTTCGATTTATTTATTGAAAGACTGATTTGTGTGCATTCTCTTATGTATGTTTCAATTTCTTTGAAACTGGCTTTTCCAGTAGAGTAGTTAGATGTCCCTCAGATTACCAAATGAATAGAAGATTCAGATATATGAAATCATGAGATTCAAACTACTTTTCTAATCAGGGTGTGTGGGGGGGTTGACATTTTAGGCTTTTTTTTTTTTTTTAAATGCTTTAGAACAAAATATGAGGATTCTTGTAGATACTGAATACAAGAGGGGGAAGTCTTGGGAGGGAATATTGAATTTTGTTGTAGCCTTTTCCAATAGCATTGATTTGGAACTGTTTGCTCCCATCAACCATGGAGCGGATAATCAAATTTGTACTTTTAGTCTTAACACACAGCTAAATCCCAGAGTGTTCAAATTTGCTTTGTTTTGGAAGGATCAAAGATCTGACTCTTTGTATGCAGTACGCTGTCTGGTTTCACTTTGATTCAATTAGGAAATAGATGATAAGCTTTTACAATACTCAAGGGGTCACTTGGACGGAGTTAATGAAGAAACAAAAGGTGTAATAAGGCAATGCTCTTTTCTGAGTGAGTAATGTTTGAAGGGGGGGCAGCTCTATTAGGAACAGATGAAGGGGAAGAAAAACATACACCAAGCCTGCCCCAACTAAGACATGCAGTCTTAGTTTACATGAAAAAGCAGCCACAAATGCTCACTGGATTGAAAAGATAGAGATTTGAAATTCATAATTCTTTGTTCTGGGCTTGGAAAAATAACCTAATGACAAGAATCTGTTGCAGTTTCTACAGTTCTTAAAAAATCATACTTGGATCTCAAAAGTGCAGACAACAAGTAGGGTCCAGAGCAGTCATGCTGAGCAGTTATGCTGTAATTCCTGCTTATATCCAATGAAACTTTTTACAAAAAAAAAAAAGATATGTAGAATAGCTGATCTTGCAGGAGAAGGAAAGTCTACACACGCACCATGATATCTTGCATAATGCAATAATGTATAGTTACATTTTAATGTGGGAAAAAAGAACATACTGGATAAATACTTTTTTTTTGTTTTGCTTTATTTTTAATGGAAGGAACATAGTATTCCATGGTAGGCACCCTGTAATTGTTTGGGGTTTTGTGTGGTGGTTTTTGGTTTTTTTTTCGTCTACTGGCAATTATAGAAGCTTGGGGTATTTTCTAAACACAAAAGAAAAACTACATTGAAAAACAGTCCAGTTTTGCTTCCATACCTGATTTTACAGGGGTATCAACAGTGCTAAGGGAAAGAAACAACTATTTTGGAAAACGTGGCTGCACCACTAAAATGAAATAAATTAGCTATAGCCTCTTTTTCGTTATAGAGTTGAACTCAGCTTTGAAAATCCTGTATATTTTTGCCCAGCTTCAACAGTCTGTGTGTATTTCACTATATAGCTCCTTACACAAAGAAAATTGAGCTCTTAAACAGACCTTTAGAAAAATCATTAAAAACAGAAACTGTGGAATTTATTAGGGTTGCTGAGGTGCCAGTTAGACCTGATTAAGTTTAATTAGGCTCAGAGCATATTACATCTTTGCCCAGATATGAAGTTATGCTAAGTGTGACCCAAGTAAGAAAGTGCTAAGGCTGGCGAGCTTCAGAAACCCACCTGTGCTCTGCTTCCTGGAGGACAGCGGGCAGATCCTGCAACAGTGGCAACGGGAGCTGGTGGGCCTGCATCCTGCCGTGCTGCACCATGCAGGGAGGCCAGCTTTCGTCCAGAGGTAAAACCATGTCCGTGCAGGCTTGCAGCTAACAAAGACTGCTCCCTAGTGCTGCCGTGAAGGACAATATGGTTTCTTGTTCCACCATACTTTGCTTGGTGGATGATAGTCTGGCATGCCATCTCATCGGCGTTTGATTTTACCTGGACATGGCCTGTGGCAACACCTATGCTAAAGATCACATGGGTAGAGAGGCATATCTCGTACCGTTGCCTTTGCCACTAAAACACAATACTTTCTCGTATAGTCTGGGATTTAAAATAATTTTTTCTTTCACTAATATGGAAGTTCTCCTATAATGCAAGTGTTGTTTATCTAATGTAGGCAAAATAATTTAAATTATTTATTAGTGGCACATTATCGAATAGCTTAGCTGCTTAATGTGCATAGTGTACATCATTTTTGTCCTTCTTAAATGACAAATAGTTTATTTTCATCTTTTTAACTAGATGGAATAGATGTGCGTTAACTATTTATGCTGTTTGGTTTATTTCATTCTTTTGATAGGCTAATAACCCACTTTGAGGAGTGCACAGCTTTAATTTCCATCATTAACTGTAATGACTTTAGAAAGAAAACATACTGTGACATTGAGTGACATAAATAGTCCATTTTCCTGATCAGAGTATTTACAAAGTTTAGCATAATCTAAACCACTATGTTGTGGTTTAATATTTAATCCAGTGATGTTTACAACAGACTTCATGAACAGGACCAATACTTGTTTCAAATGTCGTAATTTTCGCTAAGCACAATGCCTCTTAGTGTCCTGCAGCTTAAGAGCTGTTAGAACAATATGCCACATTCTTAAATTAAAATGCTGTACTGAGCTCACATACAGAGAGTAGAACAAATAAATGAAAGTGAAATCAGATGCTCTTAAATAAAATAAGAATTGCAAAAGGATGTAGCTTACCTTGTGAGCTCCATTTTATAATGACAGCTGTTTTATTACACCTTTTACTGACCATGTGTTTAATCAATATAAAACTCTAATAATGTAACAAGATCCCGCAATGTTTTCTGACAAGTACTTGTAAATTTTTCTGGAATACTACTTGTTAAACAAAGATTAAATGTGGCTATTAAAAGCTGGCAATAATGTTCCAGGAAGAGGGCTTTATTTCTGCACATGAAATGGGTATTGGGAAAGGACTGTTAAACTCCGTAAACTTAAAAAAATGAGGTAGTGACAGAATAGCTATTACTTTATATAAATAGTCCAATAAGCAAAATTGCACTTGCCTTGGACTACATGACTACGAGATTCTCAGCAGCACAGAAAGCAAAGAAAAATTGTGTTCATTCCTATATAGCATCACTTCAGATACAATAATATGAATTGCATCAATTACATATCCTAATTGATACTGTTTGATTAAATCACCTAAACATGCATTGCTGAGATTATTACTTACTGTGTAATGGTGGCCCTAGCCTGAATAATGTCAGTTTAAGCTTCTGAGTATAAAACAACTTGAAATGATTCTGGACATAATTTAAGATTTAATTTGCTTTCTGAATCACAGATTAGAAAATCAATTCGTGCCAGATTACGAATATCCTCGCTCCCACTGATCGTCAGCTATGCACATAAAAAGCCTTTCTGACCTGCATGTAACCACCTGTATGAACTGATGTTTATTATAGAAGTAGACAGTTCAAATTCTTAACCTTAGAAAAAGAGTTAGAAGGTTGCAATGCTGCAGAATAACTGCTTAAGGATTAAACAAATGCTAAGAGCATATCCAAATTTTATACTTCCCTTAGGAAAGAAAGTTAAGCTGATATCAATAAGCAAGAAGATCAGCTGCATGACAGAAATTGAGTGTCTCAGAAATTTGAAGTCAGCAGTTAATCTTATGGTTGAAACATAAGCCTATGGGATAGGAAAAACACTTCCTGGCTTTTCCCAGACAGGTTTTGTGGATTAAACCCCATAAAGAGCCTAATTTTGCCTAGGTTTGAGGGGACTGACACCCACATCTCCAGCTATAGGGCGTCCTTCCTTTTCAAGCTAAGTCATAGCACAACAAAGAATAAAAAACACATGAGTTTGGAAGGAGAGGAAACAAAAAAGAGCTTAACTGTCCTGTAGCGGTTGGGGTATCTAACTGAGAACAGAGAGTCCAGGTACTGCATATCTAATTACTGTGGAGTGTTGAATAGAAAATTAACCCAAGAAAAAGTCTTCTTATTCCCTCCCAGCTGAGTGCCTTAATCACTAGATTTAAGAGTCACGAGTCCCATACTCCTAATAGAAAAATGTAATTTTTAATTGTCATTGAAAATTCTTCCGGACTTGTTCAGGCTAGATCTAGGTGTATGCTGCATGTTGCCAGTTATGTAATTCAGTGTTACATCTAGATGTATGTGATTTTGAGATAAAGATTACATTTGATCTAATCCTGGGATACACCTTGCTTACTTTTGGAGATCCATGAAAACAAACTCAGTAACAAAATCCATACATAACTGTTCTTACAAACTTAAGATGATCAATTAACAGCAACTCTTTTTTTTTTAGCAATTGTCCTACCAAATAAAGTCTTTTGATGCTCACCCAAAGATGTAAGAGATTACATTTTTCTCCTTGTGCAAATCACAAGCCAGACTTTTGAAGTTAATCATGTTTTAATGATATAAACTGATATGAGTTAGATGAGAATCAGGTGAAGTGCTTAAACACAGATAATGAAAGGATTCTCTTTTAAAAAGACAAGGCCAACTAATTTCTTTGTAAAACTAATGAAGTAATGATTTTGGAAGATAAAACCCTTCATAAAAACAGAATTTTATTTATACTCCTTAAGTTTTTTATATATCCTGCTTAGTAGCTATAAAATAATTCTAGAAACAATATCAGTTCTGCAGAATATAAAATAAGGGTCTCCTCTCCCTCTCCCTCTTTATACATTTAACACCAGTAGAGACCCCAACCTCAGAAGAGGAAGGATCACTTTCTTTGCTATGCTGCTCTAAAGCGTTATCCACATCAGGAAATTTAGGATAGAGATAATGTAAGAGGGGAGACACATTAAGGGTGATTTTTTAAGCTTTTCTTATATTCTTATATACTAACTCTTGATATAATTTTCCCTGTAGGTATTGGAATATAAGGTTTGACATCTTACCCTTCCATGTGACCTTTTAAAATATAGGCAAATATGGTTGTATCAGTATACTCAGCTTGGCTGTAGGCTCTGTGGCATATAAATGAAAAATGGTTTCTCTAAGCAGTGATTTATTGTATGTCGCTTTTCTTCTGTCTCTGCTGGGAGAGGTGGGAAGGATAATTTTCCCAATAGAAGCAATAGAAAGCAAGAAAAGTAGAAGCTCCTCCCTTTTACTTTTTATCCTTCATTTGAAAAGGATAAAGCTCATATAACCATGTTACTCAGTTTTTTATTGGATGGATTTCTTGTGAAAATCAAAAGATTAGGTCAAAGTAGAAAACCAAAATAGTTCTGTGAACATCAGAATAAAGTCTGTTTTTTCTAAGACTATGTTTCAATACTTGATTGTAATTGGCACCTAAAAAGCTTTTTGTGTATAATGCACTAATATCAGTCAGTCTTGTGTTAGTGGAGTTTTTATGATGGCTTTGTGTACTTTTTCAACATTCTTACTGGGAGTATATAATGGAAATTATTATTCTTTTATTCATCTCTTGAAGGTCATCTTTTATTTCATTGTGGTCCAGTGTAGCTCACTAGCCACAATCCAAAAAAGGAGGGAATTTAGCTGTAATTTCAAACTAAGCATAGAAAATGTGTTCCCTGGGATTTTTAGTTTTACTTATGAATGTGTTTCCAAAACAATCAAACACGAGCAGTGGCTCTAATCAGCAATCCTCCCAGCCCCAAGTGACCATGCTGTGCCTAGTTGGCAAAATCCTGTTCATTGTCTAACCCAGCTGTACCTGTTTACTTCACAGATTAACTAGGCTCATCTGCACCTGACTACCTACAGCTGATGAACTATGAGCAGCTGTAACTAATTAGGGCATTGACTAGCTCAGCCTTACCCAGTCGTGACTTTGGGAAGGTCAGTGGTTCAGAGCTGTTGCTAGGTGAGGGTTGGCAGCCTTTAAAATCTCAGGGAAAGCACGCAGTTGGAAATGATTCCTCACGTGCAGATGATCAGCTATCCTGCTAGAGGTTTAATTACTTATAAGAGGACTAATTAACTTCTTGTTTCCTGTAAAGATTGTACTAGAGAAGAGTTATTTCTCCCTGTCTTAGAAAACCTTTGGTCATTTCTTTTTACTGAAAAACAAGCCTCAGATAGGTGAGGAGGTAAAAAATGGTTATGTATAAGTGAGACTTTGACAGAGATGCAGTAGGTTATTGTGCTTGTACTACTATGCCTGTAGTATGCTTATGGCAAAATATCAGTGATGGTATGGCAATTCATATGATATATCAGCGCTTTACCTCTACTGGCTTTTTAAAAAAAAAAACCAACATAGGACCTTCAAGGTGTCACACAATTAGAACTACAGAAGACTAATTGAATCCTGGTACTTGTGATAGTCATGTCTCTCAAGTGCACTACTGTTTTTAATGTGCCTGAGCAATCAAATTGTCACAATATTGACTATATTTCACTCATGCTAAAAGACTGTATCCCAAAGAAAGATCATGGATGTGCTACAGACTTAATGCTGTTTCTTCTGTGACCTGAAGGAGCTGAGTGTTCTAGTTGATCTCCCTAACAGAAAAGAAGTATCTTTCTATACTTTATCTCCTATGGATCTTCATGGAGCTTTTACAAGAGCTATCAGATCATTGGCTACATCATTTAAGTCTTTTTGGGACGTTTCTGAAAATGCTAGAAGTAAATCATAACTTGTCCTAACCTCTTTTAAGTGGCTGAAGGCTTTGAATAAATTGAGTCCTGCCAATATGACAAAATACAGTTACTGTCGGTCCCGTTCCTTATGGTCAGTGCAATAATATGTACTTTCAATTTGTTTGTCATAAAGACTAGTCTGTCTAAAGTGTCCGTAATAGTAAGTCCAACTATGAGATATATATATAGGAGTTTTACATTCAGAAAACAGAGCTAATAATATGTGTCATGGGTTTTTTGGGTTGGCGTTTTTATGTTTGTTTGTTTGTTTTTTAAGTAGAGAGTTCCTTTGTGTAACACTGGTTGGTGGCAGATACTTGGGTAGAAATAAATTAATTGGGCTATAATACAATGTTCTTCCCCTGACGTTTTACATTCTCTCAGCTTCAGCAGCTTGAAAACTTGAAGACTATGTTTAGTAACCACCTTTGGATATATTGTCCATGAATTTGTCCATATAAACAAATGGACAAATTTTGTCCATTCTCTTGTTTGAACTGGTTTTTATTTTTGGCCTCCACAAATTCTTGTGGCAATGAGTTTGACAACAGCTTTGTCTGAAAGAGATCTTCCTTTGATATTTTTTTTTCTTCCTTAAGTTTTCATATTGTGAGGAAAAAATTAACAGTAATTCCCCATGCATTTCATGGAATAACAGAATTTTTAGAGTTGGAAGGGACCTCTAGAGACTAGTCCAACTCCCCTGCTGACGCAGGAATGCCTAGAGCACGTTACTCAGGACTGCATCCGGGCGGGTCTTGAAAATCTCCAGAGAAGGGGATTCCACAACCTCCCTGGGCAGCCTGTNGCTGGCTCATGGGTAATTTACTATCTACCAGGACCCCCAGATCCTTCTCCTCAGAACTGCTTTCCAGCAGGTCCACCCCTAGCCTATATTGGTGCCTAGCATTCTTCCTCCCCAGGTGCAGGACCCGACACTTGCTCTTGTTGAACCTCATGAGGTTCTTCTCTGCCCAGCACTCCAGCCTGTCCAGGTCACGCTGGATGGCAGCGCGGCCCTCTGGAGTGTCAGCCACCCCTCCCAGTTTGGTATCATCAGTGAACTTGCTGAGGGTACACTCTGTCCCCTCATCCAGGTCACTGATGAATATATTGAATAAGATTGGACCGAGTATTGACCCCTGGGGGACACCACTGGTTGACACTCCTCCAACTTGACACTGCTCCATTTCCTTTACACTTTTCATGTTTATAGTCTCTGTTATGCACCTTTCAGTACTTTTGTTTTTAAGATTGAGTCTTATTCTGTTTATTTTTGTTGGGAAGTTATTTTATACCTCACATGATCTTGCTTTCCCTTTACTCTCTTATGTCTTCCCTGTGAGGCAATGACAAGAACTGGACATACTATTTAAGAGGTATGCTGTGCATCTATATGATAGCTTTAACTTTATTCTCTATTTATTTTCTAATTTTGTCGTTCAGGTGTGAAGAGGTAGCGTCTATCAGGGTATATTTACTCTTAAAGTACCTTTTTCCCCGTATTCATCTCTTTGGGCTTTATCTGCTTCCAAGTATCATACTGCCATTCACAGTGGTCAGGGAAACATAGATAGAACCACATTTAGTTATGCTGCTATAAAAATCTCTCATGAGATTTGATAAATTTAGCTGGAATCTGGTTTTGGGAAAATACCAGGAAAAATAGTTGAACCTATGGGGATGGAATGTTTTTGTCTTTCAGTTTGTAATGGTTTAATTTTTATATTTCATTTTTGTAGATATTATAAAAGTTGATACAGAAAGAAACGTTTTTTACGGAGCAAATCAAATGTAAAATCCTTTGTGAAATTGAACTTGTCTTCTGCATAATGTTAGTGCACGTATAAAGCTAATTGGAGAAATGAGAATGTGAACAAGAGGCTTTCTAAAAAACCTCTCAAGATTAGATATAACTAAGAAAATCCAGGTTTTGCACCTAACTGTACTACAATATTTTGTGATCTAGCTATGTTACTTCATTTCCCATTCTGTTTAAAATTTCCATCTTCTTAAGATGTAGGAATAAGAATGCTGTTATATTTGTAAGCCATCCTGAGATGCTGAGGTAGAAAATGCTATAAATTGAAGGGAAAGCATTTATACTGAATGTAAATCATGGTAATGATCATGACTCAGGGCATTTCCTGGGAGCATTAACTCTACAGAAGATGTTTGCTTCTGTTCATTAACCTCAGGAAAAAAATAGTTGTTAATGACCTTAACCACTAAGGTGCTCTCCGAGCTGTGTGTTTGCCCTCAGTAGACTCTGAGCTGGTAGCTGAGAACTCAGTCTGTTGTGTTTTCAGAGGATTTTATTTTTGTGCCTATAGTACAGCATTATTGGGCATTTGCATGGAGTTAATACCCTTATGTGTTAGACTGAATCAAGGTTTTGGAGAGAGTAATCTAGATTCTATTAAAACTAGAGGCTTCTGAGCCTGAGAGACTAGCAGGCTACAGGTGAGACCCGAGGAGCCTTTGCAATGGAGGACAGTCTGGAGAACAACCATTGTGCAGCAGCAAAGGCAAGGCTGCTATGTCCAGCACCAGGGCCTGTGCATATCAACAAGGACAAATCAATTAAACTTCGAGCAGCTTCTGTCAGTAATGGCTGACCTTGCTGGAACAAAGGTGACAGCATTCAGTTTAGTAGTCCTAAAAAATAGAGTGAACTTAAAATAGTATTCAGAATGATGGCACTTCACAGAAGTTTCAGTCTGCACTTAGTCACTGTGATGACCTTGAGTCTGAGCATCCTTTACTGGTCTCATACAGGTTGAAACGGGATAGGTAATGGCTAGACTAGCATTCTGGATAGCTTTATATGCTAAAGTAAAAAACTTACTTGAGGTTTAGTAGCTGAAGTACTCATAGACGTCTTTCAATATTATGAGAATATAAGCAAAATCTTTTTTTTTTATGGTAGGTAACAGGACAGAAAATGCTTTAGTTTTAGCCTCTGTATGTGTGTAAGTGCATGAATAATACCCTGGGTGACAGCCCAAATCACGAGAACACAAGCTATGTGGAGGAAGGGAATTTGCAGATTCAAGTGTACGGTAGAATTAACGTTGTTCAGCCCAATGAAAGAACAGTCAGTATTCTTCCTATGCATTCCTTCTAATGCATTTTAGCTGGATCGCAGCTGTGGGAAGGCCTCTAATCACAGAACAACAAGCTGTTTCCAATAAGATATCTGTTGACTGATGTTTAACTGATTATTTGGAGACTTTTTGTATATATATGAAAGATTTTCTTTGGCAAAGACTTTTTTCCTATGTGATTGTGTCCTGGGGAATAATAAAACAGAACTATTCTGGAGGATAGAGGGTCACGCTAACTCATTGATTGTTCTGGTTTATGCTTTTTTAAGTTGGCTTGACATTAATCTATGTTGTCTGGTGTCTCAAGAAAATTACAATTTGATTACTTCCTTTACCTGTTCTCTACCAGCCATCTTCCATGGCAGGACTGTTTCTCCTATGATACACTAGAGTGCAGTATTAACTCAGTTCAATGTATTGAAAAGTTTACATTCCATTTTCCCAGCAGAAACTGAAAGGGAAAACCAAACTTTCACTTCCCCCATGTGAGTTTTTGTAGGCTCTTGGAGTTGCTGTGCAGCTTTTATTCACAAAACAAATGTAACAGCCAGCAAACTTGTGCCACTTCTGGGGGTTGGGGACTGCTAATTAGAACAGCAGTGTTGTCAGACTGCATGCCAGCAACTCCCTTCAGGTGGAATTTTAAGCATCATAAGGTAGCTCCTGATAAACCTGGCTTAGGATCAAGCCATTAAAAAAATCAGACTCTTTATTAATCTCCTAAACCCATCTTATTCTCTCCCTTTACTTTTTATTTCAAGTTTGCTACTCTAAATTCATTGCAGGTTCTAATCCCTCAGCTTTCCAATTTTGCATGCAATTTTGTATCTTTTTAACAGAATCTTGTTTTCAAAGTTGTTTTTTGCCACACGTTCATAGAGCTAGTGTAATTTTCCCCTCTCTGATTTCCTTCTCCAGCAGCTCCAACTGCAAGGACAGCCAGTGTTTATAGCGAGAAGGTTAAAATATTCTACATATCTTCGGTTGCTTCCTCGCATTTACTGACTCTGCAGTTTCAATATGAAATCTACTATAATGTGGAAGCTGCTTCCAATATACTATAAGGGCTTCCTACCATATGCTCTCCCATCTGTGATAAGAATGAGAGTTGTGGAAAAAAAGGCAAAAATTTCAGCGTGTGACTGTAGTTGAACTGCCTGCTTTAAGGAAGTCTTGAAAAGTAAATATGTGTATTATACATGTCACGAATTCTTCTACCTCCTGTTTATTCCACATTGCTGATCAAGCATTTTCTGTGCAAAAAATAATGCTTATGAGGCCTGGAGAAAATTGAGGCCTAGTGAAACTGAAACTGAATACATCTCAAGAACTGTAACTCAGTAAACAGTTTACAGTCACTTCAATTGATTGAAGTGGCTTTCAGGCCTTCACTGATGACCTATGCCTTGGAGAGGGTGTGCCTTTGCTACAGATTAACCACAACAATACATTAAACTTAAATGCAAGTGTCATTATAACTTCTTTAAGATTTTTTGTAAAACCCGCCTGCCCTGGTTATGTCTGATATTTGTAATCTGAGTGAGGCTAGAGCAGGAAGAGGTACGTAGGTCTGTACTATGTATTTTAAACACCTCCCTCCCCAAACAAGCAAACAAAAAAACCCACAGAAGAAGGGGAAAAGAGGAAGTGTTTAATTTTAAATGTCTTTATGGAAATTACCTTTAAATCTTACAAGTTTCCGTATTACAAAGATTTTTCTTCTTGATGTATTTGTTATTCCTATCTCTTACTGTACTAAAGGAATAAATTAGCAAAATTAGATTTGGTGTTAAAAGGTATACTTTCTTATACAGTAGGTTTGAATTTGGCTCTATATAACTACTCATTTTGCTATGCTTATTTTAATCTTCTATTCATAAATAGTTTATAAAGAGCCAATAAATTATTAAACTCCAAGAGCATTACAACATGGATATAATACTAAAAATTGTAATAAGCACTTCAGTGTTGGGTATTACCTATAAGCAGATAATAGAACCCATCATACATAACAATGGTTTATCCTTCACTGAAAATCTGTTAGACTTACACTTTATAGATCAGCCCTTAATATACAATAGGATCTAAACTATGTAGAATTCAGGATGCAGACAAAAATATCTCAGAAAAACGTTGCCAATATTTTCGCAACAACAATTTTTCAATAGCCAATACAGATCCAGGAAGGGAAACAGAAAAATATTTCCTGTGTGCTTTAAAACAGTGTTTGCTTGGCTAATTTAAGTAATCCCATTCTTTTTGAAACCATATGAAGCAATATGGTCAGTCAATGTGCTTTAAGCGACGGTACGGACTCTATTATCTGATATCTATAAATAGCTTTACAAACTGGAAGGTCTACTTTTTGTTCTAATGCCTTTGTTTTACTGTTTCCTCATCTTCACACTTCTTTTATTTCAGTAGATGCCAACTCTTGTTTAATTTTAGAGGAGAAAATATGTTGCACCTCCTGGAATGAGTCTTAGACGTATCACGCCGCACAGAATGAATCTAGCACTAGGGGTCACTAGCACTCCATCGTTAACGAGCATCTGGTAAAAAACATGGTTGATTTCTGTCCTAGCAACAAACCTATTTTGCTCTGAAGTTTACTAGTATTTGTACTGCCAAACAGGCAACAGTTTTCAGGTCTAATGTATACACACAAGTAGACACCATATGTGTTTACACAGATATGTTTATGAAAGATCACAAACTATTCAGAGCTGCTATTCTTTGCGTATTTGGGTTTCTAATTATTTCCAAATTCTTGGGCTGTATTGTGTTTCTTTGTTTATTTCATACTAACCCCCAGTCAGCCTATAAGTTACTATACCTATACCTCACCGAGTCTTGGGAAACTACATACCTTTTAAATCTGACCCACAGTGATCAGGATGTGGCACTAATAAATGCTGTACCTGAGAGTTTTTGCAGGACTGGGCTCCTTGATTTGAAGAGACGTTGGGACCAGAACATGAACTGGCTCTCAGAAAAAATTTCTAATCACTGAAGATCTGACCCCTACTCACAGTATTGTGTTACAAAAAATACAATTAGTGTATTTAATGACTCTTATACTAAAAATTGTCAGTCAATTAAGCATAAAAGTTGCAATTATTAATTGTTTAATAAAATTGTTGTATTTCAAGTATTTTTCCATTAAAATTGAAGGTCTAAATGATGAATAAAAACCTCTCTGTAGATAATAAAAAAAAATCATTATCTGTAGTAGCTTATTAATTAAATATGGAAAAAGTCTTGGGATGGAATTCAGGAGGGGAGATGGAAATTTTTTTTTTTTATGCACCACATGCCAGGGTTGTTCCAATTAGAAGTTTTTTATTCATTCAATAGATATAAATATAAGGACATTTTTTCTAAAGCAACAATCCTATTTCTGGTTCATACTGAAAACACTGTAGGTTTTTCAGGGATAATAGTTGAGTCCTGTTCCTTCTCAAAGCACAATACTAGCCTATAGTAAAGGTCAGAAGTTCTTGGGTGCAGAGCGGGCAGTGAGAGTTGTTTGTGGGTAATGGTTCTGCAGTTAGGCTCTGGAGATCCTTTTCTTGTGATCCAAGATGTTACATCCAAAGTTAACATGAGTTCAAGAGGAGGTCTATAAAGGGAAAAGTTGTTGAGGGTTTCCAAATACGTAGAGACCACCTCTGGCTCAGGTATGGAAGGCTGAGAGAGCATTCAAGGGAATTATTATGTATTCTGGCCTTATTCTTACATTCTTCTATATGCATCTACTTTTGGCCACTGCAGAAGATAGTATAGCAGGTTACACAGACCTTTGATCTGTGCTATTCCTCTGTTCATTTTCATTTCATATAAACAGAGACATTAAAAAAGGAAGCTGTCAGAGCCTGCAGGGAAATGTTTTCATCACCTCCATACTAACTTTAAATGGGCTTTGCTCTCTTTGCTTGCAAGGCATCACGTCAACTTGTCTTCAGTTACATCTCGTAACAGTCACAGTAACATTCTCTGTTCTGTTATTTCATGTTATCTGCTCCTAAAAACCACTGTCGGTTTCTTAATTACACCACTGAGAATGTTATCAGATTTCAGACTGGACACTGTTGCATCTTAACACTTACACACATTCCAGTCATTTGTATCACTTCACCAGTTATAACTTGGCAAGTACTGGTACTAATACACAGCATTTCACTGCTATGGAGGCTTGAGTTCAACCCAACAAGGAAGAAGGAATTTTGTTTATACCTATGAATTTTCTCACTATATATATATTTCTTCCTATAGTGGCTGTGGGGTTTTTTTCGTGATGTGCACACATAGTGGTTAGTTTATTTATTGAGGTTTTATTCAAGCTGGCCTCTGCATCTTACAAGATTTGGTCCTTATAAATCACTACATTTTATTGTACTGTGAGTACAGTAACTTGCAGCCAAAGCAGCTTTTAAAATCCTACCATCAGATGAAGCAGGTTAATATATTAGTTTATTAATTCAACGAAAAAAAGCCCTCTTGGATACACTTTTTGTCTATTAAAGTGCTGCTGATTTGGCTGATAACAGCCTAGCTGTGTTGTGATAAAGTTCTTTGTCATTTTTAGAACTCATTTGGAACTAAGCTATTTCTGAGTTTTCATTGGAAACAAGTAAAGGAGAGTGAAAACTCTGACTGACATCATCTACTTTTTCAGCTATTGTGAACTGACAGCAAGCCCAGCAACATGAAGTAGCCTGATAGGAACACTATTCACCACTAAGGTTAGCATTTGATCATTAAAGAGATAGTCACTCCAAGGGGTATCACCATTGACAGTAGAACTACAAGCTGTCAAATAGATTTTTACTTCCACCTGGTGAAGATTTTGAACTGTATCTGCTTTTCTGATACAACAGAAGCATTATAAGCAAACCAAGTGATTTGATTTTTTATTTTCCTATGTGGTATGAGTGAACAGATGAGAATTAGTTTTAAACAAATTACCAAAGATTTAACGCTTCATCTTGCTGTCACTGAAATAAAAATCTAAGTGCTGGTTAATGTCAAAAGAGAGTAAGATCCAGAAATTAAAATGAAATTGAAGAGTGTGACTCAGTTTGGTCTCTGCAGCATCTCCCATTATCTTGTTCTGATTTTCACATTATTTATGTGGGAGCACCACAAAAAGACTTCAGCTGCTGACTGTGACTCAGCTGGCCAAGATGTAGCGTACACATGCAATAGAAAGAAGTCCCTTCCCCAAAGACTCTGCATTACCCAACAGAGAGAAAAGACTGCAGATAGATGTGATGAAGAAATGAGTGACAGAAACATAAAACAACAGTGGAACAACTTACGTTTTGCCTTATGAATGGCTGTCACAGTACACCTGCTGCTTCATGACTACTACGTGTTTTGAAGACAACACATCAAATTGTATAAAATTGCTGGGAGGTCAAACTGATCATGCTGATTCCTTTTCATCTTCTGAATCTATGATTCTAATTGCTCCTTATTTTGGGTGTTGTGCAGTAACAAACCCAGATAATCCATTTTAACGCCCTCTGTGCAATCTTCAAGCAATGTGGGGGAAAAAAATAGGAGTAAAAATCTGTCTTTCAAAAAATCAATGGTAAAGTAACACTGACTTCAGCAGGGATTTTTCTCTCAGAGTTTAATGGAAAGTGAAAAATATTTTTGGAGAAAAATGTGTAACTGCTCAGTTTAAAAGACTCAGTAATATGCCCTACTATTCCAGGTCTGTGGGCACTGAGAGAAAATTGTTGGCATGCAATTGGCTTTTGAAATGAATTGTTTGCTTTTAGATCACTGAACCCGTTCTGTATCTCCACATCTTTATATATAAATATATATATACACGAGTGTGGAATATTGGGCAGAGGTACATTTTTGCTAGTCCACTTGGCTAGTCTTTTCTCTAGTCTGCTGTTCTTTGCCGTGTCAATAGGGCTTCTCCCAGGCTTGCACTTCTAGCCTGTCGATGAGGGAACATTACTGTCTCAAGCAAAAAAATACCAAACAACCTCAAACAAAAATGTGAATTGATAAACTGATTAGAACAATTAGCAATTTTAATTACATAAAGTAGATTATATATATCAGTTGACACATCACATTGAAGATGAAACAAGCAGTCTCAGGGTAACGATGGATTTTCTCATTAACTTGTTGGATGCAGATTAATCAGTTTTCTACCTTTACAGTTAGCCATAGGTTATGGGGATGCAGGTCTCCATTCTCTCTTGTGTTTTCCTAAAGCCAGTTCTTCCTTCACAATTAGTTGTGTTAATTACCCAGAAAAGATTAGGCATACTTGCCAAAATAACATATTGCTAATAAAACAGGAAGATGTTTTCTCATTACTGAGTAGTCGAAATGATGTGAGCGGTGTCTAGGAAAGGTTTTCATCACAAAAGCGTTAGCTGGCCAGGCTAGAGTTTGGACAGTTGAAGTGTTGTCACCTGTGCTCATATGAAGAAACGAGAATTGGGACACCCACTCTGCAGAGTGAAATTTGGCAAGCTGACGTACCTTCAGCTGTCACTTCAGTGAAATACCCACCGAAGCAAAGGGAAGATTATTCTGTGTGGAGCACCCCCAGGAAATGAGCAGACTTACTCGTGGCTGAAGGGATGGGAGGCAGCAGTACGTTCGTGAGTTGGCTTTGAGAAGGCTTGAGACCCCAAGGTGGTTCATGGGGATAACAGGGCAGTGGAAGAGGAGGATGTTGACAAAATATTATGTGTCCATTACAAGCTACTAAAAGTAAAATGTCTGCAGAGTGCTTTGGAGCGAAAAGGGTATTGATGCATAAAATTTAATAATTAGTTAGTGACCTTTCAGAGCGCCTTTTAAAAACGTTAAGGAAAAAATAATAGTCTCGATTTTTTTATTTTTACTTTTTCTTTCACAAAACCAAATTTGGAAATTAATCTGTTCAGTGAGTAGCATCATTTTGGACCTGGATAAAGGATCCTAGGTTCTCTATTTTCCATATTTTTGCTGGAAAATTAAATAAGTGCTTCCAAGTCTGCTGTTTCAACAACATTGTTGCAAAATACAAAAAGAAGGGAAAGAACCTATTTTGCAAATATAATACGACTAGCATTAAAACTCCCTCTCGCTCTGCAGCTCTGTTACTGCTTTTGCCATTCTATCTTTCGGTCTAGTTACCCCTGAATGACTGGAAGGCAGTAAAACTGAATGTACAAAACATCTCCAAATGTAACATCTCCAATGTAACAAAAAGCAAAAGCAAGTATTGGCGATAAAGTCAGAAACTGTAAAAGTAAAGACAAGAGAATCTGGTTTTTTTAATTATTCTAATAAATTATTTTTTTTTCTTAAAGAAAAATTGGTAACAAAACCACTCACATTTGTATCTGGAGAGAAAGCTCTTCCTTTGCACTTCTTATACTTTTTGTAGACCATAGGAAGCTTCTCCTTTTCTATCAGAAAACAGATTAACCATTATATTATGTGGGCATGTTTCACCCTGCTACTGAATGAAGCTGGGCATTGACTGCCTCCTCCAGATGATGGTTGTTTTATCTTGGGTAGAGAGTATTATTTGATAATTCTCCTATGTTGGACAACACTGTAAGTTTTTGGCGGCAACATATTATATATCATGTCAAAAACAATTTTTTATCTTCTTTCAGATAGTGGATGTTCTGAGATGGTACATTTATGCTTCAGACTTAATGCTAGTTCTAGAGGTATGCTTTATTTTGGGTCTGGGGAACCTCTCTGGGATTGGTAATACTTCTAAAACTGACGTGAACATCTAAAATGAATTCACAACATCACACAAAATACAGCCTTTTCTCATTGCATGGTTGATCATGTATTTCTCAGTGGTGGCAAACAGAAAGCATACAGTTTCAAAGTTTATTTTATAGACCTGTTTTAAAGCTTCAGCATTGTGGATCTTAATATAAGAAGAATGATTTTGCTCCCAAATGTGTATTCCGTCAAGGAGCAAAGTGGCTGTAAGTTCCTGTGGCTACTGTTTGTTTGTTTGTTTGTTTGAGCTGGTAAATCGCATTTTGCTGCCATTCTATCTGCCAAGGATAATATAAATCTCATTATTAAGCTTGACCAAAGGTTTGTGTTAACAGAATGGTTCTTGCATTGATACCTGCTGTAATGGAAAACCTGAGGTCGGTTATTTTTCCCCAGAGCTTTTGAACACTATTTAGACCAAATGTAGGCATTTTTCCTGCTGTTCTTGCAGTATGTATGAAGTATTTTACTACACAGTCTTCAACATCATTTCCCTTCTCCGGCTGCACCACCCTTCGCTGGGCTCACGACTGTTTCAGCGGCGTAGGGCGAGCTGAATACACGATCCGTTTGGATTGAGGGAAGGAGCCGAAATCTAACCACGTGCAGCAGCGCACACATGCCAAAGCGGCGTGCTTGGTCGCTTCTGGCAGCCGGAGGGATGCGGTTTGTTTGGGTGCCGGCAGAAGCCAGGCTTGTGCCTGCCCCGGGGCCGCCGGGCTCCCGCCGGGGCCGGCCCGGGGCCCGGCCGGCAGCGGCTCCCCCCTGAGCACCGTGGCCGCTGGGCTTTGGGAGCCCCGCCGGCGCGGCACAGCCGCATCGTCTCTCCGCAGGGTCGGCCCTGCGAGCGGGCTTCGGGGGAGGCCGGCTGAGACAGCCCGGCACGGAGCAGCCGCGTCCCCCCAGGTCCGTACCCGCGGAGCCACCGNGGGTCTCAAGGCGAGCGGCGTCCGCTGGGGCGGCAGGTCCCCGCCGGCCGCGGCCGCTGCGCCCGCCGGCCCCGGGAGCAGTAAGCGCATCTGTAGCGATGACCTTCTGGAGGGAGCCGCGCTCGCCCCCTCCATCTCTTGCAGAAAGTCAAACAAGTCAATGAGGAAATTGAGAACTTAAA
>VYXH01007725.1:2131418-2181975 GCA_013397275.1 Burhinus bistriatus | reverse complement strand
AGAGAGGGAGCGCGCAACAACAAAACCCCTGCCTCCGTGTCTGGATGATTCCTGGGCTGATCAGCATCACCTAAAGGAAAACTTTGGTGACGCCCGGGGAGAGGACGTGCTGTTCCAGCGGGACGCGGGTGCTGCCTTTGTGGAGCGCAGCCCGGCGGCGGGCAGGCGGGTCTCCGCCCGCGGAGGCGGAGGGTGCGCGGCGCGGAGCCCCGCAGCCCCTGCCCAGCGCGCCTGACCCTGCCGGCTCGGGGGTGTTCTGGGGTAGGGGGCTGCTTGGCTGACTCGGGCAACTGAGGCTCGGGACTGAGATTTTAACCAGAACTGTTTCCTATTTATTTACTGAGAGGAGAGGGTTTTTCTTGCACAGCATCATCTGTTTTGAAGAAAGGAGGGTGGAAAGGGGAGGGTTAAAGCTAAAGAAGTAAGTCCTCTTTCCGAAGGAAATGCTTTTTGCGTTCTCCACATGACCTTTTCTGAAAATGCAGCCTCTCCAGCTGACCGATTTTTATTTTGACTACAAAGTGTGTGAAACTGAGCCCTAACTTCTCCACAAACCCTAGGATGTGCACTTCTGGGATTAGCAATATGGGGCATCTGTTGTCACCTCTCCTCTTGAGCCTGGCAGCAGTTTTTTCCAAAGGTAAGGCTCAATCTCTTCTGTCTGTTTCACTGCATCTTGTTTATTTTGCATACACAGCCTCTGTCCCCTCTCGCTGTAATGCCTTGAATGTTGATACCTACAATTCATGACTGAAAGACTTGGGGGGAGTCATGTGCTAGTCAAAAACAAAGGTATTGTGATAGGAAATCCTGTGTGGCAGGATTTTTTCTTGGTCGACTATGACAAACAGCCTACCTATTTACTGAGGCATTTGTTACTGTTTATTGTACTTTTGATCATGTAGTAGATACTGGTGATGAGCTTAGCTGGCAACTGAGCTTTGGATTGCAAAGGGTTTGTTATCCGGAAATGTGAAATCTTCAGAGGTACAAGCTATTGAGGTTAGTTGCCCCACCGTTATCTTCTAAGTAATTTTTCAGATTAAAAATCCTGTATCTCAGACTGGCTGGCAATGTTTTACCGGACCACAGAAATATGTGCTTGCCGAAATGTTTATAAGCTTTGATGAGAGCCTGAACTAGGTGTCTAATACTCTGCACGTAGTGTTTGAATGTCCTGACAGCATGACTTCAGGTGACTCAGTGATATATTCTTGTTGCCCTCGAGTGTGTTT
Organism: Burhinus bistriatus; assembly: GCA_013397275.1. Classification (NCBI taxonomy): domain Eukaryota; kingdom Metazoa; phylum Chordata; class Aves; order Charadriiformes; family Burhinidae; genus Burhinus; species Burhinus bistriatus. The sequence goes on along the minus strand of VYXH01007725.1, from coordinate 2,180,740 downwards.
ACAGTAAGAATCAGAAAACCAGCATATAGACAATGCACACAAAAATCCTCCTTTGAACTTAAAGTTTTCATTAATGGCTGCAGCCAAAAGGTGAATGCCTTTTTGCAATAATTTAGATGATTCTCAGCATTCCTGTGGAAGAGAAATTAGGAGAAATACACATTTCTACTGAGAAGACATTGTGCATCAACAGCTATATTTTGGCAGGAAAACAAAACTGAAGTTCACACGTGGTTAGTCTTAAGAAAGGAATAAGAGCATATGCATTCAATCTGTGATTTTGCAAACATACTGATAAAGAGTTCTGCTTATAAACATCACTGTTTTAAAAAGGTATTAGTTATCCTTAAGACCTCTTTACAGTTCCAGATATCAGCACTTTTCTTTTTTCTTAAGTGAGTTATTTTTACCAATTACTTTGTATCCAGAACTGAACTTACTGACAGAAGGCAAAATATACAGCTATGTATTTCTGTGGTGGTTCTCTGCGTCAAACTCAATTCTCATTTTTTTCGTTAGAAAGAAAGGAACAAAATTATAAGTCTCCTCAAATGTTACCTAAATGCAGCGCCTACATAAGTACAGTTTTAAAGTTGCAATTGGAAATGCATTAGCAGCAGGTATTGGAAGTCTGAGTCTTTTCAAAAGATTTCTTCATTCACATTGCACACCAGTAGCTTTTGATTTCCCAGCTAGGTTGTAAATCATGCATTTTATTATAAGCAATATCAGTACTTTGGATAGGCTAACAATGCAGTAAGAATATTAACTACTTCATCTCCTATCTTTTGGTGTGTTTCAGTTTGCAGCCTTAACACTGCCTTAACATAGTGTTTGACTGAGATTGCAGCTTATTCCAAGACTGGAGTGTAAGTGGCATTTCAGTCCTACAGGGTACAGTGTTTGTTTTGTTGCCAGCTCAGCAATTATAACATTCATATATGATTTTATTCTTATATGTTACTTACATCTCCTTTGAAAGATAAACACAGGCAGAAAAATTTGACTTGGAAAGGAGGTCTCAGGTGGAAAAAAATGCTATAAAAACTGACGAGTGAGATTTTTCTATGTATTGTGAAGTCTCATTAAATCTGATAGGTCTTGAAACCAGATATACAAGATCCCATTAGAATTACTAGTATTGTCTGTGCTATTTATTTTGCACTTCAGATATACCACTGCATGATTGCTGGGACTCTTTGCTGTTTAGTAATACAGATATCTATCTTTAATATAATTGTCTATTCCTATGCTAGGTAAAAAACTCCATCTGTACTAGTATGCCTTAGTACACTCTGAAAAGACCAGAGTGTTCCAGAGATTTATAATATAAACTTTACAATGTAAAAGGTTGATTCCCCTCAACCCCGTAAGAAGATGAAACCCAAAAAAATAATCAGACTTGATTACTACTTCAGGGCATGTTTCTTTGATGCCTTTCTGTTGCTAATAGAAAAACTCTCATTTATGACATGATGACAAAGTTTTCCTAAAGAGATAAAAAAATCTTTTAACATGCAACAGCAATCAGCTGTCTATTGTGTATAGGCCTGTTGCTGATTACTCAGAACCATGGCAACGCACCTTTTTACTGCACAGTTTCCAAATCTTTCAGGTAATAATGTTGAAGACTTGAGAATACTATTGCAGTTTTGCTTTGCTTTTATCTTGTAAATGCAGAAAATAGCTCCAGCCTGAGAAATAAAATGTTGTTTTCAATAATGGGCTTTATATTCTTATCAGAACAATTTGTTACTGATGATATAATCCATGTATTTTAATATATTGTCAGCCTAATTATATATGTATGTGTGTGTACATATATATATATATCTAGACAAAGGACAGCGATTATAAGGCTATGTACCTGTACTTATGGGGGTGGTTGCATTTCACAGCTTTGTCTTCAACTAGGAGTTCCCTTGAGTCAGCCCTAGGGAGCCAATGCTCGCCCTCAGTCAGTTGGGCAGTCTGCTATTTGGTGTCAACTATGGAAAAAAAATTCTTCAGAAATCTTCAATTGAAAAATAACCAAGTCCAGTCAATGTCAATGAAAACATAAACTAATATGACAGGCACAATAATGTGGGCATTTTCCCCCCTTATTTAAGGGGAAAACCTCTTATTCACTTCATTGGAGTAGAATAAAAACTTCAATATTTTCCTTGAACATCAAGTTCCATGTTTGGCTTAAGTCTATAATGAACTGGGCATCTCCTGTAAGATACTAAACAATTTTAGGATGTATATTGTGAGACTTAAGATTGAGGAGGCTTTTACATTACGAGTGTTTGTTGTCAGCTAAAAAAACTGATTTAATTAATTTCAAATTTCAGGTCTAAGTTGACAGTAACAAAACAAGTGAATATTTTAGTGACTTTTTCTGCTTGCATTCTGCTGAGCATTCCGTGTTCTTCTCTGTCACCCTGGGATGAAATCTTCCTGCAAGTCGCCTTCTAATGAGATCTCAGGCCACATAGCTGCTGTTTTGATTTTCTTTTTCTCTCAGTTTTTATAAATGTGGAGGCTTGGCAACTGTATTAGGCAGGATTACCCTGTGTACCTCTAAGAGTGTTCCCCATAGGCTAGAGATGTGGATAGCACATTTGCAGTGATGCCAATCTTCTATTACAGGAAAGTGTGTGTGTGGAAATGTCCCAGAAACCAAACCCCCAAACATTTAGTTTTTGTTACATTAGAGGAGAGAAATGTCTGGATATTTAGATTTAAATTCCTTCTGTTTTCTTTTTGAATTATCCATGTTACTGTATTCTTTGAACCCTTTGATTTCCATTGAATCTTACATTGTAGATTTTTTTGTCTCGTTATGGGCACTCTATATTTGGCTTTCTCTACGCAATTTTACTGATTCCATGATGGTACTTAGTATCAGAATATGTCATTCTGTCCACAATAATTGCCGAAATACTTCACTTATGATTTTAGCAGATTATATCTTTGTGAATTGTAGTTGTCCAGGAAGCCACTTCAATCTCACTTGTGCATCCACTGGCTTCAGTGGGGGTAGCGGTGTACAAAGAACTGCACAGCAGAGCTTGTGAGTTATGTTCCATCTTCCAGAAGGCTGTGGGCCATTTCTGAAGATCTTTATGTGCATATCTCCCACTGACATTGAAGCGCCCTGTGGACTTGATATAAGTGGAACAGGGAAAATGAAAAGCTGAGGAGTGCAACAGTCTGTGTTTCAGCACTACTTACTTTGGAGTTCATTAATCTGGAACGCTGGTAGTATATGAGCAATGGAAAATAGTGCTGTGTATAGGACTAAAATTGAAGATTATTATGTATGATTTAAGATATATATTCTTTTCCCCCCCTCCTTCTTGGTGGTGACTAGAATGGAGTTCAGGGTTGAATTTCAGTTCATGTTGACAGATTTTGATTGTGATGATGAGGGACACATTCTTTTTCTCAAAGTAACAGTGCTGACATTACTTGTGGACAGACTCATCATAGGCATCTGTTACTGTGGCTGTGCAATTGATATGTATAGAAAATTTACTGCGTGCTGTTGTCAGATGACCGCTACTTAGATGAGCATAAAGTACAGGTGTGGTCAGTGAGAGTTTTTCTCGTAAACTTTGCCTATGTGCAGAAACCCAAAAGTTTTCTTAAAAACCCTAAAGTTAAAGGAGATCTTTCTAGCTTAAAGTTCAAGCTGTTCCCATAACACCAAAGTTTTTGTACTTTGCCCCAGCTGCATTGAACTTCTAGTCGCTTGAGACATTGTACAAGGGAAGGGGAAACTAAGTTGCCCTTTTTTGCTCTTATTGTGTTTCTTGCCACAGTGTAATTCTGGGAGAAGCCCCATTCTGATTTCTTTTCTTTTAGTAAAAATAATAAATTCAGACTAAACTAAAAAATTCTACAGCTAGACCCATGTTTTATTTGTCAGCTGCAATACTGGCTTAATGTGATTTGGTTTCTAATATTTCCCTGTAATGTTCTCATTTTTTACTTCTGTCTTTTCTTTTATTAGTTCCATAGGACTGGCGGGCTCTGTGACACCAACCAATGTTTTAGATATTAATAAAAGCAGCTTTATTCAATAAAGATCAGTTTTATTTAATAAAAGAGAGAATCAACAGATAATCTGATTTTTCATGCTGCATTCGCATTAAATCAACCTCCTGAGGTAGTTGTGGATGCCAAGTCTAGTGGCAGTCTATCACGGGTCCTAGGATACATAAACATGACTCCAGACAGATTGATTGCAGAGAAGCTGAAGAGGCAGCTGAGATTCATAGCAGGTTTGGTTTAGAAAGTGTTACATTAAATTACTTGATTTTCACCAGTCTTTGTAATATTGCCTGCTGCATTATTAATGGCAGTTCAAAATGAAGTGGATTTTAAATAGTTCAGAGACATTTAGATAACACTAATTATTATGAGCAGATTTAAAGTACATATTTGAGGATCTTAGGCTACTTCACCCTCCTCCATGGGGGGAAAATTAACTATAGAACAAGGATTGGCTTCTTCATGTCCTTTTATTGAACAGACTTAATTCCAGTGTAAGGTGTTAGTCTGATGGCCCCACAGAGCTAATGGATTGAAAGACTTCATCCTCCAAAGAAGTACAGCCTACGTAGTATCTATGCAAGCTTCCACTTTCTACTTCAGTAGTGTGACTTAAACTTGACCTAAAGGATGATGTAACTTCCAGCTCTGTGATACGAGATACTATATCCATCTATTGATCCACAGTGGGTGTGATCCAGAGCCCATTACAGTCAGTATATGGGGTTTCATTGCCTTCAGTAGGCTTTAATTAAGAGTGTAGACAGAGTTTTCTGGAGTGGTATTTTTCAGCCTGAGGCCCACACACCAGTGGTGATTCATAGAACATCTGAGCAGTGTTGTGAAACCAGTGCCAGAAACCTTATGCGTGCAAGCTAGAAAAAGACAAGAGGAGGAAACAGAAGTAACAAGGACGCTTTCAGAGTGCATCCCAGTTTGCATTTGGTTGTACACAAAAACCTTTGTGACAATACTGTGTAAGATGGTCTGGATTTCTTTCAAAAAGTTAGGCGGCTCTTGTCGTTAAAAAGGTTGAGAAAAAACACTGTAGTGAGACTAAGTGTAGTAATTTAAAGTATTTCTCTGAACTGTTTGGTATTGCCTCAGTACTTCAGACACAATCACTGGTAGTGTGAGTGTTTCTAATCCAATGCAGCATAGGTTCACTTAAATCAACATTGAGTAGTGGTTCAGTGTAGCAATGTAGGAGTAGTCTGCCAGTCACTCAACGGCATCTGCACTGTAGGGTCAATTAACTTCCTAAAAGGCTTCCGCTGTACTCACAGAGGATGTTTGTTTGTTCTTACACCCTCAGTCTTGGTGGTTTTTTTTAATTAAGGTTTCCAGAAAGGTTTCTGGAGGGAGTTTTCTGTGTTGCAGACAATTGTCTCCCTGAAAGTTGCTCAGCAAAATGCACATGTTTTTGTTTCTTGTACAGACGATGTAGAAATGCTTGGTAGTGGATGCATTGCTGATGTCACATTTCCCCAAATTTACAAAATAGAAGGCCTCTTCCCTCTTCCTGTGGTCACTTCACCTTCTCACAGGCCCATCTAACTCTGTTTTTAAAGTTACTTTGAATTGATTTTGTTTGTTTAGTTATTTGTTTTTTTATTTGTAAATAAAGATTTTTGTCGCAATGCTGTATAAGATGGTTTGGATATGGTGTTCCAGAAATTTGCTATGGTAGTTGTCAGTAACCATTTTCCATCCTTAATTTGTTCAATACCATTTAATACTCATTTGTTTTTCTGCTAATGGTCTGTTTTAATCTTAATAGCTCTTCTTCTCCTTGGTGGAACGCATTGGGCTTCATTAGTTTGCAGTTTTGCAGCTAGAGCAAGCAAAATAAAACTACATGTAAACATGACCATGTAGACTGTAAAACATGAGAAGTGGGAAGGATATTGAATAACAAAGATCCTATAAAAAGAGCAAAATAAATGAGTTAGCTAGTTATGTAGAAAAAAGTAGCAGGGGTAATAATAATGAGCGCGCCAAGCAGAAGTGTGGAAAGATATCAATACGCTCTTTATTCTTGGTGTATACAACTTTACGAGATAGACTAAGAAGCAACAGAAGAAGTGTCCTCTCTAGCTGACCCAGGCTGCTCTACAGCATGCCTTTTGATCTATTTGCTTTCAAGGTAGGCAGACTGTCGAGCAGGCAGCCTGCAGACCTCTTGCTGAGGAACAAGGCAGATGTCCAGATATTCACACAGATGACGCTGCACATCTTGCAAGTTAAAAAAAAATCATCTGAGTCAGAGAGTTTAGTCTCATCTAATGCTAAATGATCTCAGAACCTTGAGTTTTGTTGGCCCTCAACATCACTTACTTTTTATTTATATTTTTAAAAGTGTACATTTTATGTCTTCAGTATACATTATGTAAATTTGTTGTACAAGAGGAGGAATCCAAAGCTGGCAGAGATAACTAGCCAATAGTGTCTCTGATATTAATCCAATCCATAATATAAGAAAGGAAACAATACCACTTAGTCTTCAATCCACTTACTTATTAAAGATCCTGGATCAGCACGTAATCGTATCCTCCATTTTCTACTGAGCCATGCTGACTCATTCTGCTTGTCTTCAAGAAAATAGTGATGATTTGCACGTGCCTACACTTGAAGTATTTGTATTTATCCTTCAGAGTTTTGCATCTCTCTCTTAATGTAATCAGTATTGCTTGGTTAATTTTAGTTTGGTAGTACATATTGGGTAGTTAGTTTTTTTGTCTATGGATGACAGATTCCTACATTTAACTTTCTGCTTTGCTCTTAGTGTATTGTCAGGTTTTCCTGGTTTGAAGGAGGTCTTGATGTTTCACCGGATTGTGTTTTGAGTTACTGTTGAAGGAACTATTCAGCTCTGACAAAACTTCCCAGCATAATAAATGTGTAAAAACACCATATAAGAGCAGTTACTCCCCTGTAATCTTTAGCACATTTTCAGAAATAAAAATAGGATCTAGCGTGCTCAGGTTCACAAGCCTGTACCTCTTGATCTGAAGAAGGATATCATATGTGGCCAACAACGTGGGAGTTGGAGCAGAATTGAGCAATTCTGCTTCTGCCCAGCAGAGGAAAGAGGTGCATACACACTCTGTAAGTTTATTACTGCACTTAGTTACTCTGTGAGCAGCATATGATGAATACTTTTAGAGTTTTGACTAATCTGTCCCACTTATACTAATTTTCACTGTGTATATTCTGTTTAGGATCTATTTAACTCAGATCATAGGATCTGTTTAACTTGGAGTTAGGTGTTTTGTTATGTGTTAAGCTTGCCTACAGAATTAGGCTCATATTAAAACACTAGAAAAACTTGGCCTACCTTCCGTAGAAGAAAATGGAAAAGGAACATATGCAAAAGGGAGTGTCTCATAATCTACTGGTGTGCTAGTGCACATCCGATATATGACTAATTGAAATTGGTCATCTTCTAGACTGTAGTGGCAAGACTGCTATTTCCAGATGTCTCTAGAGTTTCTTTGTTCCCATTCTTAGAAATCCTGCTGAAATGCCGACTGCTCAGCAATCCTGTAAATCAGGGTGTGAAAAGATGGCGATCCAAAATTTAGCGGACACTTTTCAAATCTTATTTTAGTCTTCCTGAGTTGTGATATCCCTCTTAATGACAAAGAGTAGTTACACCTTCAGTGAATAACAGTAAAAGCAATGTATTGCTTTTTAAAGCTTGATATGATGGTCTCCATAGATCTTCCTGTGTTTACTCAGGGTTTATCAGTTAAGGTTCTCTTATTCCATATCCTTTTCCATATTGTTGGGCAAACAGTTGTAAGTCTGTCATGACTTTAGCTGTGCTCTGCTCTCTCCTTTGTGGTTGACTGTGTCCCCTGCAGCAGTTGTCTGATAAGAGATGATTTCTTGCATACTGAACACTTGTGCACAGTAGGATTCTGTTATATACTTCTGACTCTTTGACACCATCTGCCCAGTAAAGTGGTTTTAATGGGTTTCCACTGAGCCAGCCTGTACTACAGCCCTGACAGCATGCTCTGTATTTTTAAAAAATAAACAAAATCTCTTCAGAAAAACCATCCGTGAACATTGGCTTCTCCAACAAAATTGAGGATTACATACTGTTTGATATTTTGCGGAGGCAGAAATATCTCTATTTGATAGACTTTAAAATAGGAAAATGACTGATAGCTTGAAATGGTCTTCTAATAGTACTAGTTTATTCTTTTAAATGACCTTATAAAGCATTATTTCCTGTCCCATTTTTTGGTGAGGTATTATTACCCTTTTACAGAAATACAATCATTTTTACCTTGTTGGCATTCTCTTCTTTATGAAAGCTGGAGAATGTAGTGGTTCACGATGGTGATTTAGGACCTAGGGTACCCATTGGCTTTCTGTAACCTTTGGAAAATCACTTCAGTTCTCTGCTTTCCCTTTCCCTTTTAAACTGTCTTGTCTACTCAGAATACAAGTTGTTCAGAGCAGGATCTGTTTTACTTGCTGTTTATACAGCGTCTGCCCTTCTTCTCAGATGAGAATGTGCATTTTACCACACGAAAATAATTAATTACTAGTGGCTGAGTTAGAAATTGGAATGTGGCATTCTGATTGTCCTGATCACTGGACAACATGAACAACTCAGAGGCCTGTAAGAATAGAAAAGAAGAGTAGGGTAAGGGAAAAAATAAAGATATGGTGAAAGTATCTGTGTGATTAAAAAATTCTAAGAGCTTAAGTAGATCCCATCCCATGGTGTTACAATTAATAAGCTATCTAAGCCTTTTCAAACAGCAACAGGACAAAAGGAACATAAAAAGCTTCTCATAAAGAGATGTCATAAAGATGTTTTTGTGTTTCTTTCTGTTATAATCCATGTTACTAAAGTATTAAAAAAAAAGATTTTGAATATCTGTATTAATAATGCAACAAACCATTTACAATGAAAAAATGTTTTTTTTGGCAGATGGTACAGATCGAGGAAATATTTCATTCCTTCTCTGCCCCTTCAAGTCTTTGGGGTTTATTTTAAGCTCCTTCACATCAGTTAGTTGCAAACATAGTGGATAGTGGTGGTGATGAGATGGACTGGTGAAAGAAACTGTTGGATAGTCTCTCCTGTCATTGATGTGACATGAAAATTGAAACAGTCAGAATAAATGGATTCTTCTGAACTTCCAAGCTGACTTGATAAGAACACACAGAGAATCAGACACAACCCTGGTATTTAGTCTTTAGATTCTTTTTTGTAAATTACATGGAGTTTGAACTCCAGCCGAGACGAGGGTTTCCATCTGAAGCGTGGGTGTCTTTTGTCTTCTCTATGCCCTATACAGAACTAGTCCTGGTTTGTAGATCTGTGTAGGGAGCCAGTACAAGATATTTGAACCTCTCTTTCTAGCTGCCCACTTACTCGAGAGTAACTGTTGGTGAGGTGCCCAAGAAAAACAATATTCCATGCTACCGTGGCATTTTGAGTGAATAGACCATTAAACTAAGGCAGCTTTTCAGTATACCCTGAGATGTGCAATGCCTTCATGCAAAAGAACCATTCACAACAGTCATTAGCTTTGGAACCATTTGTGCAATAAAGACATTTAGCATTTTTCACCTGTGGAATATACACATGGTGGTATGATTTGTGAGAAAATTGGCAAGATCCCTTCTTTGCAGCTGAAGAAACAGACAGTTCCATCATCATTTAATAAATGGTCAACAGCAGAGCTGTGTATATGAAGTTTTCAAAGTTTGTGAATCTTTGCTGTTTGCAGGTTTTCTTACATTTTCTGGCTAGTTTGGTTGAAAGCTTGTGGACCACCTTAGCAATATTGCATCCAAGTGCAGGTTCCCTTCATGTTCTCATGTTTGCATCCTTGTAGATTTCTTTGGAGTTGCTGTCTTTTGAAATCAACCAGCTTCTTGGGGTCCAGAATTCAGACCGAATTTAATGGATCCAATTTCAGGTTTGAAAAAATATAAAGCAAATATCAGTATGAATTCCCTTGAGGATTAAAATGGTATTTCCCAAATGCTATCCAGCAGGCTGATATTTTGAATGGTATCTCGGTGCTGCTTTCTCTTTGCTTTTGTTAATGCTTCATTTGTGTAATGGACAAAATGCTAACCAAGGTAAATACCTGAGATCTGTGATCCTTACACGGTTGTTTGCTGCTGCTGTTACCTTTTTTCCCCCACTTTGTCCTGTCATAACTTTGGATATTGCTGTAAATGTTACCTGCTGTTTCTGCTGCAGTAGTTTAAAATACATGTATCAGCATCAGCTGTGTCTTTTCTTGCCTTTTTATTTAGACTCTTTATCTGAGTAGCAATAGATCAGAGTAATGGTACAATAATCACTGTTGAAGCATTTATTTGTTTGTTTTCTTTCTATTTCTATGCAGTCATATGCTCCTTTCATCCTTTCATCTATTCCTATCAGAATTATGCATGCGTTTGGATCAGACCCTGAAAAAAGTGAAATGCTTGTAAGTGGAGAATGCTATATATAGCAGACCTTTGTTATGGTATTTATAGTCTTGATGTTTAGAATGCCTTTATATGCGTTATAGGTTCTCACCAAATAATCAAATTGCATCAATAATAGTAAAAAGGATCGTTCATGAAGAGATTCTTTTCAACTGTTCTCTTTTCAGCAGCTTCAGAAAAGAACGATGAATTTGGCAGCGTATTTGCAGTGCTAACAAATCTGGGCTGTGGCAGTCTAAATCGGGAACAGTGAATTCAAAACTGAAGATCCCTCACAGAGATGTCCTGATAGAAACTGCCTTTAGGTGCAGGGGGAAACATTCACAAACCTTGGATGATTTTAGCTATTGCAGTAGGTCACAGGATAAACTCTCAGGTAATCAGCTCTGTCAAACCTTAAGTCTTTATGGCCTACAACTTCTGTCTGGAAGGTTGTTGGGACACAGTGAAGAGCAAGGGATGAAGAAAAATTCCCCATAAAATGCAAAAGAAAGCATTGCAGGATGTTATTTGGTGTAACAGGACTTTTCTAGTGTTTCAGTTCATACTGTGGAGTGCTAAAGGCCATCATTTTTTTCCTAATAGGTACGTTCTCATTCATGTTTTCAACCCGACAATAGTAGCCCTCCTAGCCTTCATATCTGGGGTGACACTGCACCATTCCCTCAGCCCCTTGGGTATGCTCTTTGACTTGTTGCAGTTGTTGCTGCCAGTTTGATCAATTTGTCAGAGAAACTATACATTCTCACACTTGTTTTATCTTCTTCTGACTGACAGGCACTATCAAAATCTCATCTGGAGCCTATGGAATTATTGTAGCAGTTTCAGTTACGTTTTATGCTTTTTTGGCATCTGTCTTAGGAATAGCTGATCTATTGTATTAGTCCTGGTCTAAATCCACCTGGTCCTTTGCAAATGCTGCTTTCCGGTACCTCTTCATTTTCTTCTCTAATGACTGAATAAATGTTTCTCTCAGACACTCAGTAAGTAAATTTCTCCATAGTTCTTGCACTTTCTCTTGCCCCCTTAATTACAGGGCAGTGCCATTACTGTTTTCCTTCCAATTGCAAGTCCAAGTCTTGTTTTTAGCACTGAGATGAATGGAAGGAAAACAGACTATGTAGTCTTAAATTTTGAGATGACATTGAACTCGTAGTACTGACCTGGAGGAGTTATCACAAAAGAATTGGAAAACCAGGCTGAGAGTCCAGAAAATTAAGATTGAGGGCAAGGAAGAAGAAATTTATGGAAGTTGGAAGACAAGAAGAAGAAATAAAGATCAAACTCTGTATTCTGTTCTGCACTACTACTCTGCACAGTAATAACTGATAGTGAAGAATGGGATTGTGAAGACTGTATAATAAAGAAAATCAGAATATCTGCTTCCTGTGCTCCGTGGCCTGCTTCAGACAGATAGTATGTGCACAGACAATGCCCATCACCATAACAGTCCCAGGAGGTCTGATGTCCTCAGATTCCCTCACACATGCCTATACCATAGCCCAGGGGCAAGTTACACATATATTTGACCTTATCCTAGAAACCCGGTATCCTATCAAACTGCAAAATCGCCCTCACATTAGTTAAAGCAGTTTGAACTAAGAGGACACAATCCCTTCTACACGAAATGCCCGGGGGTCAGAGCTGTTTTTCTGAGGTGGTTCCCAAAATCACTGTAAGTACTTCTTGCAGATCAATTCTGGCTAAAGAACTTAGCTGATACAGGGGATCTACCATGTAGTCTAATACTGAAAAACTGGAAAAGAAGCTTTGCTCTCTTCAGCAAAACAAGTGAAATGCTCTGGAATGTTCAAATCAGTGGAACATCCTTTGTGGGGAACAACTGAAATTTTAACTTCAGTTTCAGACTAAAACAAATATTGAACTACCATAATTTTTCATGCAATAAATAAATCTTAATTTTGCATATAATAAATTCAAGTCACAAACAACCAAGATACATTTTTTTTTTGCTTGTTTTTATAGTAATCTCATCTGAAATAGTTTGTACTTTATTTCACCCACCTCAAAGGAAAACTAAAATAACTGAGGCTCAGTTACTACTTTATATTCAGTGGTTGAAAATAACTCCTTTTGTTTTTGCAGTAAAATATTTTCTCATTCATGCAAGCTTAATTCTCACCTCTTTTTCCAGTAGCAAAGGGTTTTTCTTAGCATTCTTTCCTTTGTCTAATGGAAGCTCTCACACTTTCCAAATGCCCTCAGTGTCCTTCCCTGACCTGCTGGCAAAAGGTGATATTGAAGAGTTTTTTGTTTCCTTCTCAATTGAAGTAGATTACAGAGCTCTCACAAAGAACTTGTCTTCTGCCCTGGACAAATAGTCATCAAATGTGCTGGTAACAGAGAAATGATGCATTATGTGGTACTATAGATACCATGCAACTTAAGAGAAAGAAATAATGAAATGACATAGTATTTTACATTGCAATGAAACCTGTGCTAAGTGTTGTGGAAACACCGCAAGGAACAATAAGTCTTTTGGAGTCAAGGTCTAGCTTTACAGGAGAAATGTGCAGAATTTTATAATTTGTCTGTAGGAAACTGTTATGACAGACCTTCCCTGGAAATTAAAAAAAATGTATTTTACAGGTATAGTGCTAGCACAGTAGTTGAACAATGGTGCTTTCCTGTATTTGGGGTGTTGAATTTTGTTCACTTAAATCTAGACTATAAGCTGTAAGCAGTCAGAAGAACTTTTGTAATCATTCTTTACTAGGCTGGATCTGATCTGAAATGAGCATGGATGGTATGGCTCCTCAGGAAGCTAAGTCAGCCTCAGCTGGGGCTGCTGCAGTCTCTCTTTCTTGCGTGGCATTGGCATTTATGCAGTTGAGTAATGAACCATGCAGAGAGCTGGCTGATCCAGCTGAAAACTAATCTTTTTTTCTCATTTATATTGGTTAGGGGTTTTTTTTGCAGACACCAGCTCCAACAATACTGTAGTTGCGTATTGAGGTGGTTCAGCTCCCTGATCTGATGGAAAACTAACCTACCAAAAAGAAAAGCTTTCTAACAGATATGGGACTGTGAACAATCTCACCCTCAGGCCACATGCTCATCAGATCTGAGATGAAAAAGGGATGAGTATGTGCCTCAGTAGCCTGCAATTACGCCTTTTTTTCTTGTAATATCAAACTGTACCTCCAGTAATCTGTTCCCAGGCTTTTAATTCTCATTCCCTTGTAGAAAAAAATCATAGTTATGGAAATCAGATGTTGTTCAAGCTTATGGAGTGACATCGAAACCAGTGAAAAAGGAAAAAAAGTTTGACAGTGATCACTTGATATGTTTATAATTGCCATTTTCAGCTGCTAAGCCTTATCAAAGTAACATCCCATTCCATCTACAAAACAGCAACACTTTAAATAAAAGTATAATAGTAATATTTAATGATGACCAAGGTAAAGCCATGCAAGTTAGACAAAGATATGATAATTTTATATAACAAATACTACCAGTCCCAGTTTTCCCTCCATAAATTCCTTTTTGTGGCTTGGTTGAAATTTTTGAAGGGGAGGGAAAACCTCCCACTGTTGTTGATAATGTTGTGATCACTACACTTTATATTTTTGGACTCAGCTATAATACTTCAACCTGAAGTGGACACTACTTAACTGTATGCTGAGTATTTTGATGAGTGAGTTGAAAGATTTTGGAAACTTCTTTATATTCTTAATCCAGCCAAACTAATTGTGAGTAGCTGAATTCTGTAGTGGTGATGACAGAGGCTGCAGTATGGTAATGAAGATGACAACACAGGATTTTCCAAGATGAAATCTGGATTTTATTTCCTTGCCCCAGTCGCATAGCTGTGGTCATTTTCAGCCATCATCAATGGCTGCTGTTGCAACCGTTTCCAAAAAGCTGAGCATCCCCCTTTCATAATCATGGATCTGGGCCAGCCCAGCATTTTCTCTTTGGCTTTCAGTTCTGTACTAAGCATTACAGACTACTATTGTATGAGATCTCTCACATCTGCCTGTCACCCAGGCAGTTCCCAGTTCTTAGTCACTTGGTTTTTTTCTTTCCTTATGAACTAGTGCTGTGACTAAATTGGTAAGTCTTAATGGCTCATCGTATCTTGGGTAGGCTTCCTGTTTCCGACCCCCGTTTTCTCTTCCACCCCCAGAATGTACATACGAGTAGAGAAATGCCATCTGGGAATTGTAAATCTGTCACAAGTACCACTCCTATTAGTTTGTGTTTATCAAGATGCAAGGACTGTTACAAATTCTTACTAATCTGCATCAGAGTTACAATTTTTTTAAAATGATGTCCATCTTGATTCTTAAGTCATTCAGCTTTTAGGTCAAAATCTGTAAGCTCACAGGAGTGTTTTATTTTATTACAGTGGAATGGCTAGCCCAGCACAGGGGCAAATGGTTGTTTGAGTCATGGACCAATTCCTAATTATACTTGCGTGCTTCCCTAATGGAATTCAAATAAATAATTTTGTTGTGTGAAAGAAGTGGTATTATGTTCATTTCTAAATTCTTTTTAAGATGTCAGCATGTGGCCCTGAGAATGTGAAAGAAAGGTAGAGCTTGTCAGCCT
This sequence comes from Burhinus bistriatus, assembly GCA_013397275.1. Classification (NCBI taxonomy): domain Eukaryota; kingdom Metazoa; phylum Chordata; class Aves; order Charadriiformes; family Burhinidae; genus Burhinus; species Burhinus bistriatus. The sequence continues at coordinate 2,165,653 of VYXH01007725.1, read as the reverse complement.
CCCTGGCTGCTCTGAATTAGTCTGAACCTATTGGAAATGAAAGGTTCAGAGAGCACAGATGGAATAGATTGAAGTAGCAGCTTTGAGTGAATTGAAAGGGCAAGTTTACTGGCCAATCGGGATCTCTATGGGCAGAAAGATACCTAATAGATTGAAATTGTCAGACATTGTGAAGTCCTCGAAAGAGCTGCTCAAGGCTTTTTTGCTTTCAATTCTGGCTTATGGTAGCCGCCTTCTTTTTAATTAAAATCTCTTTTGTTTCCACATAATGAAAATAAAACATGAAAGCATGCAATATTTAGTGAATATGTGAGGCATGAACTGTTCTTATCTTCATTGATGTTTTTCTTTCTTTTAAAATAACAAAATTGCATGAATACATCTGTTTACAGATTATATTTCTTCACTCTGTAGATGAAGGCTAGATTTCTGGAATAATTTGATTTCAAATTGAAACACCAAAATGAGAGATTTTCAGTCAGTCTCAACACTGACATATTTTTCCTTGAAAGTCCATCCAGAAACGTCACAGGGGGAAGAGGTGAATGCTGAACGCTTGTGAACCCTCCCGTGCTAATTGAGGGAGAGAAGCACTAGAAAATCTAGGCCTTGACTCTTGAAAACTTCAGTATAGCTCCCAGCTCAGCTGACAGAATCTTGGCTGGAGTTCACGGATGCTGATGTGGCATTAAGAACGATTAATATTGCAACACAAGTTGATGAAGAGGTCTTTTAAATTTTGGCTTTAATTTGCTTCATTTAGAGAAAGGGGTGATCTCATACTTAACAGACAATTCTATTTTAGCAGTTCTTTGACTGAAAGCTAAGAAAGAAGTGCAGCTTCTGTTTGGCTATTTTATTCTGTATTTGTCTCTTCAGGCTGATCTTTAAGAAATATTGCGAGCTGTTAAGATATATAAACCACCTTCTGATACACATTTTAAATGCCTGAAAATAGGAGACAAAACCAGGCAATACAGTAGGATGCCAGTATGTGAAAACCCCAGAATAATTTGAAATTATACTTTTCATTGTAAATAGCAGCATACTTTTGTTTTTAATTCAGAACTTCAGTTCCACTGTATATATTCAATTTCACTGTGTTATCTTGTGCTGGGAGAATTTTTTTGTCTTGACACACAAAGTCACTATCAGATCAGTCACTAATACCTTAATATCCACAATTCACTCCAAACACCTAATGTCCAAAATATAGAACTTAAGATTGCTTAAAACTATCTTGAACTAGTTTTACAGTTATCACATTTTTTTGCATTTTTGGATGTTAAAGCCAAGTCTAAGTTTTGCTGAAATACTTGAATTTATGACAGAACTTTTCTACAACAGTCAGTGTTCTTATTATGAATCCCTTTCACTTCTCCAGTCCCTCACTGAAACATTTCCTCAAAATCTAACAGCCTCATATAATCTTAAAATATATGATGACACTTGGAAGGTTTTGGGGGCTTTCCTGATGTCTTCCGATGACTTTCTGAAGACAGGTGCTATTTTCATGTTTTCTTATACAGAGTGCAATATGTGAGATAGATAGAATCCTAGCTTGACAAATTCAGTCATTGACTTCAGTATGACCAAGACTTCTTCCTCCCATTATTCTTGAAAAATGAGTTGGAGTGGGTAGAAATAAAGCCAAATATGTGCATTGTCCATTATATAATTTTGAAATGTTAAGTGACAAGTCCAGTTGTTCTGCTAGAATTCACCAAGAAGAAAAATCCCATTAAAATAAAATGTTTTGCTGCTTTAAGGACAGATTCAGTCACCCTTAGTCATACTTTGTCAAGTCTTACTCAATAGGAACTCCCACAAAATGCATAGGATGGCAGAAACTGGCTTATCGTAATTGAAAGAGAAATTACAGTAGGATAACTGCTAACATGGAGCAGTAAGTCTTGTATTATTTATATACAAAAAGTACCCAAATTTTAGTTAAGTGCTTGGAAGAGGTACAATACCTGAAGACTTGTTTAGCCTTTGCACAGCAGCTGATTGTCTCCAGCATCTGTACCTTCCTTAATTTCTTAGCTCAGTCCTGTCATAAGCCACAAGACAGTGCATTGTTGATGCTGCAAGCTCTTCCTTGTTTTGGAAAAGGTGGAGCAATGCGTTAACAGCATGAATTCAATAAAGAATGAATGGGCGAGTGCATTAGCCATTAGTTTGTCAACTTTATGAAGTGCAGTGTTTTCTCAAGTCTATGTAGAACCTAATGAACTATGATCAGGGACTGTGAGCCAGCCTCCCGAGCATCATCTGCAAAACTGCACTTATCAACAGGGTGCAAGCAGCCAGAGTGAGATGTGTAGAGGTTTGTCCATCAGACTGGATATTTTTCAAGCTCCCCATGCTGTCTGTCTGAGGGAATGGCTCTATAGCACCGCCAGCTAGGGGCCACTATTACAATGCTCAGCTTTTTCTATGAATACTAATAAAAATCTCTCTACTCACAGCAATGAATTGTTAGTCTGAAAGGTATTAATGTCCATGAACAGTTAAATTTTGTGGCCTCAGTTTATATCTCTTTTATCTCCTATATTAGAAGTTCATGTTCCCCCTGTTACCTGCAAGAAGTTGCTTCCAGTAATATTCCTTTTGCCTATATTTACTGACTCTTGTGGAGAGCTACGGATTCTTTCATATCCTGTACCTCTCAGCTTGGTACCACACTTGTGGTTTCTAAGACGTGAAAAAAAAGTTAAAATGAAACACCAGAATACATTTATATCCCTTTAACGTTCTTAAAGCAAGAGAAATACCATGTGTTGTATTGAGTGTCTTAACCTGAAATGGAAGAAAATACCTCCTAATAGCGGTAGTGATGAGATTATGAAAAAAAAATCCTAGGAAAAGTGGTGGAAGTCCTGTCTGCAGTGGGAGTTTAGTACTAGAAGGACAAGATTGGATTAGAGGATTAGAAATTTCAGGGGCATGGGGAGGGGCAGGGGGAAGCCGCCTCTATGCTGAATTAGCCCCCTTTTCCTGGTTTCTCTGAGGCACCATGAAGGGACTGAACATCAGCAAGTCCTGATGTCCTTTCCAAGCGGAATCACATTGATTGGATTGTTCTTAAGACTTTCATTCATCATAGGATTGAACTGCATTCTCCTTTCCCCAGGATTACGCAAATGACTGCTATCTTGCAAGATAGTTTTTTATCATTCCCAAATAAAGCTTTCATACTTCTTGTATGCACAGTGCAGTCCATAGCTGCTTCCTAAAATTAAGTTATTGTTACATTGTTTCAGAAGTGGTTAATATCACAATATCGACTTTCTTGTCAGGGTAGCCACTTTCTGCAGGCTGATGCTCCCAGAAGTAGGGATGTGCTTGGTTTTCTTCATTTACTTTCTGATAATGATATTCAGAGCATTCTGTTAAATCAGACATGTTTCCAAGTTGATCAAACTTCCAGTTTTTAGAAAAATCTTTTTTCTATTATTAAGAAATTTATATGCTGCTATTTTTTTATATGTTCTTAAAAGCTGCAGGCAGGTGAGCTGATTATACACCACTTCAGAGACATTGGCTATTGAGACATGACTTAAAACACCAGAATAATATTTATTTCCCTTGTGACTTTCCTTGGACTATCTAGTGGGGATCTTGTTCAGAGGCAATTCTCCTTGGGAGGCTGCTTGTCTAAGTAACTTCATAGTTACCATGACAAAGACCTCTGTTTTATTTATTTTTTTTGGGGGGGGAGATGGGGACGACCGACACGGGACAACACGGGCAGGAGCAAGAAAAAAGTAGGAGAAGAAAATAATGCTGAGAGATTAATTTAGCTACTGTTTTTGGAATATAACGTAACACCTTCATAGCCTTCTCACAGTATATTAATGTAGCTGAGTGTGGTTTTGTTAGGTTTCTGGATACATACAGGTATGTGACGTTGTTGTCTGGACTTAAGGGCTAAAAGCTAGTAACCAAATTTATAACTTTACTGATTTTATGGACAGAGTGGCCTATAAGGGCATCTAGTCTCTCCATTTATAATGTCAAACATGCAATTAGACTTTTATTTGTTGCTTTGCCGTGAGTCTAGTATTGTACATTTAAAACGGAGCATACAAAATCAGATGTATTCTTGTTTTGGTTACGTTTAAAAAGGCAGCGCTTGTTCCTGTTGATTATCACCTTGGTAATTAAAAGCACATGCTTTCCAGTTTGAGTTTTTCTGGTCTTTGCTTAAAGATGTCCTGTTTTGGCTTGATAAGGGTCCTTCTCTTCTAGGTTGAGGATATCTTTAGTGCCCAGTATTGATGCCCTTTTAATGCATCAAAAGCAGCTCATATATGAGCCCTTCTGTGACACTGATAAATAGTACTTTGTACAGACCAGTCCCTCTTTTAGCCAGATGCAGCTGTCATGTAAATAGTTGTAACGTTACTGGGATTACAATTAATTATATGAGGTCCAATTTCAAACTACTAACATCTTTTGGGGTGACACAGCCACAATTAAAACCACAACTTGGCCATCAGTTTTATTTTAAGGAACAAATCATGTCCATTTTTGCATGGTTTCTGGGCTCCTTTGGAATGGTATTGCTGGAGCATCTGCTGGACTACCTCCTTCAGAGCAGTCCTTGAGAGTGAAAACAGACTGAGATGTACAGATCCTCAAAGTGGTTTCTCCAGCTGCATCAGGGGACTTGTTGCTATAGCATCTGCAGGAGTAATCTGAACTAAACAGCTTTGTAATCGCTCTTGGTTTTACCTGCATGAAACAAGCATGCCAAAGGGCTTCTAAGTGAGGCAAAACACTGACTGTAGAGTACATTAGAACCAAAAGATCTCCTTGTCTGGCCACCTTACCTGGTATGGTGGAAAATAGTGCCATGGTGGTTCTTTATGGATAGTTATATCCATGAAAACCCTTACTAAGAAATGTGTTTATCTTCCCCCTGGAGTTGAGTACAGTCCCTGTCTGAGATCACATCTGAAATTTTTTCTCTTCCTCTGAATCCACATCAGCATGGTCTAGCCCTAAAAAAGTACATTTGGGTTTTTTTGATACCACAGTGGTTATGGTTGATTTTAGAGAGGAACTGTGTCTGTGGACTGCCATCTGCACCCATAGTCACAGCCACAACTTCTTTGGGGTTTCATATATCAAAGTTCCTTCTGGATGCCTCACCCATGCTATTTACACTGTGATCGGTACAGGGAGGTAGGACTCCACTGACTGCAGAGCTGTGCAGACCTAAGAGCTCACTGTGGGGGCATAAAATGAGAAATGATAGGTGGATGAAAAATCAACAATGAATTCATTCCACATTTGCAGTGACTCTGCACATTATCCAATATTCTATTTTTACAAAAAAGAAACCCAGGCTTCTTTAAACTACTTATGTGAACACCTGCTTGTGGTTGGATACAATAGATTAGAGCACTGAGCTCCACTCCTAGCGTCTGACACCCTCTTCAACATCCTCATAGTGCTCATCTGTTCTAAATGTCTTCTTTTATCAGTAACATACAAGATAGGTCTTGGAATAAAGAAGAATATTTAAAGAAATCAGAAATTAAGTGCTTTAATAAAGAGTAGGTGAGACACTGAAATACTATTAGATTTTGGTTATTATTAATTCAAGGCGGGGGGGGGGAAGAATGTAAAATTAACACAACCTTGGCTGAAGTTCATGGCTTTGAAGAAAATGGTGCCTCAGAGGAGTAGTAGGACTTAGGCTTGATTAAACTGGGATTTCAGAAATTCTCTGCACTGAATGAAATAAAAAGGCATTCAATCTAATTAGATAGCATTGTGGAGCGATAGGAGGAAGAGTGGTATTTCTGACTCATTGGCTTTTTATAGAACCTTTAATCCATGGGATGTGTTTGTAACTATTTTGGTAGATTTATTTTTCATCTCAAGGGAATTTGACCTTGAACTCTAACCTTTTGATAACTTTGCTTAGGAAAATTTGAGGAGAAAACCATCTAATGGTCTCATTAAAATACACAGACTTTCTGAAGGCCTGTTCTGTAATTTTTCCTGATGAAAGTTTGTATTTTGGTCAAATACCTTGCTGTTATTTTGATGAGGAAAAGATATTCAGGAGGAAATGCAGCTGTCAATTTTTCTCAAGAGATTTCCTTTGTGCTAGCTACTCTATTTTATGTTAGAAGATGCTCACAGAGTTTAGAATACTGGCCAGCTGAAGACAGTAGGAGTCACCCCTTTTATGTACCAGGGCCATATTTTTTTGTTACTGTGATGCAAAAAGGAAACACACCTGTTACTGGAATTACTTTTGGATTATGCCAATGTAAAAGAGAGGAGTTTTAATTCCAAAAATTTATAATTCAATGGAATAGTGCCTTACTCTTACATGGTGTTTTTGATCAGGTGATTTTAAACCACTTTACAAAGGAATTTTACAGCATGTTTTGTCCAAAAGAAAGGACAGATTTGGGACTAGAGTACAGATTTTCCAGAATCCTATTCCCTTTTCTCTCTGTAGGGTTAAACTGCTTCCTGCAGGTTTCATTTCTGGAATATGCACCTAGTTTAAGGACTATTAATTCTTACATACTTTTGAGGAGCTAATTGGTGCTTGTTCTGCAGTTGTCATTTTAGCATGAATATAAGAAGATGTAGAGATATGTTCAAAATGAAATTTGCTTTTCATTTTGTGTCTAAATCATCTTAATTGTAAGGGTTAATAGGGAAATTTGAGATAGCTAATATAATGTCTATTTAAATGTATTATAGGCACAATTTTAGAAATGCCAGATATATTTTTGGAAAATCTTGACTAAATTGTGAATTTCTTCAAGGAGAAGAACTAACAGAAAAGCATTGTAATTATGTGCTTTGAAATGGGATTAATCCTTGACCCTTTGGAGAAGAGAAGATGCTGTTTCTGCTTAGAGAGTGGTATGGATTAATTTTGATGGTTTAATAGAGTCACACCAGAGTTTCCATCTTCTCATTTAGAGTAACTTATGAGGCCTCAAAATTCACACTGAATTCCACGATAAACAAGCTTAGGCCAGAGAAATATTGTTGCCAGGTGTATGGTTTAAGAGCTGATCTACTCACATGGCAGATCAATTTCTAATGCTGGTGTCCTTCATCATTTTGGTGTACATCTACGCTCACATAATTCCTGAAAGGCTGAGAAGCCGAATATGTGTTTTTACTGTCAAATCCCTATTTGTTTGGACAGCTTGGCAATCAGTGGAAATATCAACTAAGGTGCTGTGCACATTTTAGTTAAAGCCTCTGGGGAAAGCTTGCTTTATTTGAACATTGCTTATGCAAGCAAATTCCTTGTGGCATAATATGTCGCAAGATTAAACAAGTGCGAGTTATGTGTTGCCTTTTTCGAAGTCTTTTATTTCTAATATTCTTAAACTAGAAGAATTTCATATCTGCAACCTACAACAAAGACAAGCTCAAAACAGAGTTTGATTTATGATGGTTGCAGCTTGTGTTAAAGCTTATTTGCTAGTCTCGTGTTTGCTGTTGTTACATTAACTACTACCTTTGGCTGCCGTTTTTGCTGAGCTGAGTTGTTGAAGAACACATTACAACCGCTTGTACTTCATTGGTTTGGTGTCTAGGGAAATTCTGAAGGAAGAGAAGCTCGGCATTCCCATGTCTCTGGACTAAAATAGTTAATGTGTTCTGCAACAAAACAGCATCAGGAAGAGGAAGACCAGATTTGGAAACATGAGCTTCACGCGTGGGGAACTGCTAGAACCGAGAATGCACTACGCTGTCTTCAGCGTCCCAGACAATAAGAAAACCACAGGTGTGGGAGGAAAACTGGCACAGCTTGAGTGGACTGGATCCTGCTCCAGATGCCATCCAATGACTCTGGGTTTATGTTGCAGCGCTTGGGTCAGAATTTGGCCTGCTCTTAGGAAATTTACCATTCTTTTTGCTGCTGAAGATCCTGATGAAAAATCCATGAAGTATGGATTATAGGTTTTATTTTCAAAATTGTGAAGGTTTACTTGAAAGAATATAAGTCATGGTTTGGACTGCTTCCTGTTTTATTTGTGACTGGTTTGTATGTACTAAGGATGGCTAAGAATTAAAACAATGAAACAATTGTTATACCATTTAAAAGCCTTGTGATTAATATGGAAACATGATTTGCATGTTTTCCAAATGTAAAGCTACTGATTGTTTGATTCTTTTATAATACTTGATTCTGTCATGTCTAAATACTTAGTTTCATCTATGCATCCAATAACAGAGGCAGTAGCAAAACCTTTTTTAATAAATACATTGTATTAGTAAAAGAAGCAGCTGTATCCCTGTATTAATAACAGCCCACCCACTACCTTTAAAATTCAGTCACTGTGGTGGTTTAGGCTGAGGAATTGGCTGTAGCAATTTGTGTAATGGAGAAAACAACTGTTACTGAGTAGTGCTGAATGACTGAATTTTATTGGTTCATAAAAAACCTTAGAGGTTAATATCTTTGTTTTGTGAAACAGATGTTTAATTCTGAGCCTGGGCAATTGGCTCTTTCATGTCTGAAGAGAAAAAAAAAATAGATGTTTTGGATTACAGTTGACTGCGTAATTGTATATGACAGAAGTATTAAATTAGCCTTTCCCAAAGCTTTTGGTGTTTTGCCTCTCTGAACTGTAAATTTTACTTGACTTTCTCATTTGCAGGTGGCATGAGCCCATTCTGCACGTGTTTCATGTTTCTCAGATAGGACGAAATATTCCAAGTTTGCTGTGAAGTTATAGACCGCTTACATAAGGGTAAAAGACAAATTCTCTAGCATTCATGCTTCACACTGTAATGTAAATGAGGGGAAGAAAGGAAAGAACCCTTAAAAATAAATTCTGCATGTGCTTTTGATTTCCCTGAATCTAAAAATTGAATGCTGTCCAGGTCTAGTGTTCCAATCTGTGTCACAGTCTGCTTTCACCCCTTGAGTGCACCAGGGCATTCTGCGAGCATCTAATGAACCAGACGCTTCTAAAGTTTTATTAACAATGTATGAATTGTATTTTAGCCCATGCCATCGTCCTCGACTGATTAAAACATGACAAACCTTTCATAAAGTGGGATGCTCTGTATGTGTAGGTTGCACTTATAGAGCTTAATTTTCATCTGATTTTCAAGAACCCTGTCTAAATTCAGCTACTTGTTACCTTGATGTAAAGGCGGAGCAGTTTCTGGAGAATTACTATGGATTTACTTTGCTTTAACAGGAAACAGAATTTATCCCCTTTGATTTTGACAGGAGGAGAAACTTTCTAATTAGAGTCAGTTCTGGTTTCACAGCACATATATTTGATACATGTGCTTTCCCTGGTTTTATTTCGTAATATGTAAGCCTTTCTAGGATCTTTTCTTTAAAAGCTTGCATCTGTTTTGTTTCTAACTTTAAAAATTACCTTAAGAAAACTTTGCAGTTTAATTCCTTGTTTTATGTTTTCACATTTTTGATGTATGAAAACTGAATTTGAAAATCCTGGTTAGGGAGAAAATATTTTTGTTAAGTTCATATTATTTATCACTCATTAAAAAACCCAGATATTTTAAAAATTATTTTTCAGGAAATGTGCCAATATATGAAGTAACTAACTATACCAGATAACAAGCAGTTTAAAATACAGATAGCTTATAACAGGAAAATTGATCTTCTCGAATTACAATAAGAGTTGCTTATTGTTTATTTAACAAAAAGTTAAGTTCTGTTGCTCACAGAAAATTGAAGAATTACTGAGACAATAACATCCTAAGAATGGAAAATTGGCAAAATCTTCTATAATTAAACATATTCTTATATAATTATTTCCTAAAAGCATGTTTGAGATGTCTTCAAAAAATGCTTCAGAAAAATTTGATCCAACAGTACTAAACCAATGATTTCAGTAAATTCTGGATTGAGTCCAAGGAGATTATTCTTCCTCAAAGAAGAAATGAAAAAATTCTTGGAGGGCTTTTTGGAATGAAGATGCAATACAAAACTGAGTCCCTAGAGATTTAGTGTGATTGTTTCTCCCCATTAGAGTTAACTGTTGAAATAAATGCATCACTCTGTGTCAGTTTCTACCAGTTTAGAATCCGAGTCTTGACCCTGGAGAGCCCATTCACACTAGTCATTCGGAGTGGCAAAGAAATCCAATCAATTTCAGTGTTTCTGCTCAGGTGAGTAGAAGGGAAAGCCACCCTGTCTTTAGCATTTGTTTCTTCATTCTGTTCAGCCAATATAGTGGTTAAAGAGTATTTTTTGTGCATAAATGAGAAATAAAATACATTGGACAGAATTGTAAAGGAATTTTTTCTACTGTTCACTCATCTGCCCCGCAAGCTGACACAATGTTCAAAGCAGATTTTTCTTTTGTGTGATTTCCTTATTCTTTAGAAAAGTTGAAATCAGTTCAGATGGATTTATTAATGGTTCCTTTAATTAGTTTGTTAATGGCTGTATTTGCAAGATTGGCTGCTTAAGTCTTATTTCCTGCTGGTTAGAGTATAATAATTATTGATCTCTATACACTGTATTAGAAAAAAATACATAGAGATTTACTGCTAACAAAAGAAGCTTTTGAAGATGATAACTCATTCAAGATTTTTGGAAGGCATTTGTCTATTTTTTATGAGTTATTAGTACTAATGGGAGTCATATGTATAGTGGGAGGCAAAATGAGCTATTAACCTACATAGCAAGTTGTAGAGTATTATAAATCCTTCCTGTCTATGTTACGATGGCATCCATTTGTGTGACAAGCAGGATGAAGATAAAGTAGTCGTGTATCTTTCAGAGACCGAAAGATGGCTGGGAGAAAGAACAGACACAGCAGGGCCTCTGCGGTGGTGAAAATCCTGCCCTTCCCCTTCCCGTGGGCTGGAGAGGGTTTTGGCAAGGGTTTGCTGAGAGACACTGTTAGTCTGAACCTGAACCTGAAAGCAAGGACCAGTCGTGCGAGGGCACATGGGCAGGGGGATGTAAATCCCTACTTAACTGTGTTTTACTTAGGCACATTGTATTTTCTCTGTTTTTTGTGGTTAAATGATCTAATATATCTTCATGTGAACTAGGGATAGTTTCCCGTTGCTCTAGGAATATGAGAGTTTCAACATGCATATAAGTTACTTTTATGATGTGGTTTGTATTCTAATGACGCAGCCTCAAATAGGGAAATAGTGAATTCTGCAATACTTTTCATTGGCCTCTTATGTTTTGAAATACCGGGAAAGTGATTTCAGAGTAAAGTCCCTTATTGATACAGGCTGGAACTAGCAGTTGAAAATTTGCTCTTGGTGCTACTGTTTTGAAATCGGTTTCAGCAGAAGAAAGTTTCAGTGTTCTCTTTTTTTTTTTTTTTCATGGAGTAAAACTAGCTTTACAGGTTGCTGGGATTTTCCCCTAACTTCTAAGAATTCTGTCTGTTACAGCACACATACAGAGCTTTGAGACCATTACTAAGTCCCACTTGTCTGTGGTCGCCTAGCTGTCCTGTTGACAACATGCTTCAAATCAGTATGTGACTGGCTTTTGTGGCAACAGCATGTTGGAAACTGAGCACTGGGTAAAGCCTTCTGTAGCAGAGATCTGTGGGGTAACTTTAATAATCTAAGCAATGATATTCAAAAGCCATGTTGGGATTCTGGAGTTTGAAATTAATTTTATGAAGTGAAAAATACTCCAAGCCAAATCAGGCATCATGTTTGAGAACTAGTGCTCTCTTTGCTAGGTAGCCCTTGTCTTTTTGTTTTGTTTTGTTTTATATTCACTTTTACATCTTATGTTTGTGTATGTAATAAGACATAATGGTTATGGTTTGTTAACAGCATATTCTTAATAATTTGAGATTTAAATTGCTTAGTGCAGCCAGCTGGCTGCATAAGGCTAGCCAGAGAGAGGGTGGCATACAGCAATACTACTTTACTATCCCAGAATAACAACAGAGGAGGTCATCGCAGGCACACACATTTCCTATATGATTAGTACTGTATTTAGTGCCTGATGGGTACATCATGCTTTGTGCTATGTGTTCCTATCGGGTAGTACAGTAATAACTCTGGAATTCCGAGAATAGACATTATGGTAGACAGGAGAAAGGGAATATGTATCTTTGTTTATAGAAACAGTGTCCAAATGCTCTTTAGGAGATGAAGAAAGCACCTTCCCCAAAGATGTTCGATTAATCTCTTGTGGTTTTTAGCGTACATGATAATCTATAGGCGGTGGAGGGGAAAGACTGGTTTGACTGTCTACTTTGTACCTTCTGACAATGCAATTTTTCCCTAAAATGCTCCATTTAACTTCCTTACATGATGAACCTTCATTAGTTGCATTTCATTCTCAAGCACAAGATAAATGTAAAATCCTAGTAGAGTCCTTCTGTACTTGTGGCAAGTGAGTGTCACTATATTGATCACTTAGTCCAAAAGCAATGAGAAATTGAGCTCAGGACTTTGATTAATACACAAGACATCTTTTCTTTTCACTAGATTAGCATAATCATTACAGTCTGGGAGTATGTTTTCACTCCGAGTATCCTTCTGTAGCAGTCAAGGAATTAATTACACAAAGTAAAGAGACAATTCTTTGCTAAGAATTTTGTAAGTTTGGTTGTTAAATGAGCTCCCTCCTGCTGAGTCTTCACTAAAGCTTGGCCAAGTTGCAGGAGTAAATGTATGCGTTGGTGATCTAATCTCTGAAGAATGGTAGATGATGACCTTTCTCATTTAGATATGGATTTCAACTGTTTAATGTGGAGGGGACATGAGCAGGGCAGAAGAAAACAATCAGATTCTGTCCTGGGTTCCGAAAGCCTATGGCTGCGCAGATTTGCTTCTGTTTCCATTGCAGTTTTGCCATGGACTTCAGTGGGAACAGGACTAAGCTTTGCCAAAAGACTTGGATTCAAGCAAGTAGTAAATTGCAAATGTAACCTGGTGTGACAAAAGACATTACAGGAACATTAGAACAAGAGGAAATGGACTCAAGTTGTGCCAGGGGAGGTTTAAATTGGATATTAGGAAAAAATTCTTCACTGAAAAGGTTGTGAAGCATTGTAACAGGCTGCCCAGGGAGATGGTTGAGTCACCATCCCTGGAGGTATTTAGAAGACATCTAGACGTGGCGCTTAGGGACATGGTTTAGTGGTGGACTTGGCAGTGGCAGTGCTAGGTTTATGGTGGGACTCGATGATCTAACAGGTCTTTTCCTACCTAAATGATTCTATGATCAGAAGATCAAGAATGACCATTGGAGACAGTCTATGGCAAAAATGGAGACCTGACTGTTACTGATGGCTTTTGACCTTCTTCAGAACTTAGTCTTCACTTCATATAGGTCAGAGCGTTACATAATTTATGCAGAATTTAATGTTACCCAATCTCTCCAAAAGAAATACAGTATTAATGACAAGGTCTGTCTCTAGGAAGAAAGTTTTGCTTACAAAGCTCAAGAGAAAATGGATTCTCACTCTACACTGAAAGGAGTGTACAAGAGGAAAAAGAGCCATATAAACTCTATATTTTAATGAAATTCTGCATTTAAATTTTCCCACCATGTTTTGTGCTGTTTCATACCTAGTCACTTTGCTGTATGCAAGTGTGTCTGGGTGAAGGTACACAGAAGGAAAAGGGAAGGAGGGAGAGGATAATTGTGGCTGGGGTGCGAAGGTTATTTTTGGTTTTGAAAATAACTTTGATAGATACAGCTTGCTTCATGACAGCTGTGCTACCCTCACTTCATTTCAAATTTAAACTTGAATTTCCCTGACATGGCCTTGCCCATTTATATCTCTTTAGGGAAAGGAAATAACTTCAGTCTTGTGTTTGCTTTCCGGTGTTTCACAAATCTTTATTGTAGGCAGAAGAATTGCACAGACAAGAGGTATTCTGACATCCTTCTGTTGAACGATACCAGAGGCAATGGGGGGCTACTCAGCATAAGGAGAGATGGCATCATCTCTCCATGTATGATTATCTGTGGAAAGAACATTGTGAAGTTTATTGGATAGCAGTTATGGGTTCAGTTTTCCATAACTGCTAAGTCTGCTGCACTGGAAGGATTCTGATCAGTGAGTGAAGATGTCCTGGAATTTTACTGAGAATGAAGGAAATGTTCTAGTTACCTTTTGCTCCTTGTGCATGAATCCGGAAGACATCCCAAACATAATGGCGTAAGCCACCTTCCCTTTTTTTAATACAACAAAAAGAGCCTGAGGAGGAGTGTGTAGAGCCATACCTAGAGTATCATGTAAGATATACAGACAGTAACTATGTGTTTGCAGCGTGACATCCTTGTCTCAGCAGCTACAAATATTTCCAGAATACAAATAGCAGCATTAAAGAGATGAAACCAAAGATGAACAAGAGCATATGTTTTAGTTCATGGCTCTGTGAGGTAAGGAACACAGCTAGTCATGGTCGTGGAGTCCTCATCGCCATTTGCAAGGGAAGAGGACTGACCCTATGCACTGCGCAAAACCTTGAAGGTATAAAGCTTTTAAAAATCATGTCATTATAAGTACATTTGTTAAGAGAGGGAGAAGTAATTATATGTTTTGCATTTGTAGGCCTTGAAACATTGGGATTGGTAGCATGGCAGACTTTAGGGCTTGCACAGCATTTTAGATAACCCCATAATACTTTGTGTTCTTCCATCCTGATCTGCCTTCACATATCATGCATGCAATCATTTTCACTGCAGTCAAGGTACGTGGTTATTAATGTACCTGCTCTAAACCTGTGTGAGCAGAAGCTTTCATTTGTGTAGTCTGTCTTTAGGGCACACTTCATTTCACTTAAAATAAATTATTGTACATTTACCATTAGTTAGCAAGTTATTAACATTAATATAAACAAATACAGGGCACATTTCTTCATGAAGGTTACCTTTTAATCATGTAGGGGATGTGGCAAGCACTTTTACCTATGTTGTTCTTAACAGCTGTGTTTTCCGTTTCCATATATGTGTATTTAAATGTGGAGAAACTTGCCAGTGATTCTTTCCTGGTAGCTCCAGATCTGTTAGGAAGAGGATTATGAGGCAAAAAAACCCCACCCCAAAACAAATAAGAAAAGGTATTAATAATATATTAGAAGATGATACTCCTTTCACTGATCTGTGTGGAATACTTCAGTCTTCCCTGTTATTGCTAGGTATGGGGGTTTTTGTTGGATTTGTGGTACAGTGAAGGTACAAATAGAGGCATGATTGCAGCATAGGTAGATAAAGCTGAACTGGCTTTCATCTACCCGATGTAGGTACCAATATCTATGAAACTTCAGCCATTGGAAAGCTGCTACAGAATATGCTGAAGCCATTAGTTTATGAATTTACTGCTTCTGGCAGAGTGGAGTATTAATGAGATTGAGACAGCACAGCTCCAAATCACATCTGTCTCTCACATTTGCCTCTCCTTTCGTTTCCCTGTGAGACTGTGGAGAATGTCTTCCTCCCACCCTTCATTGCAATTCCAATTTGAGAAGATTTTTCTCCAGATTTTTCTTTCTTAAAGGCCCCCTGAAGAAGAGTGGTTGATCTGAATGTATGTTTCCTCTTCTGTGCAATATTATTGGGGTTGTGGAATCTCTGCAGAGCAGATTCAGGTCTTCTCTTTCTCCAGTCTGTCCATCTGTGTATCATGCATATTTCCTTCTTAAATAGAAAAGCCCTTCTAACAGCTGTGATCGTTCATGCACGAGCACAGCATTTCTTCCCATTTTACCAAAGGCTATCATGAATACCCTACTCTCAAAGCCTGAAAAATTTTGTGCAGTAATACTGATAGGTAAGTTTAAAAGTACGGTTATATTCTGCGTTTGAAGTATAGCTATGGTAGAATAATCAGTCTCATGGTATTTGCTGCTTTTGAGAAGTTATGGATTTAGCTATGAATCCCACTTTCATTTATTAAAAAAACTTCACATTTCTGTGGTTGCGGAGGAAACCCTGAACATATTTGAGTCTTTAAGGTTTATATCTAAAGACAAATAAAAAGGAATCCTTAATATTTCTGCGCAAGTTATTGCAATTCCTTCTTTCTGAGATGGGAGAAAAACAGAGTGAGACTACAGTTATGAGATGTATTAACTCTTAAGCCTGTAAGTGCAGACCAAAGCATTAAAGCTGCAATTGCTTTGTTTGTGGGGTTTTTTTCTTTGATATTTTGAGTGGAAGGAGAAATTCAAGAAGGGCAATGAAAATCTATGTTGTCAGTTTGACTCATTATTTATTTTTCTGCAAAGTTTGTTGGAACAACAATATTTATTCTAAAGCCTTCAGCATCCTCAAATAAGGGGTGTTATAAGAATGCAAAGTCAGATTATACTGTTTAGTTACTGACTTTATTTCTGGCCTGTGTAGACAAGAAACAATGTGGAAGACATCTGCAAACTGGAAATTACAGACAGTACAGAAATTTACTCCAAGTATATATTTCCTTCTCAGGCTCATTTAATAGAGTTCCCCAGTTTTTGTAGAATGCTCTACTGCTGGTAAAGTCAACAAAATCTCTGTACCTATGCTGGGGACTTGACCCTAATATCTTACCTTCTGCTGCTTCCCTGAATGGGATCTTTATCTGCATTTAGATCATTCTCATGTCTCTGATGCACATAAGAATAAAAGCTGCACGACACCCAAATAAGCTGTGGGAGAATCACATCTTTCATATAGGTCTTGCATAAATATGGATGTCTCCTTTTCTCCCTCCACAAATTTTCAGTGAGAGGCCAGTCTGTCTCTAAAAAAATAAGCAATGTAATACCAAAATACCATTGTATAGATGCATTTTACATGCACCTTACAAGCGCAGTGTGTTTCAGTTGCTCAGCTTCACTCCCCGAAGCTCTCACTTCAGGCTCATTTCTTAATTCCAGTAGTATTTTTTGGCCGTTCTAACAATGCAAAAGCATATTATGACAAAATTGGGAAAAAAAATTTTCTCTTGGCACCTATTTCTTCTGAGGTTATGAAAGAATGATAAAACTGGAGTTTTCTTCTAACTCCAGCTCCAATTCTTCCCTCCTAATAAAAGAACTGATGAGTGAGAGCTAAAGGATGACTGATTAGAGAAGAGCTGTACAACATTTTTGCAATGAACATATATTTGCTTTTGAGTACCTTTGTCTGAAAGGACATCTTTCTCCATAGTGAGGCATAGCTGGAGAAGGGATCTCTAAGATGGAAAAGCTTTTCCAGTGCCTGCCATGTTTTTTCTTATTTAATCTAAAGCATTGAGACAATTTACCTAGTCGCCTTCAATGCATGTTACTATAATACCTAGTTACTATGAGGTAAACCTCACCACAAATCTATATTCTTCTTTGCAAGATTATAAGGCTGAGTCAAAATTGCAGTATTGAAGAAGTATATAGAAGCCCAACACAAATATTAATTGCACGATTTGTTTCCTTTGATGTATACCTCTGAATACTGCAAAACTTTTTTTTTTTTTCTTTTTTTTGTATGTGTGAACAGTTAGAAATTATTGAACTCTCTTAACAGAAGTATGATTAGCTTTTTGGAAGAAAATAGGGGAGACGTAAGTCCATTATATTAACTTTGTTTTAAAATGCTTCCCTTAGTCATCGAGTGCTTGAATATCCACCTGTATGATGCTAGAGGTTGTGAAGGGGAAAAGTAGAAACACAGCAACTTGCTTGTATGAACTCATTTGCTTGTATGAAGGAAGGTGTGAAGTTGTGCTTGGAAAGAGGGTGGGGGCGGGGAAGGTGTTGTTTTAATTTGTCTCTGTTTCTCACTATCCACATCTATTTTAATTGCCAATGAATTAAATTATTTTCCCCCAAGTCGGGTCTGTTTTGCCAGTGACAGAAATAAGTAAGTGACTTCCCTGTCTTTATCTCAGTCCATGAGCTTTTTCATCCTAATTTTTCCCCCATCCTCTTGAGGAGGGGAAGTGAGCGAGTGGCTGGGTGGGCGTTTGGCAGCTGGCCACAGTCAACCCTCCACAGCCCTGCATACCTATTCTTGTATCTTGTGGGGGCATAACCATCATCCCCAAAGCTGTGAGTAGTATGGGGTTTCAGCTTGACCAAAGCACTTATTTATGTTAAGATCTTGAACTAGTTTTCTAGCATATTTGCCCTTGAGCCAACCCATTACAATTCTGGTAAAATAGCAGGACCTTTCTGAAATGGAATGTTGTATCTGAGCTTCTGCTCTGCTGGGTAAATATTAATTATTATTATTAGCAATATGTATATAACACTGTTAATTTATGCTGTGCTTTGCAAACATAGATAGGGCATGTTTTCTAACATTGGGAAGTTGCAGTTGAAATGAGACATGCACAATTACAAACGCCTGCAAAAGGGTATAGCAGTATTAACAAAAAGGAATGGGAGATTTTGAGGAGGAATTGGAAGAAGAGTGGGAGTTCTGGCTAACAGTCTGTCATCCCAGATTTATGCGTGAGATCTATGAACAGCAGAATTGGCCCTCTCCATTCTCAGCATGTCTGGAAATTTATGGAAGAATTTTTTGGAGAAAAATTATGAAGAAATTATGGGAGTGCAAAAGGGCTATGCTGCATATGGGTATTAAAGACAAACAAGCTAATTTGTTCTCCTTTAACTGATTGCTTAATGTTTAATTTCAGCCTGTGCAAATAATTGCCTGGGGGTTAGGGAAGAGCACTTCAGGTATTTACTTTTTGGTGTTGCTACCTATGTGAATATACATGCAACTTAAGAGTCATTTTGCAGCATGGTTTTGCTCATACTTTTTGGAGACTAAGCCTTGGGTTTCCAGAATTTTTCCATTTAATTTATTACTAACCCTGTTGCAACTTTAGCTCTTTAAGTGCTATAAATAACTGCAAAAAATATCTTTCTTTATAGAGGGGGAGAAGAAAAGGTTCTTTTCATTTACCTGCGTATTTTTCATTCGTTTTGTGATATGTCTTGCTACTCTGGATTTCTGGAGCACACCCTCTATGAATACTGTTTACTGTCATGTCTGTCGTGAGGCTGAAATTACTGATTTTTTTTATAGCTTTGTCTACAGCAGGTCCTGCACAGAGGTGACACTAATTTGATTGTGTCTTGCTGTGGACTCTCTCAAATAGTATACTGAAATTTAAAGACACAAATGTGATATATATTACAGATGTAAAATATCCAGCCATGAATGGGAAATCTGTTATGAAAAAGAGATACTGAAGATTTTTAAAATGGAACCTATGGCCAGGAAGTGAAAGCTAATACAAAATTGCTTTTCCAGACACCTCTATGGAAAGCTTTTCCATCATCTAGGTTTACCTCCAGGGCAAATGGATTGATGGTCACGGAAGGCTTTTTTTGGAAACAGTCTCAGTGTCATACAAGTCAAGTAAGATTTGACCCTTATACTAGACAGAGATCTAGTAGAAGCCACAGGAATTGCCACACTCTATACCTGATTTTATGACAGTTGCCTGCTTTGCCTCCAGATCTTAAAACTGGATCTAATACTTCATTGTTTCAAAGAGCTAACCGGTACTGCAGAATTCTTTCAAATGCTTAATGTTACGTATTGTAATCGTGCAAAGATTAGGCACTGTTTTACCGTGGCATTTTTACATTCTTTACTCCATCTGCTTGCTCAAGACCTTGAGTTTTCTTGTTAATAATCCTGGGTCAGATGACGTATGGAAGAAATGCTGGATGTGATCCTTAATATTCAGTTCTCCAACAATTTTATTGGTGAATTGACTTTCCAAAAGCTTGGGATGACTTTCAAAGGCTTGCGACTACAACATTTTCCATACCTGAAGCAGTAATTTTCCTTCTGGTGTATATTAACAACCACATAGTAGCTTCTTTATTCTTTGCTAGGTGATAAAATGACTTGGACATTTTAATAACATCTGGCAAATTATTTTCATTTTCCCTTTTATATGATTAATAATAGTCTAGATAGACATGTAGATATAGTGTCTCTACTTACTATGTGGGTTCATGCATATATAATGTAATATGGAGATAGGATGGATATAGAAAATAATAAGCAATCAGGATAATGGGTTATAGTCAAAAACTCTAATCTGAGGACTTAAAAAACTTTAAATGAAAGATTCTGGGTTTGGAATAGGAAATCAGTTTTGAATTTTACAGCTTCAGTTAATCACTATTGAAAATTGATGCCCAAGCCAGAAGAGCCAAACGCTTTGAATGAAATCTTTTGCTGACTTTTTCTAAAGCATTTTGCCTTGTCCAGCCAGTGACTTGTCTATATGCACTTTGTTGACAGTAAGTATGCTTCTCACTTGGGGGAGGCGGCACTACAAAACTACAAACTGCTGTTGGCTTTAGATTGGCTTTCGGTTTCAAATTGATTTGGCTGGTGACACCATATTGTCAGAGTTTGAGAATTATTCATGATATTTCCAAAGATGCAGTCACCAAATTCTATTGCTAATAAATAGGGCACGTGCATATTAAACCAAATGGGGAGTTTATTAAATTAATTACTTAAAACTCTAGGAAGTGTATTGGAAAGAACCAGTAGAGAGTCATTCAGAAGAGCGGGAGCAGCTAAAAAGTAGATTCCTATAAAAGGATCATAAAAGATATCTTTGGTTGTCTTTTTCGGAAGGAACTGGAACAGATGAGACTTAGACAATTCTGAGATGAATGAAGTAAGATATTTTGCATCATGAACCGTAGCCGACAATACAAAACTCCAACGTTACTGCCAACTGCATGCTTTTCCTGGCTTTTGACAACCATAATTTATAGACTGCAGTTCTGTGGTTTGCATAATGTGCTATATAATTGTATTGTAGATTATGTGATACTAGCTAGAATTGGTAATAAAGAAGTTCAATTTCATATATTATATAGCTGTTATTTTGAGTTCCATATTGTTTTCATGCCAAACATAGGAGGCATTTGATGTGTTCCCAACTGCACGTAGTTTTAAAAATATTGTCATCAATAATAATAATGATATTTGCTTTTGCAGATCACAGGAAATCAGTATGTGTTAGATCATTTACAGTTTTGCTGTTTATTTTTTTAAACCCCATTTAGATCAAGTTTAACATTTCTAGGGAAAAAAGCGTAACATTCCTAAGAAAACCTGTGAAAAAGCTATTTTAGCCTCATCCTTTAGGTTTAGGAATTTTGCAGTTAGGTTCCCTTAGGAGTCTTGCAATTAATTCAGTATTTTTTATGTGTTTGGACTCAGGAATGACATTTAAGTCTCAGTGACTTGTCATAGGAGCTCATGTCCATCTGGACCATGGAAAGTGTCTGTGGTTTTCAGAAGTAAGCAAGCTGAGAAGGTGAATGTCTCCCCATGTCACAGGATTGTGCTACAGAATGTATAAGTGGTTGATTAGAAAATGATGAAACAAAAAGATCTCTATTAGAGTCTAATGAAAGCCTAGGCTTTCAACTTTCATTTTCTTTCTGCTTCATTTGAATTAGAACTTTGTTCTAAGATACCTGGAGATGCTGGCTTGGATGAGCAACAAATTGCTCACTTCCCGAAATTCTGGATGCACTGCTGAAATCATGTACTTGAAACTGAGCAATGTCTTAAGTAAACTGTATTTTAGCAGTTCTGCAGTACCCAAGAAAATTGCCTGCTCTCAACTTCATGTGGTTACTTCTACTGGGTTGTATCTAAACTTTCTTAAGATTTTTATGACTTTGTTGTTTTTTTAAAGGGTCTTCATTAGAAGCACAAAGCTTCCATTTTCCAGTTGATGATTTCACAGCTGTAGCTTGGAGGAAACCTGGTGTAGGAGAATGAGTGTAAGTCTTTTGACACAAGAGGCTTGGGCTTACATTGTGTCACTGACTGCTTCCTTGACCAAGGGGAACTGAATTTTTTGCTCAGTCAGGTCACTAGCGGAAATTTTATTTGCTTAAATACCCATCGGCAGAGCTGTAAAGTTGTATTTATTCAAGTTGGTGTAGTACCAAATACTTCTATACAAAATGTAGTTTTCTTTATGACTGTACAGTTTTGTCTTGAGATTTGTCTTGCAAAATTAGTACAATAGATTTTCCTTATAGCCCCATTTCAGCATGAAATTATTTTCGGTGCTAGTAATGGAATTAGGACTGATTTGAACGTCTGCATTTGCACGTTTTGATTCATTCTTGCTCCCACCCCTGGTCCTGTTTTTCATAATGGTAACAGAATCTGTTCCACTTAATAGGATTTTTCTTATTGCATGACTTAAACTTATTTGTGTAATAGCGGCTGATGGTGTCCCACTAGATCGGAGGTAGGCCAGCAAGGAGTTTTTGGGTGCTCTGCCTCCCACTTTTTCCCTGATGCTTGCATCTCATTTTGCTCTTTTTCTTTGTGGTAGCTTTTTTTCATAATTCTTTCTCATACTGGACCATAGTGATAAAAATGGGAGTCTCTGCCTCCATATGGGCAACAAGAACAGCTCACAAAACGCTTCTTCGCTAGCCTGGGAACGATTGTTTTCCAGTGCTAGTCTGTAAGCACAGCATTACTAATATTCCTTGAGTCTTTATTAATCACAGGTCTGCCAAATCCAAGATTTAAAATACAACTTGGTAAATATCAATGCTTTATTTTTATTCTTAACTGTGTTCCAAAGGCCAGACAGAGGAGTTCAAACTGCCTACTTCACAGCATGCAGTTTTCCAGTATTTATTTAGTGCAAAGCTGCAGACCGTACAAAGTAATCCCAGTGCAATATCAACTCGCAAACAATTTTCTAAAGCATCTTTAATGTACAGTGTTACTGTACCCAGAGGTGTAGGAGAGCGGTATTAATGCAGGCATGATAGTTCTGAGTGTTCATATGAGTCCTCAAGGAATAATAAACAGCTTGAAATAACAACCAACAAATTCTCCAGATGCTTTTTATCCATGTGTCGGCAACTGTGTTGATTCCAGATCAATGCAGGGTATTAAGACATTTATATGATTGAGCTAAAAATCTGCCAGGTTGTACAAGCATCAAGCTTGTAAAAAACAGGAGAGCTGAGTAAAGCCAACTGTATTCTATTCATAAACTGCAGGAATGGAACTTCTTGATAACATAACATAACATAACATAACATAACATAACATAACATAACATAACATAACATAACATAACATAACATAACATGATAGTGTCAGTGGGAAGATTTTGTTTTTAATTTAGGATGCATACTGGGGAAGTTGAGGCATATGTAAGTCACTTGATTACCTGATCCCAATATTTGAATATTTTGCTGGTATAAAACCAGACTCCTGGCAGTAAGGCACAATTCATTCCTTAGACAACAGAAACACAAAGCCTTTATTTCCGATGCAATCCCAACAGAGCTCAGAGTATGCCTGTCACAGCGATTACTGGGTTTGCCTCTCTTATTCCTGGATCAGCATAGCTATGTCATTCTTATTGATGCCACGGTTTGGCACCATGGAACTTCCCTGTAAAGCAGTGAATATATAGAGTACTTCTGTGACAATCAGTTGTTGTCTTGGCTTGTATCATGGCACAAAATCTAGACAAAGCAGCTGATCGGAAGATGATGAAGCCCTTTGGAGCCCTTTTTAATTGGCTGCATGGAGATTTGGATCAGACTGTATTTTTTGATTATGTGTGTCAAAACCACACATGGTTACATAAAATTGAGTTTCATCCAGCTTTTCTTTGAAATCCTTTGATAGTATGAAATTCCCACAGCATAGCAGACCCAGATAAGATATTGACACAAACTCCTATGAAGTGAAATTACTGGTTTCTGTTCAGGTCTTGTAGCCACACACTTTTAATACAAGAAACATTATACAGAAAGCTCGAAGCAACAAAATTTTTCAGAATCCTGCGATCCCGACTTGTGTCAACAAGAAAACCATGATGTTAATCATCTTCCTTTGTGGCATGGTTTTGCATTCCCCTGAATTTGGGGTTTGCTGAATGTGGCAATCCCGCAGTACGCAGTCTCAATTAAAAAAATGAATGTATTAAAAATCTAATGCAGAAAAGTATCCTTGTAGGAATATGGTCTAAAGTGTAAACAAACATCTACCAGGCTAAGGTTTTAGTATTTAGTAGTATTTTTAAAAATACAAAATATTTTCAAGACTCTATTGCTTGGCATGGGTTAATCCCACCTAGGGGTGTACCATGGCAGTGGCCTGGAGAAAAGGGCGAGAACTAGAGCTACCCATTAGCACCAGTCAGTGGAGAGCGTGCTGGTCCCTTTTGTGTAGTTGCACAGCATCCCTCATCCTCTTGTGTTAACTGCCCCTGAAAATCCACCCAGCAGTGCTGCAGACCTTCTGGGTGTCAAGCATTTTCATGAAGTTTTGAAATGTTTTCAAATACAAACTGTGTTTTCCTGAAAATGTGTCTGTAGCTGTGGGTGATTAGAAGCTGAAAATCTTGTCTCAATACCTTTTTTTGGAAAGTGGCTGTAGGTACCTCTTGGGCAAAACGTGGTGAAAAGTGGTGGGGGTGTGTGTTTTGTCTTGTCTTGTTTTGTTTTGTTTTTACTTACTCTTGCATAAGTAAATACAGAACCTTCCGTTCTTTATTCTTAAGTCATTAAATGTATTTCAGAATGTTCTGGGTACTCACAAAACTGCTCTTAGGTGTTTGGATTTCATGCATTTTACTTCAGGTAACATTTTGTGTGAAAGCACATTATTTGTTAGTTGTCATCTGCTGTTCTTTTTAAAAAGTTTGTCAGCAAGTTAGGAGATCTAAAAGTATTTCTTTGATTTCGTTGACCTAATTTAATTTTTAATTGCTTTTCCCGTGGAAATCCAAATGAAGTAATGTTCATCAAATAGAGAGAGAAAACAAGCGAAAGAACAGAGATTTCTTTTCTCGCTTTTATGCCCGAATCCTGATCAGTAGAAAATATTTTTAAAAGTGGATGGTAGCTTTTTCAGAACTCCCAGGCTTTCATGTCATGTTATAGTAAACCCCCTCTTCACAGGAACACATTACACAATTTTAGTACATACTGCACAAAGAAAAGCTTTCTAAATATCATCATCTTTACCTTTTGGGGCTTATTTCTGCAGCCTTATTTCTGTGACAAATTTATTCACATGAGTAATCTCATTGGCTTAAATTGAATGCTGTTAGGAAGAATAACTGTGTGAGTAAACTTCTTGTGAAAATTGAGGTGTTAGAACTGTTCCCTCTTAAATATCTTTCCAGTGCCCTTGCACTATTTGAGTTACACAGCACTATATAAAATTCATTACAACTCAATTATAAGGCTCATTAGGTAGATGCTGGCATTTTGGTTATCTTACCAAGTTGTGAAACATACTCATTTATTATCCATGGTATTGTTAAAGTCAGAATAGTACAGTGAAACCAAACATAACATAAAAGATGTTTCAGAGCATAAAACCGTGGATCTTTGCCAAGAAAATGTTTTATGTCACCTGCTTTGAAATCTCCCTGTGCTGTGTTCGTGGCTGAAACACAATGGGAGAACTGTACTCTGGAGGTGATAATGAAGTCAGAGCACCTTTGACAGACCGCCACTGCATGCTGGCTTATGGTGGGTTTTATCCTTTTCATCGCTTGAATTTTTCCAGCATATAGAAAGTATATTTATCTACCTGTACACCTTTAAATATGCTCTGGCTCTTGCTTTCTTTGTTAATTAGCCTTGGTTTCCGTGGCAGAGTGCTAGCAACAGCAGAATCTGTGACAGGGACTCAAACTTCCTAAGCGCCCTACACAGCTAACAGAGTAATTTGTCCTGTTTCAAGCAGTCAGAGTGAGTATCCCCACCCAGGATGGCATTTACCAGCATTCAGGAGCTTCTTCACTTGGTGGATCATTAAAGCAAGCTGCAGTTGATCTTTTTCAAGACTGAATCTACTGCTGTAAGGGTGCTTCCAGGTACAAGGTTTGGAAACTAGGTTAGCTTTTGGGTTTAACTGCTCCTTTCTAAAACTGGGGGTTTCTCTTCGTTCAGTCAGTATATGTGCTTGTAAATGTTTTGTATGTTACCATTATGTGCAAATTAGTGCAGTTTACATACACTGTGTCTTATCCTAAGGTGCCTATTTCATTGTGGTGTCCCTTTATTATTAACTTAAACAGGGACAGAAGAAGCTTCAGTTAAAGGGTTTTCCTCATCCTGTTGTTTCTTGGGACATTTCTGTTAGGACCTCCATGCCCTGCCTTTAATTCTTCTTCTCAGGTATCCTTAAGTTACCAACTCCTTTATACATCTGCACAGGACCTCCCACTATCTGCTTATGTCAGCCAGTTCAGGCTGAGCTTCTGTGAACCTGCCCAGCTAGCTGGTTTCAATAGTTGTAGTTGCATACCTGTGTGGTTATGGAGATCTGCATGGACCAGGAAAGGAAGTCAAACATGCAAATAAGAGGACACAAACTTAAATAGAAATAAACTTGCATCTCTGTGCAGTGATTCCTGCTATAAAGATATGTTTTGACTGTCTTTGCTGCTTATGTGATGTCAAGACTGTGTTATACACGGTGCATTTAATTTTAAATACTTTGCTTAGCTCTTTCCTAGTGAACTCTTCTTGTTCTGGTCATCTGAGTTAGGACCATAAATCTGCGCAATCCCATTGCTCACAATGTTTCCACCATGTTCCATGTTTCACTCTGCAGTGACGGAAATGAAGCCGACATTTCAGTTTTGGCCTGAATTCTACCATGTCCCTTTAATCCATTGAAATTCAGCCATCTCGTGTCTTGCTACTATTTAGTACCTTGCGTCTCAACATTATGAAGTCACAACTCATTTAGGTTGTACTTCCTTTACACAGAGATTGCGTCTTGATTTGCTGCACTGGTTGCGTCTTGATGGGTCTTCCTACCGTAAAATAACAGACCGAAAGTAACAGCTTTGAAGTGTTTGGAAACAGACACATACCCAATGATGAGTGAAGGCCTCCTGAGAAATGTATGAGAGAGAGCTCGGACTCATGCTCTTATTCCACAGGTGAAACCTGTTGCCAAGCTCAACATAGGGCATTTTATGTTGATTGCCCATGACGTGTAGGCTCCTGGGGTAAAGAGAGAACTGGCATCAGTCTAGCACATCCCCATGTGCAAAGTTGAAAGGTTCTTAATGCCCCAAAGAGAGGAAAATACCACTGAACTGTGAAGAAATCAGAATAGACTGGTATCTTACTTCTCAAGTGGCCTGGCTGACATCCATTGAACTACTCACAAAGTAGGGATTTTGTGAGTTCCCTGCTTTGTGAGTGTGGTGGTCACAATCTGATTCCAATTAAGAGCTGCTTTTCCAGCCTCAGGCAAAAAGTGTGTTTACTTCTTCGCAAACTAACAGTCAGGTATTCCCAGGAGTGTATTGACCATGTTTTACTCATTCCCCTGCCATTCTGTCAGAGCGAGATGAAAAACGTTGTGTTTGTTCTCTACTCCCCTCTCCTCAGTGGCCAAGGTAATGAATCTTCCGTAATTTGTCAATGTCTGTGTCCTCTCCATTACTCAGAGACACTAAGCAAGATAAATGGTGCTGTGTAATGACTGTGTAAGAATTCCAGTCATGATTTGCCTAAATGGGCAGGGCAGCTCCTGGAGTTACACACTATCATCTGCAGATCCTATTTCAGTTGGACTTTGAACTTAGCTTTTGATGTTTAAACTGGAGCCCTACTCCCACAAATCTCAGATTAAGTGAAGTCTTTTATAACGTCTTTTCTTGCATAGTCATTTCTTGTGCTTCCTATTTGAGAAGATAATGGACACTGTAAATTCTCCTGTAAGAGCACCTGTGTCAGTGAGAAACTGTGCCCCAGAAAATTAAATTCTTCTGCTGTGTTAAGTGTTCAGGTTTCAAGCTACAGAAACCTGACTAAAAGCTACTTGGTGCATAGTTTCTGTATTAATAAACTGCTGTATATACTAAATCATATTGTGTGGCTGCCTCCTGTTTAGATAAGCACATAAAGGAGATGTGCTGAATCTACTCTTTTGGCAGATAGTAATTCAAATGAGGTGGTAAACTGCAGCTGAAACTTTAAAATGCACATTATTCATACAAACGGGGGTAGTTACCAGTTAATGCTCACACCTTGATCGGGAAGGTAACACTGCCAAGAAAGGTCAAAATTCCAACAGCCCCTCTGAAATTTCTTGCAGAATTGAGCGATATAAAGTTTTCAGAGGAATATTAAAATAATATAAGGAGTTCATTTATTATTCTTCCACCTAATTGCGATACATTTACCTTCTTTAGTTCTTTTCGTTAGTTTTACTTACAGACAGAAATGTGCGCTATGCATTAGTAAGCGCTGTTCTGCTCTTGACAGGGTCATTTCTGTGCCTGTACTTGGAAAGCACTGTGGTATATTTTTGAGTAGGATATATCTGACCTTTAGGTATGAGGGCTGTAAATTGAAATTTACTATGCACGCGCTTTTCCCATTAGTATAAAGTTTTCACTGGGGTATAGGAATACATAGCTTGATTTTTATTGCATTTAACTTTATTTATAGAAATACTGTTTGGCTTTATTGCTGGCATGAAAACACGCTACTTCAACAGATTATTGCAACATTGTCCTGAAGGAAATATTTTTTAAAGGGTACCCTCTGCCTCTGATCAGTAATACGATAACTACTATACTGCTAACACCTGCACACTGGAAATTGGTCAGAGACTAAACTTTCATACAGGCTAACGAACAGAGGATAACAACTTCACTTAAACTTAATCGCACCATAGTACTATGATGAGCTAATTGATCTGCACTATGAAAGACTGAAAATCACTAAGTACTTGAAGCGATGATGTGAATTGGGCTGTATTTTGGTCAAGAGACACTATGCATGAGACGAAGCCCCTATGGTTTGTAGCTTTGATTAGATTCTTTGTCTTCAGACATTGTTTTCTTTTAGTTCACTGACTTCTTATGAATGCAGAATACTAATGGTGAGAGGCCATCCTAGTTAAGGTTGAAGCAAAGAGGAGTTGTTTTTTTCTGGATCTTGACTGTGTTTGGCCACAGTTTTAGGTTTGAGATGAAAAAAATTATAGATTTGGTTTAATTGAGATGAAATTTCTTACATTCTCTCGAGATGCAAAGATCCTATGTGCGGACAATCCTAGAAAAATTCCATTGTTTGGAGCTGCACTTAAGTCAGAACATGAATTATAAAAATAGTTTAAGATGTGGAGAAATAGACTCTGAGTATGACCATGGAGCACTGTCAGCTCTAACATTCTGCTTGTCTGATTTTGATCTTCCTTTATGCCAAGTAAGTCTTACTGAGTTAGAGGATTCACTCTTGGCTTCCTTGGAATAAATTTAACCACAGCCAAGCTGCATGGCATTGAATGGCACTGAAATCTCTTCTCACTAGAGTTAGAGGCAGGACATGTAGCTTTAAAGCTATATAATTAAAGGAGTTGTATTTTGCTTTACTTTTAACACACTATACTAACAAAAAGCAGACTCTCTTCATGTAGGTAAGGCAGAATAATAGCAACAGGTTTGGATTTCTTCTACTGTGCAAAATTATAGTTTGGATAGTGATTTAATTCTGTGTGTTACTTAGCACGTTTATGATGGGAGCGTTTGTGTGTATATATGTACATACACACCCCAGGAGTTGATGCTCTGCAAATCTACAGTGTTCACAAAAGAGAATATATCTGATGTTTGCCTTACTGGTGAACCTTATGAAATTAATTTTAAAGGCAACATACTTCTCCGCTATTTTACTGTAGCCTTTTATTGTCTGTCCCTCCACAATGAATAGGCATTGGGCAGTATTAGAACTCCTGTGCTCGCATATCTGAGCCATCTACTGCACTCACTGGAAGGTACACAGTGCCAAAGATTGCAGCTCTTCTATCTGTCCTGATGAAGCAGAATATCTTTACAATTCATATCAGAGCTTTAGCTAATACCAAAAGCACCATCATTTTTTTTTTTCTTTTCTGACTGGTCTTCTGATGAAATCTTAGTAGAGCCAGCTGAAAATCATTATTCTAGCACTTAGTGTGGGATTTAGTGAGGTACAGCTGAAACCATTCTTCAAGGAGTTTATTCTCTTCAAATACTTGGAGAACAGTTACTTCCTCATGAGCAGTAGTCCAATACTTCCTCTACTCCTTTTCCTCTTAGCAAGCGTATGAGAATTTTTGGTCTTCTTTCTTCCCCCCCTTAAGTAATGAGAAACCTTTCCTACTCAGGTCTCAATCAGCCTGCACACCAATTAAGCTAATTGGCAACACATTTGATGCACTCCCTAATTACAGCTGCAGAAATTTGCAGAGAACAACCTTTCTGCAATTTTTCCTCCAATCAAAAAATAAAAAGTAATAAAACCCCCACAACTCTAACTATTCCCTGGTAAGACTGTTAAAGTGCTTTCAGAAGAATTTGGTGACTCCCTGACTTTCTGGTTGCTGTGGCCACTCAGTGCTGTTTGAGTGTTTCAGTGAGGCGGTAGACACTTCCAAAGAATTTTCTCCTAGGAGGTTTTCCGCTGAATAACTGGGCAGGCGGCGATGCCAGGAAAGGCATTACTAGAGCGCATGGTATTCTGCGTACTGTAAAGCATAAAAGCTTATAGAAGGCTCTCACAAACTAATTTAACCTAGAGCAGTCTTGGGATTTTGCTAAGTCATGCAATTAGCCAAACCATCCCCTGGTGTGGATTCTAATTAAATGCAGAGTTCCTCCCCTAAGTCCCCTTCTTCAGCTGAAGAGCGGCTTGTGCTGTCCGGTAACTTCACTTACAATAGCTTTGGAAGGACAACGTGAAGGCTGCAAGTCCTGCTTATAAAGAAAGTAAGTTGTTGGGTTTGGGGGTTTTATTTTTTTTATGTTTTGGTCATGGTTTAGTGGAAAGAGGAGAATTCTAATGATTTAAGTTGAAGTATTTGTAATAACTTTTAATATACCACTTGCCATTATAGAAATGAGCTGAGCTGCTCTGGTTTGTGAATGACACTGACTTTGTGTTTTGTTTTTCAACCTATGTGGGAGGAACAAAAAGTGCATCTTCTATTTTTAATTTCATGTTTCCTGTGGATTGTTGGTTTTATGCATAACCCCTTTCTATCTGGCATTATTTCAGCTGAGCTGTCCTGGCTCATTTTTAATCAGTCTCCAAGCACAGTTACCAGATCTAGTCTTCTTACAAAGAAGTAATTTGTTGCCTTGGGCCTTGTGACTAGAAGGGAATAATGCTTAAGCAGGGATGCAAGTATAGAAAGGAAGACAATGACTTCTAACACTGTTGAAATGTCAGACTGTGACCTTTAAAAAGACTGAGAGAAACCAGAGGGCATGAGCCCTAAGGGATGTTCCTGCATGAACAAGGGTGGGAGTTGACTATTTTTGTATCTACAAAAAAAGGTGATATATTGCTACCTTCAGTTACTCAGCCTGTGGAAGTACGCATGTTCCAAAGCAGAGATCACACTGTGCTCCGTTGAGGAAACGAGAAGAGTCCCCTTTTCAGAAAGTAGAGCCAGAAGCAAGTGCATATTATAGTTGTGCATCCTCTTAAATGTAAAAGATTTGAAAGGATCTGTACTTTAAAAAAAAAAATAAAAAAGGCAAAACCAACAACAGCCCCCTCCCAAAACAAAAACACAGGTACTGTGCAGGTAAACCAGTCTGAAATCTTTAGCTAAAGTGAGATTTGAAATACCTGCGTACAGCAGGAAAGTCTTCTCAGGAAGTTACCTGGTCCATGCTTAAAGGAGAGTGCCGGTGATGGTAATTACAGTCTGTTTCCTTGTAGCGTCCAACTGTTCCTTCAGAATTAGCTTGTAGGTCCTGTTGTGGTCACAATACACAGTAATAGTGGATTTTAGGTGATATAGGGAAACAACAGGCAGAAAAATGCTAATAAAA
Organism: Burhinus bistriatus; assembly: GCA_013397275.1. Taxonomy (NCBI): domain Eukaryota; kingdom Metazoa; phylum Chordata; class Aves; order Charadriiformes; family Burhinidae; genus Burhinus; species Burhinus bistriatus. Next base: position 2,133,848 of record VYXH01007725.1, on the reverse strand, counting down.
AGACTGAGCTGCTCCAGGTAGAAGGTATTTACTTTTTGCTTGTGTTGCAGTAACAACTAGACAGAATTTAGTTCTTTTGTGCTGAGGAAGGAACTGTGTGCACGTGCAGCAGAGATGTAGTATCAACCTGAAAGGACCACCTATAGAACTTTTTTTAGCACGCAATCTGCTTGTGCTGCTAAATCTCATGAGACGCTATGTGCGCTTTATCTGATGAACTTTTTATTGGGAACATTTCTCCTATTTCTGTACGGTATATGAGATTCTTCACCTATTACAAGTATCTCCTCCCAAGGTATTACCAATGAATCTGATCTGTCTTCCTTCTTCAGGTGGAATAGTAAGGTATCAAAATTACTTAAGATATGTGAAGTTCTTCACTTTCAATGACTGTGGTATCAGTAATGCTACTTGCTATTTATACAATTTAAAGCCCTCAAGTCTTAAATTTTATATGCAGCATCTCTGTGAACCATGTATAATTTGGGAGAACGCTTTTAATATGTCATTTTGATGCTTTTGCTTTCCTTCACTTTCAGTGGTTTGTCTTGGTTGATTTGTTCCTAGATGTCTCCTAAAGTGCCAGGCAGTAAATGTCTGTACCTCTGTGATTTGTCTGAGCAACTCGGACAGTTTTTCAGGGACCAGGAAAGGGGTCTGAAGTATTTGTAGACTGCATGCATAGATAGGTAAAGAAGCTTAGCTTAATTTGTAAAACAAGAAATAGTAGTATAAATTAGATTAAGTAATCAGTACTTTCCTGTTTGGTCTTAATTATGTATTTGTTGTCTTCCAAATATGGGTTAGTCCTTATCTTTGTTACGTAATAACACAACAGTTGGTAGTGATTTTGGAGCATGGTGACTGGGCGTAGAAATATTTGCTCAACTACTTATTCCATTTACCCAGTGATTTGATTATTATCCAAATAGGACAATGAGAGGTAGCTGGTATGTTCAAGAATGCTTCCCTATGAATGGCTAATGTCAAGCTTTAAATGACCTGCCCTTATTACACATGCACTCGGTTAAAAAAACATTCCGGTACCTCTTTTACATGCTAGCTTAGTAGAAAGGTTGTGGATTAAAGTGGAGACACAGAACAGCTTTCCTTTCAAAGTAATATTAAAAAGATGGAGTTTCAGAAGAAAGGTTGGAGGCTTTAAATTTTTTTCTTTTTAACCTTTAAAGGGTAACATAATCCTTTCTTAAGGTTTTAATAGTTTTTTTTTTTCTTCCCTCTTGTAGTGATGGGGTGAAAAAAAGAATTTCACTTTGGGTTGACCCAAGAGAATTGTTTTTGGTTTTTGATCAGTTAGGTAGGCGGCTGAAAAATCAGTTTATTCACACAAATTTAGAGTAGAATACACCAAACCGTGACATCAGTTCTATAAATTAGCCCTACTGCCCTACTGAATAAAATGCAGTGGCCAGTGCATGTTCCAAATGCAACTTAAATAGGGTAATGCCTTTCTGCTGGTTTTCTGCTTGCAGACAAATCCTACCATCTGTCTTGCTCTACCTAGTAGATACTGCTCTTTATTCTGTAGACATTCAATTAGTGAGCTTCATCTTTTAATCTGTTATTTACAAGCAGTGATGTGAAGCATCAGTCAATTATACAATTGTAGAATCCATTTGGTACAGATTTAACTTCTACGACTTAATATGTTTGCTTGCAGTAGAATTTGCTCTTAACTACACACAAACGTTGATGCTAAAAGTGAATTAATCTATTGCAAATGTGCATATGGATTCACATGTGCAAATATGCACTGAGACACTCATGAGGATAATTGTTTTGAATGCTCGGAGAACCAGCCTCTAAGAGCTCGCTATGACAGGGACTTCAATTTGTGCTCTTTGTAAGTGCGAAGACCTGCTTGGCAAAAAATATACCTGTAATTTGTTTTAAATGTAGGATTATTGTTTCTGAGCTTTCTATTGTATGTTTTTCACCCGTGCTTCTGAAATCTTTTGTTCAAAGCTTCTCAGTGGGACTAGAATGCACAACTATTCATGTCCAAGTAGCAGGGATTTTTAAGTATCCAAGATAATTGCAGGGTAGGGGAAAATAATCTTGAGCTCTTGGTGCTGCTTGTGTAGCTCCCCTGCAGTCTTTATTGCTGCTGAATTTCAAACATCCTCCACATTCTCCAGGAGGAACTTTCCTGTAATTAAATAGCCAGAGTCCTTGGCTTCACGTCTCATGGCATCCTCCTCCGAGGATTCTGACTGTGACACCCAGGTAAAACATTCCAATTTCTAGTCAGGCTTCAAGAAAACAAGGTATTTAGCTGAGGCAGATTTTAATATGACCTTTAGAATCTGCAAGGAGATGTGAAACTGGCTCAAAATTGACAGAACAAACTCCCAAAGAAAACATTGGAGACTTTGTCAGGCGGGGGGGGGGGGGGGGGGGGTGTTGTTT
>VYXH01007725.1:2105944-2131403 GCA_013397275.1 Burhinus bistriatus | reverse complement strand
GTGTGGGGTGGGCCGGTGGAGGCGTGGGGGGGGAAGAGTTCTAGCTTATCTTTCTATTTTTAGGTGTTTACAGAGTGTCAAACACTGTAGCATCTGTATCAGTATCAGCTTATCTAGAAACCACCTTTAAATAGGTATGAGAAGGAAGAGAAAGGATGATATGAAAAGGTGGAATCAGTTTCTGAATAAGACTTTGGAGATTTGCATGAGCAAAGAACTATCCCTGGATTTAGTTAAATGAATACTAGGTGAGTTCAGGAGTTCATGCCCTTTGGAGTTTGCCTGGATAGGGGAAAAAAAAAAATATTATGGAGCCATAAAATTATAATTTCAGTCTTCTTAACTCTTCTGTCTGTGATACTTTTGAGAAAGTTGAAAGAATAGCATGCCGATTTGTTTCCTGAAGAACAGAAAGGATTTTAAAGATACAGTAATGTGCCATGTATCTGTAAAAATACATTTTGAAAAAGGCAAAAATATTTCATTACAAAATAAACTGTCAAATTGCAAATGGCTTTGCTTTTAAAAATAATAATAATTCACAGCCCTGTAGAACAGTAAGTCAGACTTTAAAAGGTTTTTTAAGTCTGAAAAGATGCATATGATGCAATATTGCATATTTAAACGTACTTGACCTGATTAGTGACTTGCAGTGAAATTCTACTTGTGTCTTTATGGTCTAATTACATTTGAAAAATTAACTTCTAAGTAAATAAATCGGTGCTCTCCAAAGAATCATGTCATGTCTGTCTCTCACACTGGAAAACTGGAGAAGTAGTCTCTTAAAAAGGTTTGGGGTTCGTGATGCTCACCCGTGACTGCAGCAGTGTGGGGGACTGAGCTGTGCCTGGGCTATAAAGCGAGGGCAAGCAACGAGCTTCGTATTTGTGATTGACCAAGGGCTTGAAGCTGATGCAGGTTTCTGCATGGGGATGACTCTAGGAGCTGCTAGACAATCCAGAATGATGCTGCAGCCCCCTGCCACCAGAAAGAATTGGTCCTGCTCTCCAATGGTGGGGCTCTGGCATGTAACTCTGCCCTGCCGTGAATGCTCTCGGCACCCCAGCCAGCCTCTTGCTGAGCCAATACAATGTGCTAATTCACCAGAAAATGAGCCAGGAGAAAGTAGATTATTTCTGCCAGTCTAGATGAGTTGAGTCATCTTACCTGAAAGAAGAGATGACCACCCAATTTTGCTAGTGGGAAAAGCATGATTTTGCAACTGGGAGGAAGCAAAAAAGGAGTGAGAAGAGAGGAGCCACTTAGCAGCAAGTTTTAGACTGGATCATCTCTTCTGCTCGGTCACGATCTGGGAGTGGATTTTTGTGGATACTCCTGGGGATGATAAAGCGGTTGAGGTATAGGTAGCTGCACACACAGCTGCTTTAGTTAGCTCTGCAAAACTTTCTTTAGATAAAAGTTTGTATTCATTTTTCCTCTCTGGCTTAGAGAGAGACAAGATACGATGCCTGATGCTGTTAGACAACTGAGCATCTGTAAGCGTGCTACAGGCCTGCTAGAAGTTTGATGTCATTCAATAGTCAGAATAAGACTCCTGAAAAACTGCCTGGTTTGTTATTCTAATGTTTGTGTACCATTTTTTCAGGCAAATTCTTTTTCTGAGAGACCTTAGCTTCCTACTTAGTTGATAGAAGAGGAAAAGGATTGGGAATATGCCAGGGTTACAAATGTAGCTTGCAGCAAAGAGAAAAAACTTAATGCAAAGGATGAAAACCTCGTGATTCAGAAGCTAGTAAGAACATGTCAAGAAGGTTCTTACTTATCTCTGTTAATGAGTATAGCCTTTGTATTTGGGGAAAGCTGGTGAGATATCTTAGTAGTTGCTGACAGATTTGGACTGTACCTGCTACTTTAGGCTTTTCAGGACAGGAATTAAACCTTTGTTTCCTGAATCTTCTAAGCAGGAGGACCCTGTGGATTCAGGATACTATACATTCCCATGTTCGTAATGTGTCTATACCAGAGACTATAGTGAAGAATAGAAATACCTGAGAAGCAGTGTTAATTAGGTCTGTCTGTGTTCCATGCTACCAAAGTCAGATTCTTTGTTGTATCCGTGTGTGTACATATGTGTATATACATATTCTGTGGTGCCCTCCAATTTCTAGACTTCTCAGGTACAAATACCCATTAATCTTCACTTCTTTCTGTGAACACACTCAAATATTTTTAAGTTGCACTTTCTTTAATGAATGTAAAATGGGTATGTATTTAGTGAAATATTGCTAGTTTTATTGACATCCCTGGAAATTTACTGCATATACCAGCATTATGATGTTATTTAAATAAGGCTTAAAAAAAAAAAAAAATAATTTTATCTTGTTAGTGAATGTAGCAATAGAAGATCAATATTTTAATTGTTGGTTGTACAAATCCAGTGTTAGGCACAGAGCCTACAGCAAGATGTAGAGGCAAGACATGGATTAACAATTTTAAAATGAATTTTAAAAAAATTTGGAGGGGGAGAATGATCATCCAGGAACCACAAACACTTTTGTGCTGCAGTTCATATTCCCTTGGAATTAGATTAGGGTATATAGACATGGCTTGTCTTGGAAAAGGCTGGCAGCAGAAACTGGCCTATTCCTTTTGCTGAGTCAAGTGTTAATTTAATGCTTGGAATTTTTTTCCTCCCATCAGTAATGGCCTGGTAGCAGAACTGCAGCCTCCACACAGTCCCTGGTATCTTTGCAGAAAATGAAGGGGGAATTTTGCAGATATTTGAGGCAGAATCTGATCGACTTGTGATTGTCTGAATAGAGTCTGTTTAAGCAGTATACGGCTGTTGCATGCACAGCCCTGTATTTCTGTCTCTGTCATGAGGAATTTGACAACTGATGTTGGACTGCTGGCACTCTGCACTCCCCCGCTACCCAGCCTTACTTTCCTTTTATTAGTTCCTAAACATAATTACGCTAGAAATAGTATTTAAGTCAAGATACTCCTGGCAAGAATGTCAGCTTTGTGAGTTTTGGGGAGGGCGGGGTCGATTTGGGAGGTGTGTGTGTTTTTGTTTTTTAAATGTTTGAAATAGTTATCATTTCTTTCTTCCCCTGCAAATAGAGGCTTAGGAGGGGAGGGAGAACGTAAAGGGAGACGCCATTGAAAGCCTGAGAAATCTTTCAGTAGGTTAGACTCTGAAGCCCTTCTCTGAGTTCTTTCACCATTAGGGTGCCTTGATCCCTTAAGTGGATAGCACCTAGCCTAGTACTATTTTTATTAAAGAAAGGTTCTATCTTTTCATGGTTTGTTAAATAAATGCATCAAAATGGCCAAAAAAGGCCAAGCGATGGTGTGCATTAAGATGGCCCAGTGAGTTAGTGATGAGAGCTTGCTGTTTGCTGTAAGCAGTGACACACTGAAGGGAGTGATGCATCTTATCATGTCTAATGCCTTTTACTCCTTGCATTGCATGCAGGTGATGGATTTGGGACGGCCCTCTGTGTGGTTATTGATGTTTTGCATCTGGAGTGTCAGAAAAATTTTCCCAGCCACTCTTTCCCTATCCCCCAGTAGTTAACTGTGGGTTTGGGGTTTTTTTTTCTTTTTTTCTTACTGTAAACTTTGTGGTGCCCGTCACTGCTTTGCCCTTTCATGTTCAGGCTGACATCAGATCTTGTGTGAAACAGTGCCATATCCTTTTATCTTAATACTTTTCTCTGTAATTATTACTTTGCTGCCTTTTCAGGTGGGAACTTGCCTTTGTTATATGATCTTTCTCTGATCATTTTTGTATCACTTGGTAATATAAAGGTGTATGTGTTTCTCTGCGGCCCTTTTATTTAAATGTTTCTTTATCTGCCTGTCAATGGGAATAATAAAGTAACTTTGGGATGGTTCATCTCTCTCCTAATGAATGATGAGGTGTAGTCTGTCCTGCCATCAATGATTAATTTACAAAAGTTTCTTCAAACTTCAGTAAAATGGGATAGTCAAAGAAAATATTGTGTCATCAGACTATAGTGCTGTTGTCAAAAAGACTTTATCTGACTGATAATCGGGCCCATTAAGGCAACTGGAATTCCTGGATTGATAGCGCAACTGGGAGCACAATCTGCATCCGTGAGTGTGTATCATGGATGAGCACTTAGAAACCCATCAAGTCAAATAACAGTGTTGAAGTATGAAAAGTGCTGGACGCGTATATGACCCTTACTGATCCTTGGAGTCATGCATATAAGGCTATGCATACTAAGATTGGATGCCTGCTCTCACTGCAGACATGGAGGCATGGAAGTCCTTTGATGTCATGATTCAACTCTCAGACTGAGCATTTATGGCAGTCCACAAGGAGTTCCTGATAGGCAGGCTTATGAAATTGATAGGTTCATTTTGGTTTTAGTTTATTGCCCTGCTTCTGAACCATCAGAAAGTGGCTCATGTTAAGACTGAGGATTGTTTCTGTGGTGCCAGTTGCTTTGTCTGGTGGAGCAAGAGCTCCGTTTCTAGGAGACCGTTTTCTGTATGTTTGTAACTTCTAAATTTTTCTGTAAAATCACAGAATGATTAGAGTTAGAAGGGACCTTAAAGATCATCTAGTTCCAGCCCCCCTGCCATGGGCAGGGACCCCTTCCACTAGACCAGGTTGCTCAAAGCCTTATCTAACCTGACCTCAAACACCTCCAGGGATGGGGCATCCACAGCTTCTCTGGGCAACCTGTGCCAGTGTCTCACCACCCTGACAGTAAAGAACTTTTCCTAATATCTAATCTAAATCTCCCCTCTTCCAGTTTAAAACTGTTACTCCTTGTCCTATCGCTACACTCCCTGATCAAGAGTCTACCCCCATCTTTCCTGTAGGCCTCCTTTAAGTACTGAAAGGCTCCTATAAGGTCCCCCGGAGCCTTCTGCAGGCTGAACAACCCCAAGTCTCTCAGCCTGCCTTCACAGGAGAGGTGCTCCAGCCCTCTGATCATCTTCATGGCCCTCCTCTGGACTCGCTCCAACAGGTCCATGTCCCTCTTATGTTGGGGGCCCCAGAGCTNTGAGTGCGACCATCCAGCCAATTCCTTGTCCACTGAGCGATCCATCCATCAAATCCATGTCTTTCCAATTTAGAGACAAGGATGTTGTGTGGGACAATGTCAAATGCCTTGCACGAGTCTAGGTAGAGGATGTTGGTTGCTCTTTCCTTATCCACTAACACTATAATGGCGTCATAGAAGGCCACCAAATTTGTCAGACATGATTTGCCTTTAGTGAAGCCATGTTGGCTTCACCAATCTCCTCCTTATTTCCCATGTGCCTTAGCAGAGTTTCCAGGAGGACCTGCTTCGTGATCTTGCCAGGCATAGAGGTGAGACTGACTGGCCTGTAGTTCTCCGGGTCTTCCTTTTTTCCCCTTTTTAAAAATGGGGGTTGTGTTTCCCCTTTTCCAGTCAATGGGAACTTCACTGGACCTCCACAGCTTATCAAATATGATGGATAATGGCTTGGCAACTTCATCTGCCAATTCCCTCAGGACCCATGGATGTATCTCATCAGGTTCTGTGGGCTCATGCATGTTCGGGTTCCTTGGATGGTCTCAAACCTGGTCTTCTCTTACAGTGGGTGGTTTCTCATTCTCCCAGTCCCTGCCTTTGCCCTCTGCAACTTGGGTGGTGTGGCTAGAGCCCTTGCTGGTGAAGACCGAGGTAAAAAAAGTCAATGGGTACTTCGGCCTTCTCCAAGTTCTGGGTGGCCAGGTCTCCTGTTTCTTTCTGGAGAGGGCCACGTTTTCCCTAGTCTTCCTTTTGTTACTGACATACCTGTAGAATCTTTTGTTGTTGCCCTTGAAATCAAACTTATAGTTCCTGTGTGGAGAGATCATGTAATGTAAGTCAATGTAGTCTAGGAACATCCCATTGACAACATAAATAACACTCTCGTGATCACAGGAGTTAAATGGTCCAATCACACACTTGACAGTGTGTACTTGCAGTGACAGTAGGTACCAAGTCTATCATCTAGATTTACTGCCCCCCCTTAAGTAGAATCAGAAGCTTGAGCCAGAGTCTTTGAAACCCTTGAGTGGCAATTCTTTGAGATGGGCCAAATGGTACACCACTAAAGATAGAGTGGATTTCTTAATTGAAGATAGCTCTGCAGGTGTATTTCTTGTTTTCTCATTCAGCATTGTATTTGGAGACCCTTCTGGGATGAATTTCATACTGTGTTTCATTAAGAGGTTTTATCCTTTCCCATTCGGGTCATGGAAACTTATTTGTGGAGTTAATAGAGAAATTGCAGACTGACTACAAGAGGAGCAGGGTTGGTAACACAGAAGCACAAGTGATCAAGATGTGCTTTGATGGGCAGGCTGTAACATTGCCTCTTGCAAAGGAGTCCAGCCTCTGTTTCAGGAAAGCATTAACTGACTTGGCTTTCCACACAGGAACGTTCTCATGAAGTTTAAGCACATTGTGTCAGAGAACTTCCTTCCTTGCAGGACTCAGCACTTCAAAATTCTTTCCGTTTCTGACTGCAGTAGCAGTACTTGATAGTTTTGATAAAAAGAATGGTTTGCGAGGGTGTATTAGTCTTAGGAATGACGGTACAAATTATTTGCCTGCATCTGTGCGAAGTTTAATTTGCTTTATTCAGCATCTGCTTTGTGACTGTCACTATGTATGTTGCACTCCAATTTCTTTAAAGAAATGAGGAATCCCCTTTTTACAAAGAAGCCCTTCCACATAGTCTGTGGCCTTGATGTTCATCTTTCTCCTTCTTTGTAACAAGCTCTGCGCAGACATGCAGAACTAGAACAAGAGTTGCAATAACTTGGGGAACGGGGAGGATGTTGGCAGGTTGGGAACAGCTGTAGTCTCTGAGAAGAATGATAATTTCCTAAGGATGAAACAGTTAGTTACAGGGAACGTTAGAAAGTGAAGCAGCAGAGCAGTCTGAAATGCTAATAAGGACAGGACATAAAAAGAAATTGGTGACTTTTGGCTTTGAAGCCATTTTTCTTTTTAATTTGCTACAGATAAACACATGACTCTTGGCTTCCAGGGTTCTATTTTTGTTTTCCTATTTGTGACACATTGATTTAGCCTTATCACTGTTCTGTTGGTACTTGCCTGTTAGAATGATGGTGTTTGTTACAGAAAGCATGAGTGGGTTTTGTTTTGGGTTTTTGTTTTTTTGTTTTTTTTTTTTTTTGGGAAATGGTTCTCTAATGCTGTGACAACACAAGGAGGAAAGATTAGGGTTCCTGCTGCCAGACAGGCTGGATTCTTTTATTTCTGTACTAGTATGGAAGATAGACGCTGATACTCCTCCTCCAAGAAGCAAGTAGGTGAAGAATGAGGGGAAATGAGTGCTGCAGCGTGAATAGTGATAGTAGTGCGTCAGTCGTTATTTCAGCCTTATGTGTTACACAGCTGTGTAGAAAATAATGTGATCACTAAACATTTTTACATATAATAATGTCTTCATAAGGAAATAGTTGTAAGAAATATGGTTGTATTCAGGGTAGGAAAACTTACCTGTTGCACTGTTCCTGTGAAATGTAGGTAGGAGCTCACCATCGCGCTGTGTCTCTGTGCTAGAGATGTAATGGTTCAGCTTCGTCTGTTATCTGTTTGTGGCAGAGATGTTGAACAAAAGTTTTCTTTTTTTGGCTGATATGACAAAGTAGTGGAAGACTACAGGAAAATCTGTCTGATTTAGTCTTCAACCCCCTTTATGTTTTCAGGTTTTATCAAAAAATCGCTGTTGAAAATATTTTTGAAATGTTCATATCGAATACTGACTACAGAGACTGGTTTCTAGTCCTGAATGCATGCTGGCTTTATGGCTTTTGGTAAATCCCATCACTATTTTGGCATCAATTTCCTGTTCTTAAAACCTTGTCCATTAACTTGAACTGTAGATTCTTTCAGGCAAATACTGCTCCTTCTGATGAAGTCTGATTTTTGGTTAAGGCTTCTGGTCACAGAAGTAATGAAGACTTAGTAATATAATTAAATGCCCAGAATCAATGCTAAAATGAGATGCTAACTGGGGAAGAAATCTCAGCTGTCCAACTGGATACGAAGCAGTTCACTTTTGGATGCGTATAATGTAGTATAACCTAACAGAAAATTAATCTTGCAGCTTTTGGTTTAATTTCTTGTCAGGGAATAACTCCAGCATGCAGTTTTCAATGTAGATATCTGTGGGATAGATTCACGTGTTTACAGCATCAAGTCATTAAAATACTTTCCTGACTCTGTGTGTTACTGCACAGATTAGGTGTGTGGCTCTGTGAAAATGGTTTCAAAGGAAATCCTCTGCAGTGAGATCCTGGGTGGGTTTGCAGGTTTTTGATCATGTGGTGCAGTGTGGTTTTTTCTGGGGGTTTTATTTGTTGCCCTCCAATGCATCTGAGCTGTTGATCTTCTTCACAGCCTGTTGGGCTGTGCTGTTCTGTATCTACGGTGCTCCCTCCCTCTGGACTTCTGTTGGGCACCACTGCAAAGCATAACTGATGAACGACTTCATTGCTTTTAAACAAGCAAAACGAGCAACTGCCACAAAGCCTGTATTGCCTTTCTGCCTGAGATCAAAACCTCCCATCAGTTTGTCACCGCATCATAAAGCCGTTCTCAATAAAGCATAACACTTCATCAAAAGCTTGAAAATGCGGGGCTAATTGTTTTAAGCAAATTGAAGCTGCCACAAGACTGGCAGACGAGAGGACACAGTAAGTCATCCTCGGAAAGCTCTGGTTTTGTCTATTCATGTGGAAGGGCTGCGCAGAAGGATGCTTGAACCTAAGAAAGGAACGTGACAAGCAACCGACGAATCCTATAAGATGGAAATGATCCTACTTGGATATTCATGTAACACAGTCTTAATTGACTCTGTCCGTAGTAAGTGACATATACTGGCAGCGTAGATCATCTGTCTGTGAAGAACTGGTTGACATGCACCTGGGGATGGTATTCACTATGTTTATAGCTTAACTTCAAACTGCTTCACTTTTGAGCATGAGTGCATTCAGCCCCTTAACTAGGTTAAGATTGAAATGTCTTAATTTTCCAAAGGTGAGCATGAAGTTTTATTGAAACAGACATCCCTGTGACATTAGTTTCCAGATCTGGAAACAGATCCCACTACCAGATTTTACACACACACACATACACACACACACCCCTCCTCGAGTTTTTGGCTAAAAAATATTCCAATACATAACAAACCTAGGAGAGCAAAATTGTTCAGAAGATTCAAGGAGAACAGCTGAAACTAACTAAGAAGGTAAAATTCCTGGCCAGACTGAAATGAATCACTTATTTCAATCCCCAAGATACAGCAACAAACTTCATCTATTGTGTTACCAGTCTGAGCTTGCAGCTGGTAAGGCAATTTTCCTAAGAAGTTGTTCCCTTCAATCTACAAGAAAAAGGCTTGCTCTTTTTTTTTTTTTTTTAAATAGTAGCATTATATAATTGATTGGAAGAATCTTTTATTTCTCATGAATGCTGGATGATCATGGATTGAACAGTTTTAAAAATAAGGTAACTGTTAGGGCAATGACGTTCCAAGGATCTGGCAATATACAGTGAAGTTAGTGGTCTGGCAGATTTCTTCAATTTTTTGAAGCCATGGTCAATAACTTTGCAGTAAAACTGAGCTATGAATAGTGCTTTTGTCATTGACTGAGAGCTGCTGTTACATGATATTACAGAAATAAAGATTTAAGATTTTTAGTCAGACTGCATACAAAATTAATAGCCTAATGAAGAAAGCAGTATGACCTTTTGGAAGGTAAATGCAGCATGTTTACAATGTCATGTTCAGGGATATATCATATGAGCCAGCTTTGGCTGTGTGAGAGGACACTCAATATGCTGCCTTTTTTTTCGGACTTTTTCAAATTCACTGACCTACAAAGAATTTGCTTCTTCCATCAATGACAAGTATTTTTTAAACAGTGTCAGTCAGGGGAAGATTTACTAAAGAGAGAGGAAAGAAAACCACCCTGCTACAGCATCTCTTCCCAGGCAGCCACTGATTGAAATCCTCAACAAACCATTCACAGCGTGAGAGGTCAAACACAGACGTAGTTGTAAGGGATTGAGAAATAATAGCTCCTGGCATAAGCACAGCATCAAAATTAGATTTTATTGGTTTGCTTCAAACTGTTGGGGATCATCTCCTGAATCCAGAATGCTGTAACACCACGCTGCAGCTGCAGTAGATTGTCTTCGCCAACCTTGCAGTGAAGCAGTTTGCTCCAGTTGAGGGTCAGCCCCTCGAGATTCAGCAGTGCTGTGTGGCGTCGCGTGCTGCGGTCCTCTGGAAGAGTCTGGTTTTTCCTTGGCAATCTGAGCTTAAGATAAACTGATCTTACGACTTGCCACAACTAATTGTTCAGAGTTGAGTGGATTTCCATGGATCGTAGGAATCTATCCTTGTATGGATAGATTAAACTCCTCAAAGTTTGTTTTAACCTGGTACCACTGCTTTTTCTATTGACGCACAGTATGATGCGCTCTGTGCCGTACATCACACAGGGAACTAGGAAGGCCGGTTCATGTACCACACGCCTGCACTTGGTTGTTCTGCTGCCAAGTTCCCCATGTAGACAAGTCTTCAGATATAGTAGTACAGTAAAGAGAAATTGCAGTTCCCAAATTTAACTGTATTTTTTTTTTTGTCTTGATGTTATTTCTTTAACAGCACCTCAGTTACCAGTCCTTTGTTTTGTTTGACATATTTAAACTGAGAGATTCCCTATATGATTCTTGTCTTACTTATTCAGATGGGTTATTCCTGTGGAACTTTGATTATGATGGTGTAGATCTGATGTAATATTTAGGGCACTCTTTAAAACTCTGCTTTTATGCTGGGTCTCACCCAATAACACACAAAACTGTAATCTTCTGCAATTCTGCCTTTGTAAAAACATGCATAATTTTTACAAAAATAGTCATGGTTGCAATTAAGGACGCTGATAGTTGGTTTTGTTTTTAATTTCCTATCCTTCAGAATCCTTAATAAACTTTCACGGTCAAAATCCAGATGGTACTGCAGAGCTCAGTGCAGTTTTTGAGAATTTTTTCTGTTTGTGCTGATTATAACTCTCCCCAGATAAAAGTGTAAAATTGTTTGAATTTTTGGCCTTTGGCTGTTTGGAAAGCTGCTGTCAGCTTCCAGCACAAGCCAATTCATATTCAGTGCACGTCTACAGCTCGATGGTAGAGGGAGGTGTAACAGCGAGCAGACCAGTTTGCCATTGCCCAAAAATTTATAAACCAATGGACCCTGCTCTGTCTGGTGAGATTGTTTCCTTTTTTAATAGGCGTTTCACCTTCTGGTTTGTGGGGGGTTTTTTTGGTGGTTTTGGTTTTTTTTTTTTTTGGTGTGTTTCTCTCCTATTCCGAAGAGTCATTGATTTACAAACTCTGAGGAACGTTGTCCTGTGGAGATGGGGAGTACAGAGGGAAGATTTTTAATCCCTTAGATAATTAAGCGCTAAAATAAATGATTAAAAAATTATGAGGTGCAACACTCTGTTAGTTTTAATATAAAAATAATGTACCTCCCTGTGGAATGCAAGGGAGGGAGCTGCAATCAAAATAAGGGAAATAAAAAATTGAATACCCTGAGCTTTTTTCCTCTCTCTAAGTTGCCTCCTCGATGCCTCGCTGTGTTTAATGGTGCTTTGCCAAGCTGTTGGGAGGAGTACAAAATGAGTGTGGAATTTATAAATGGGACATTAGATGGAGGAAGGATGTTATGGGCTGGGTGATCTGAGGAGTACAACAGCAGAACAGATTTTGCCTTAGGGCTGGATAGGAGAGATGCAGCCCTGCAACTCTAAGTACTAGCAAAGCCATTTAGAGTTGTTAGAAATCTTTGTTGGAGGATTATCTAGAAAAAGGTCTTTAAAAACTTTATCTGCTCTCAATGAGTATCTGGAGAGAGAGTGGGAGCTGAATGCTGAAAAGACCAAGGCTAAATTAAAGGGTGTCTTTGCATGTAAGAATCTCAGCAGTTTACTCTTGATTTAAAAACAAGCAGAAAAGCCTTGGGTGTGACCTCCTCTAAATTCAAACAAGATCTAAGCTGAATTTTCCACCTCTAGGGATCATGGGATTTCAGGCTTTTACTGCTGTTGCAATTTGAAGTCTCATATGATGATGTGTGCTGAGGTCATTTTCCCAGTTCTTCAGATGGAATTTATTTCGAATTCCAGGTGGGGTTTAAGAGTTGACGTTAAACTTCTAAAAGTAAAGTTTTATTTTAATTGTTTATTGGGAGAGGAATTTGAGTTTTTCAAGGTGGAGAGAAGGATTTCCAAAACCGTGAAAACGCTTCTCTGCAATCCTTTCTTCCTGGCCTCTTTGTTTCCAAGATTTGTGTGCCCTCTGGCTTACAGCTGGAAGATGCCTTTGTCTAGGGTTTGCTTGTGTTTTGTTTTTTGGTTTGTTGTTTTATTTGGGGTTTTTTTAATAGCTGTCTGGTTTTGCTTTTCCTTATAGAAATTTCTTTGCTCCAGTTTTCCAGTTTATTGGTTTGTGTTACGTTAGTGCCTGGAGACCTTAGCTGAGATCACAGCCTTGTTATTGTAGGTGATGCTCTTATAGAAATAGTATGATAAGTCTGTTGCATTTGTGGGCTACACAGACAAAGGGTGAGGGGAAATAAATAGTAATACCCTTATTTGCTGGACATAGAACAGCAGCACAGGAAAAGCGACTTGTCTGAGATTGGATAAAGTCTACGGCAGAGTGAGATCTCCTGCATTAATTGCTTTGCTGTGGAGGTGCCTTGGCTGACGTGCTGGTTATGGGCAGCATCAGTGTGGCTTCCTCCCCTGCAAAGGTGAATCCTCCTTTCGGGTTATACAGCCCATAGGTAGATAAGGTGATTGTTGCTATGAGAGGCATATTCCAGATCGGTTTTGGTGAACAGTTGCTGTCTGAAATCAGAGGGTTTTAGGAACAAACAATACCTTCCCATGGGATTTGAAGGTAACAACCTTTTTCTACCCTGTTCTAGGATTTGCAATGAATGGCAGTACATAAATGGTGGATTGGTGGTTAGGAGGATCTGACAGCAGTTTAGGCCGCTGCAGTACTTGATGAGTAAATAAATATTTAGGTCAGATGCCAAACAAAAAATAAGGACTAATAAAGCATTTGTGGACTAGAGCTTGGGAAACTGTGTTGCCTTTGAATGCCGTCTGTGGTAACCCTTTATCACTTTTCTGAATAAAGCTAAGGATTTGAATTTGCTATGGGAAAAATAATATGCAATTTATTTCACAATTAGAGTGTGAAGACGTAAGCACAAAGCTCAGGTGTTCAAGCAGGAAAGGTAATTCTGTATTTGCATCTGTATTTTTTAAGTGTACATTTTTGCTCTTTGGGATTGACAGTTCCTGGAAAGGATGGAGAGCTTATTCTTTAATATGATAGCCTGCCTCAGGTAATTGCTCGATGGCACAGTTAAAATGGATATCTTGCAGTAAGAGAGGCTCAGTGTCATTGAAAATGTTCTTTCAATGTGCAGTGATGTGCAGCCTACAGATAATACAGTTGTATTAAGGAACAATGTAGGGTTAGGTAACAACAGTGGCATGAATCCTGATAGTTATTTACAGGAAAAAAACCCCTCTTTTCATAGGTGAAGCAAAATAGAAGGGACTATAAATTGGATGCAAATAAAGCTCCTTTTGAAATACTCCGGTACCAGAGTGTTGTAAAGGAGCTTTTGTGTAAATGGTTATTGTGCTAACTATTCTTAAAGTGAAATTCAGCCTTGTGCAGGAAACCACTTAAAGTCCATGTATTGCCTGAGAGTGCTGAAAAGAAGGTTGAAGTGAACTCTGAGTGGTCCATGTGCAGCATTTGATGTAAAATTATTGCATTGATTTCCTGTACAGGTGCAGTTTGCTTTGGTGATCAAATTGCTTTTTAAATGTGTCTGTGCAGTGATCTTATGTTGCAGATGCTGACTGGGTAATTTTGCTCTCCAATAATAAATGTATATTGCACGTGAAGATGTGACCTTTGGCATGGGGAAACCTACACAAGCTGCTACTTTTAATCTAGCTGCCATGTAGAACATGTCGCAAGCTATTGTTTTCCAAGCTAACTAGATAAATCATCATCTACCTAGGCTACTTCTGCATGGCTTGATGATGCTTGCTATTGCCACTAGTATCAGCAACAGCACTGTCAATCCCCTCAGTGAAGTCAGCGAGGTGATATCACAGTATGACTTGAAGATCTGATCTTTTAAACTCTCCTTTCCTTTCAACAGTGACTGAGAGTCGAGGGATCCTGGAGAGTATACAGAGATTTTCTTTACTGCCAACTTACTTGCCCGTGACCTATCGTATCCACAATGCGGATGTTTCCTTCTTTCTTAAGGAAGCCAACCAGGATATTATGAGGAATTCTAGCTTGCAGTCCCGAGTGGAATCCTTTCTGATCTACAAATCCAAGAGGCCACCTGTGTTAAATGCCAGCTATGGACCTTTTTCCATTGAACAAGTAGTGCCCCAGGACTTAATGTTGTCTTCAAATCCATTTGGATCTACTAACAAGTTCTCCTTTAATTGGAAACTTAAGGCCTTCATAATGAGTGATAAAATTTACCCAAGCAAGCCCAAAGTCCAGGTCCTGTTCTACATCGTGGGCAGGGACTGGGATGACTATAGCACCACGGAACGGCTGCCCTGCCTGCGGGTGTTTGCCTTCCGAGAGACGCGGGAAGTCAGAGGCAGCTGCAGATTGCAAGGGGATCTGGGGTTGTGTGTGGCAGAGCTGGAGCTCCTGCCAAGCTGGTTTAACCCCCCGACAGTTGTTGCTGGCCGTAAGAAACCGATGGCTCAGTCTGAAGGGAGCCCTGTGGAGCTTTACTATGCCATACAACCAGGAGATGAGAAAGGGGAGTGCACCAAGGAGGATGTAAGGAAAAGTAATGGGATCCGACCAGGGCGCAATGACATTGATGAGTCGGGACCTCCCTTGCAGAGGATTGGAAGTGTTTTCCTTTACCAGACACATGCTGGCCCTTCTTTAAATGAAATTAGATTGGATAATAATATTGCCATCCATTACGCACCAAAGACTGTCAAGCAAGGTGACATTTTGACTTTCCTTGTATCTGTTGCTAAAAATTCAACAGAAGATCAGTTCACACTGAGGTAAGGTTTTTTTATATTTCTCTGGTACCTTATTTTTTGTTTTTCTGCTCTTAGTGTGGGAAGTCACTTTCTCACGTATAAATTGCCTAACAATCCTTCAATTGTTGTTCTGCAGAAACTGTATTGCGGTTGGTTGACTCAATGTTTCTGCGATTGTTCGGTCTAATATTGTATGAATTGTCTGAGATGTGATCTCTTTGAAAAAGGCCTTTTCTTGAAGTTGTCCTTTGAGCGCTTCTTATAAAGACTGTAATAGTAGAGCTTCGATCTATCTATGTGCTAATAGGAGATAACATTTAAAGTCTCCTGAGCTGGAGTTTGCAGTGCTCCTAATCTCTCATTGAACTCATGTTAAGATTAGTAAAGCTCAAATCCGCAGAGGTATTTATAGGAAGTGAGCAAGAACTAGGCATCTAAGTAGGGTTTATACGCTTAAACATCTCTCCCCAACTCGTTGTAAGCCTGGTTCTGTTCTATAGGATGTTTGAAGTTCCTAAGTATCATTGACATATCAAAACCATTTCTGAAAATGAAAAATACCTGAGGGGGGTGGTGGTGATTTTTTTTTTTAATGTAAAGTCAAGTGCTGCATTGATTTACTGTGTTGCTTACTAAGCATTGGGCTGTTACAGCAGGAAGCTCACTACAACCACCAATATAATATAAGAAAGAACAGCAAAGACTATGAGGCTGTTCTGTGGCAAACTGAGAGCAGATGTGCATTGCACGCAAGTGAGACTGCCCAGTTGCCTTTTCTTTTCAAGTTTGCTACTTTGTGTTCCAGCACTATAAATTAGGGTTGTGTGGCTGACTTATGGAGGATTGGTGTGTGTAGAACTAATTTCATTCTTTTATCCCTTACCTCACGTCTGCTCTTTTAGAACTGGAGGTAAATGTTGTACTCTGGCTTCTGAGGTTCAGGCTGACTTGTCTTGGGTGTTTGTCCTAGAAATGACTATTGATGCCAACGCTCACAAGGGCTGACAAGGCATACCTCCAAAAGAGGAGGTGCCTCATAAGAGGGAGCGGTGAGCTCCTCACTCTTAAAATGTCATAGAGGCACCACAGTCAACAGCTGTGCTGAGCACTAAAGATGCTTGGTGCCTTCACTGAAGACATCGTATGCTACTCTGCCTTGAGATAAAATATGCTCTCCTTTCTTTGGTGCTTATACATCTCAAACTCCAAAAATCTCTGGCTAAAGTCACCTAGATATGTTTCAGGGCTCAATTATTAAAATAGCACAAAGCTGTAAGTGCAACATTGTTGAACTTGAATGTATACCTCATACTGGAATAAGGAGTAAGTCAGATTTAACTCCACTGATGTAAGTAGTAAGGGCTCAAACTAGTCATATTCTCTCTCTCTTTTTTTTTTTTTCCTTTTCTCTCTTCTCTCCACTCCCCCTTCCCTGGGAGATTTGTATGGGATTTCTGGGGGAAGTGGTTTGCCATAAAATCAGGTCATTTTTCCTCTGCAAGTGTGTGATATATAAACTGAATAACCACAGCACTTAGTTGCTGACTTGAGGATGGTTATGTCCCCTTCATCTGGTAGAGGACAAACACCAGTGGGATATCTGCTCTCCTTACCATATCAGGTTTTCATTTTCTGAGTCAATCTGCCTAAGATTTAAGTTGTTTCCCAAGTTACATCCTCAAGACAGACAATCCGAGTTCCTCTTAGTAAGGGTTCAGGGATGCCTTTCTATCTTTCTCTATACTGATGACTTTAAAGGCATATTACTTCAGACATGCATGGAAACTTCTACTACATATGAAAATTAGTTTAAATATCAACATTAAAAATCTTTTCTATCTAAGAAACAATTAAAGTAAAAACCTTTTGTTGTTTTCCCTCTGTAAATGCGGGGTCTTAGAAATCCGACTTCAAAGCATCTATAATTCCATGAGCTGTGATCAGTTAAAAGTAGAGCTAGTTATAACCATGATAATTATATTATATGTAGGTTTATAAAACTTTCAAAAATCTTGTTTTGTTTAAATTAGGATGAAAACTGAACACCTGAACTTTTAAATGAATGCTTCTAAAATTCATTTTCTGGAACAAAAAGGAAAAGATGTGTTTGAATTTCAGCTTTTTATTTTGAGATCTAAGGTATCATAAAACAAGAAAAAAATCTATAAATAGCAAATATCAGTTCAAAATGAAAAATGTGGCATTTTCTTCTTCAAAAACATCAGTTTGTTGTTACCTTGTAAAAACACAAACTTCTGTAACAGCTTGCTATTACTCATGTCACTTTTCATGAGTTCTGATTTCTCTTGACCTGTTTTTCTAACAGTAACTGGCTTTCAGACTATAATCTGCTGCAATATCAGAGTAGTTATAATATCTGTTCTACTGTGCTTCTAAAGCACCATTGCCTGTCTGTCTTTGATCTAGCTACAGCATGTCTAAGCTTTTGTTTGGTTGTTTTCTTGGTCAGAATTGTAGTATCTATGTTCTGTTTATTCCTCCATGACACGTACATAGCTAATTGAGGTTTTGGGGGCTGCTAATTTATACATAACTTCTGCTGTACAGGAAAAAGTAACTACCAGCTAAGAGCAAAAATTGAGCTTGATTAAATGCTTTGGCTTAAATTCTTTTTTTTTATGCTGGGGTATCCCGTAATCCCAGTGTTGGACAAGATGCTAATGCCTCTTTAATGGCCCTGTCTTCGGGAGTAAATATCGCTCTAGGTGATGAGATATTGAAGTAGCCTTTGACTGAAATAAGGCCCTATTTCAGGACTGGAAATCTTACATGTCAGTCTGGTATATCCGTTATCCATAACTAAATGATCTTTAAAGGTCCTTTCCAACCCAAACCGTTCTGTAATCACACTATGTAAGTTCTCTTTTGACATGGTCAGTTAAACAAAAAACTACATTTGTGATGTGCTGCCGCTTCTGATTTCAGAACAGACTCTCCAGCTGGCATCACGTAAAAGCCATCAGAGACCTCTTCTGTGACCTGATCGAGTTTTAAGTCTGTCAAACTTTAAACTCTGTTGGTTTGTAGGGGTACAGACATTGGGTCAGGGTAGCTTGAAAGAAACTTCATCCTGTTAGAACATGTAAATATGAGGACATGAACAGACATGTAAAAGATCTTCTGTCCTGTTGGTTGAGATGGAGCAAAAAGGAGCAGAAATGATCCATTTGTGTAAATAATCAATAAAATGATTGATTATAATGCATAGGAAAGGATAACAGACCTTGTACACTCAGACAGAAATCGTGAGTTTAAGGAAAAAACCTGCAGTTTTGGGGAGAGGAAGAGCAATCTCTGGCCTTAGCTGTTACACAGAACGTTCCTCTGTATTTTCCAAATGATCCCTTTTTCCTGTACAACGTATAGATTTTCACCAACTGATGGCCAATTTGTATATTTATAAATGAAAAAAACCTATGCCTGTTATGCAATATAAACTAGATGGGGAAATGGGCAAAACACAGGATTGTCTGTTAAAACCCACTACGTGGTCAGATTCCTTCTAAGGGCTGTAGATAAAGGAACATGTTTCACCACGTCTTGTTTCAGCAGATTGGGTTTTGCCAGGCCCCTTCAGAAGTGGGACTTAGCTCTAACAAACTCCTGGCTGTTTCCAACTTTGGGGTTCCGAGGTTTAGAAGGGAATCCCAAGGGTGTGGGCAAAACCTTGCTAGATCCTTAGTTTGTGAAGACCATAAATGAATTCTATGAGTATCTGTTGCATTTGGCTAATAAGAGACTAATATGGCTAGCACTGCCAGCTGTTGTCATATAATGAAGACCTCGGATTTCTTCTTGCAGACACAGATTTGGCACCCAATAATCCATAAACTTCCAGGGTGACTTTAAGCAAGTCTGTTAATCTGCCGCTTCCTCTTTCTCCTTTTTCCTTCTCTAACCTGGGAGTGCTGGGAATAGTGAGTACTTCCATGCTGTGTCCTCTGATTTGCAATGGCCGTACTGCTTCTGGGGACAAGAAGTGTCGTGCTGGTGGCTGTTGTGCGCTCTAATGGATGTTGTCCTTATGGTTTCTGCTCCTATAGTGTAAATACCAATAAAACCAGCATGTGCTGCATCTATTTGGTCTCTTCTCACTCTGATCTCCTCTCTGATAAAGGAAAGGGCCCCTTCCTCCCTCCCCCCCAACTCTTTTATGGGAAAATTGTATTAATTTTTATTTTGAAACAGTCCCTTATTTTTAGAAGTTCTACCTTGAGCGGCAGTAAGACTTGGAACTGTATTCATAAAGTGAGGCCAAGGGCTGCTGGCAAAATGCTTTTACCATTGCTTTTGCTCCAGTGGACTGGAAATCATGGCTTGAACAGATGGAAAATATAGGATATACAGGTCAAAACAGAAGAAGCAGCCATGCAAAACAACCAAAAGGCAAAAATTACTCATCGCCACTGAATATTTTTTTGTTTCAAAACAATTATGTTTAGAGTAAACTCTATCCCCTTTCTAATAGGAAATTGTCTCCACAGGGAACCTTCTAGAAACGGCTAAATACTAAAATATATAGGGAAAGGTACCTTTGGTTTTTTCCCCTCATACTGCTGTTCTCCGCAGTGGAAGATTTAGAGCAGTTAACGTGAAACTGATGGACTGTTTTTAATTTTGTGAGAGAGTTGGACCATAAGGGCCAAGGTCTAGGTTTTGTTTTTTAATGAACTAGAGAAATTAAAAATATTTGTCTTGACTCTGTATGGGTGTGAGAGAGGAAAGCAAAGAAGGTGATAAAATGTAAATGATGGATAAATATGGAATACTGCTGTAAGCATGGGGTTGTAAGCTTGGACTGGAGCATGGAGCCTTAAGAAACTGACTGATATCTCAACTTAATTTACACTCTT
Organism: Burhinus bistriatus; assembly: GCA_013397275.1. Taxonomy (NCBI): domain Eukaryota; kingdom Metazoa; phylum Chordata; class Aves; order Charadriiformes; family Burhinidae; genus Burhinus; species Burhinus bistriatus. The sequence goes on along the minus strand of VYXH01007725.1, from coordinate 2,111,405 downwards.
GCTTCCTCTTTGGTCTTGACCAAGTCACTTAACCTCTCTGAAGCCATTTTGTCACTGCTAATATCAACAATTATTTGAAGATGACATACTGTATACCAGCAACAAGCAATTATATCTTCCCAGTGAAGCAGTTTTAAATGCCTTTATAAACTAAGTGATTTAATGTCCTGTGCCATTATCCTATTATCTTCTCTCCTTCTGAATATAAATTAATTATTCATTATATTGTTTGTAAGTGGCCACATGGGAGAGTTGCGTGCAGAGGCACAAATAGTGTCGTACCTCCAAGCCCACAGAAGGCTCTGCAGAGCCCACAGCTGTGCCTCTGGGATCGAAGGCAAACCTCAAAGTCCCTTACCACCGACCAGCCCTGGACACGCAGCCTGGGCAGTCACAGAGACTCTTCTGTCATCTTTTCACGTGCTGATGACCAGAGAAGGCTGAAGACTCTCTCCTTCCCATCAAAATGTGTTGAAAGTTCCCTGAAGTTTGTGGAAAATATTCTAGTCTATTTTGGTTTACTGTTCTTCTTCAGATTTCAAGAAATGTATACAAGGAAACTGAAATTGAAAAGAAATCTTTATCTGAAGTTTTTTGCCAAGAATGGGAAATGTGTAAAGTATTATTTCACGTCAGTCCTTCAAAATGCGTTCAGTAATTAATGCTGCGAAGCTGCTAGTGTCATGCAATTACAATTCCTGTTTGCTGCAAGCCCAAATTACTGCTGGTTATTAACACTGAGCTGTCACATATGTTACAATGAATATATGTAGGGATGCCATAGTTTTCCAAACTTAGGAACATGATTTTTCTGAATCTACAGTGTAGATGTAGTTCTTTTTTACTAGCATGTTTTTGCTGAGCCTAATAAATATAATCTTCCTTTTGGTTTTAAAGCTGACAGTATTTATACTTTCTGCTTGCAACATTTTAGATTTATTTTCCCATTTCTGGAGTCGAATCAACAAAGAAATGATAGAGATGGAATTGCCTTAAGGTACTTAATGTCACGTATAGATATATTCATGAGTGAAAAAAGTTGTAGCTTTTTTTTTTTACAGCTATTCAATTTATAATTATACTTAGTATAAATCCTGTGTGCTAAATTATGTACAGTTGTTACCCTTCAAGAAGTAAATGAAGTTCTGACAGCAACTGATGATTATAGATCTTCTAGTTGCCCAAATCATTCTTTTCACTTCTTCATTCTGAAATGGAATCCAGGATACCGGAGTTTATCAGGACATGGGGAAATGTGCCTTTCTGTTGCGTCCGTCTCCTTTCACATTGCGATGTGGACTTTGTCAGAAACTGGCAGTAGGGCTGAGCATGCAGGACGAAGCATCTTGGTGCTCAGGGAGGCATGCAGGATCTAATGCTGCTCCCATTTATGAGAGTTGCATTCTGTTTTGATTTTAAACTGCAACGTAGTTTGTGTTGCTATTGTTGCGTGTCCTTTTCTCTAATGCTTAGCATATGAGGGGAGAGTTGTATCCTTTGATTATCTGGTGAAGCCCAACTCCACTGGCTTGTTGTGGTGGGTTTTTTTGTTTTGGTNCCATTTTGCCAGAAATATCTGCAGCAGAAGCATGGGAGTAATTAGACTTTTCCCTGAGCATTGAATAGCTTCACCTCTCCCTCCAGTATAGCCTACAGCATGCACTGCTGTATTGTAATTCCTACGCTTGTGTCCTCCAGTAATAGAGTTTCATGGTGGAAACTTGTATTTAAGGGCTGAGCAAACCAGAAAGGATCGGTAAGAACTGGTTGCTGGTAACAGGAGTTTGGATATGGCCGTGTAACGAAGCAGAGCTTTTCAGGCTTCATAAGCCCCGTACATGCACGGGATCTCTCTAGAGTTGTTCGCACAGTGGCTCAACGCAGGGATGTGGCTTCCTGCAATGGTGTGCTCTGTCGGGCGGTATCTGAGGGGAGAGAGTTCACCTACCACTACTGCAGCCCAAGGAGCTGCAGGGTTAGGCTTGAGGTGAGCTTCCAGTGGGCTGATCTATGTGCCTGCGGAGTGAAAGCGCCCTTACTGTTTTGCTCTCCTATGGCAAGTAGATTTATATGCAAAATACATGCTTTGCAAATGGTTCTTTTTTGCTCTCCTACCTACCTGGGGCTTTCATTCTTCTCCCTTTCCTGAGAAGGTGCTTTCTTCCCTGCTGAGATCAGCTAAAGTTGTATTATAGTGTATGATGACCTCACTGCAAACATGGGAGATGATGGTAAGAAGTGAGAACGTGTATTGTGCAATAGAGGATGTGTAGGAGTGCAAAAGGGTATGGGAATTATGTGTTTTGAAGTGAGGACCTTTTCACTTGCATTTTATTGCCAGAAATTGGAATGGTTTTGTATAAAGATCTAAATAGAGAAAATTAGTTAATTATGCCGTCTGCTTAGCTCTGCTTTTTCCTTTATATATGTGACCTAATGCATTCAAGAGATGCTGCTGGAGTGGAAAAATAAACTCCAAGAGAAGAAAGAAAACCTTGTGATTGACAGAAGTGATTGGGAGACGAGCTTTGCTATTTCCAGCTCTGTCATAGGCTTTTCATTGTGACGTGGAAGCCTAAGACCAATCTAAAAAAGAATTTGATGCTCTAAAATCACACTTAAACAGAATCTGAATTGAAGTAGGCAGTCCACCAGCATGCTATCTATTTGCAAGGTGCAGAGGATATAAAAGTGACCTAATAGTCTACAAGGTAGTGCATCCTTCTTGATTCTGTATATATTATCTTCCAAGCGGCATCTACTAAAATGTGGACCTTGAAGAAGTAAACATCCCTGTCTGATATTTCCTACTGACTTTATCTGTGTAGATCTGCACATGTGATCTTCGAACTTAAATCCTTTAAAGTTAAGCACTGGAATTCATCAAACCAAAATCCTGGTTTCCTTTGCATCCAGTGTGAAATCGCCGGGAGTTTTATGGAGGTGCTGAGCTCTGAAATTAAGTTTCAGAGGAATCGCAAACTGTGGCTGACAAGGTGATAGGGCTTGTGGTAAGCCTGCTGGTAAACCTTTGGGCATCACAGCTGCAGCCAAAGGAAATTTGGGATAAAAATACGTCCAGCCACAGGTTTTGAAAAATGAAGTCCTAGTCTTTGCTTTCCTCATCTGCTAAGAAGACATTAGTAATATCTATCTTGGTAAGATGTGCTGCTTCTCTGAGATGAATGAACTTACCTGAGGTCTTTGGTTAGGAGGTATTAAAAAATACAAAGGACAGTTATAATCCGTCAAACTCCACAGTCATCTGCTAGCTCACTTCTGCAATAATGGTTGATGTGCTTATTGGTATGAATTCTGTTTTTATTTAAGAGAGAAATATATCCTATCAGCAATGAATTGGAACAGTCCTGAATTATTTAACATTTTGTAGGATCTTCCTTTTAGTGTACCTATTTTCTCAATCAACGTTAAAAATCGTGAAGGAGAATAAACTCTTAAGTGGAAGAGATTAGGATTGGTTTTCCAGTTAAAGAATCCTGCCTTTGTTTCTCATATTCTTTCATGCTCATAGCATTGTGGCCTTAAATATTTCTTTAGCTGTTGCTGCTGAGTGAGTAGTTATTGGAAAATCTTTTCATTTGGAGGAAATCCAGTTTAGCTTCACTAGCAGTTAGAAATGTCCTGATTTTATGCTGTTATGTTGGTCTACACTGTCCTAACCTATATATAGTCTGGGCTTTCACTGTCAAAATCTATCACAAGATTTCTGGAGGAAAGAAGTAAAAAGTATAAAATACCATTATTCTTAGGAAATGACTGAAGGTTGTACTGGAAACTTGTAAAACTCCAATATTGTGAGAAAGGTGAGATTTTTGTATAAACAGTAACTATGATATTTCTGCATTTGTAAACCAAATGTGGGGGTCAGAGATATGTATGTACAATTTTTATAAAATGTTGAGAGGGTTTGTGGTCTGTCTATGGTATTTTTAATGTCTTCTTTCTGATGATAATTGTGGGAGTACAGCAACTAGTGTGAAATTGTGGTAGTGAATAATCAATACTCACTGATAATCGGGAAAATTTTTCCTAAAAGGCCCCCAGAGTTTAGGTTACATGAACTTCTCTTGTTTGTCATTTTATCTAACGATCGATAATAATCCAGCAAACATGAAAAAGGCTGCATAAATACATGAGGGTAGTAGCAGCAGCAAGATCATTAGCGCTCCGTTTATATAGCAAGAAAATTTCAACAAGACTGACATTTTATCAAATTGCTTGTCTGCTCTTCTAGTGCTGAGCTAAATCAGATTTTATTCTTAGTGCTGAACTAAATCATATTTTAGTAGTAGAAACAATCAGGCAATAAGTGGTGATCAGGAAGGTTACCAGCCACATAAAACTCTGTAATGAGATGGGCTTTTCTCTAGGCCTTGGATTATGTGGCTATTTCATGGTATCCCAACCCTGAATTTGTACCTTGTCTGCCGGAGTGAAAAGAATCTTAATGTGCATTTTTCACTTCCTTCTTCTATAGCTTTGGTTTGTTCTGTCACTTAAACATCCGCTGCCACATCCTGGTTTAAACAACCCCCAAAATCGTCTCTTCTCCACAACATACATAACTGACTATTTTCCGGCCCCCCCAACTGATCTTGTGGCCTACTTTGGCCAATTTTAAACTAAGGAGAGAAGAGGAATGTAAAAAATAAAAAAAAAAAAAATTAAAAATCCTTTTGATTCTTTTAAATTAGAGCCTCTAAATTTCAGCTGTTCCACTGCTCAATCTTGATGTAAAAATGAATTTAATATTTTCCTGGGTTCTTTGTCCTTGCAAAGAACAGGGTAGGGAATGTAAAATTTTCAATTGATGTTTATTTCTTCAGTTTTAAAAAACACCTCAGATCACTGAGTTGGTTACCTGACTGATGGTCACCAGATCATGACCTTGCCCAGTGGTATATAAAAGGCTACTGAATTGGAAATACAGAGCCCCTTCGCAAGTGTTAGCTCCCCAGGTTGTGTTGTTTCCCCTGCCTTGTCACTTTGTTGGATTTGGAGCCTTCACTATAATCTCTTCACCATGAGATGGTACCATAGGAAAAAGGAATTTTCTTTTGGCAATAGCCTTCGACACGGTTTCCCACAGCATTCTCCTGGAGAAACTGACTGCTCATGGCTCGGATGGCTGTACTCATCATGGGGTAAAAAACTGGCTGGAAGGCCGCGCCCAAAGAGTGGTGGTGAATGGAGTTAAATCCAGTTGGCGACCAGTCACAAGTGGTGTTCCCCAGGACTCAGTACAGGGGCTGGTTCTGTTTAATATCTTTATCAACGACCTGGACGAAGGGATTAAGTGCACCCTCAGTAAGTTTACAGACAACACCAAGTTAGGTGGGAGTGTCGACCTGCTTGAGGGTAGGATAGCCCTACAGAGGGATCTGGACAGGCTGGATCGATGGGCTGAGGCCAATGGTATGAGGTTCAACAAGGCCAAGTG
>VYXH01007725.1:2053264-2091492 GCA_013397275.1 Burhinus bistriatus | reverse complement strand
TGTAACCATTTTGATTTTGGGGGGGTGGGGGTGGGGGAACCCCCTAGGTGATCCAGCTTAATTTTTTGTGAAGTAACTTCTGGAACCATTATGAAATGACAGGAAGAATTATAAACCATAAACATTTTGAGTTCTGTGGTCACAGTATTTTTGATCATTGCTAGGAGACCTGATTTGTTGAACCAAGCGCTCACGCTTCCCGATCACACGCCTAGTTATTCTTCTTTGCAGAAGCAGTCACAGGAGTGAGCTAGTACGTACCTAGGTCTTGTCCCAGAAGAAAATCAAGGGCAGATGGAGCACCCAGAAGCAGGAGCTTGAAAGTGCTCCCTGGTCTCTTGGTTTTGACATAGCTAGTGATGCCTATCTCAGTGCTGTAGAGCAATCTGAGCCAGAAAAAGGATTTCAGATTGCTGTTGGTGTTTCCTTTTGTCTGATTTAGCCATTTCTAGGCAGAGTGCTAGGTGCTGGGAAAGCCATTCTTAAGGGAGTAACTCTACCCTTTTACAAGGAACTAGGATGTCCTAATTGAGTCCATAAATGTTCCTCCACCACCGCTCTCTTGAAAGTTAGGTGCAGTAATGCTCATGGATTTTTCAACTGAGCGACCTGAAGTTGAAAATGAGCTGCAATATGTATTTAAGAAGCCATATTTTCTAAGTGATTAGATCTCACTAAATCTGTGTGGCAGCATATGATCAGTAACAAGCCCAGCTCCTATTAGAATACTCTCTTATTTATGACTGACCAACATACCCTCATCTGTCATCACTTCACTCTTACAATCTGATTTCTAAATAAAATCGTAACTTAACCATATGCTTGACAGAATTATGTAGCAGCTTTAGTGTGTTTATTTTTCACTCTGCTGTATACATCAGTCCACACTCGGTTTGAAAGTCTGTTCTTTATTACTGTTATAAACTCAACTGGGCCATTCGTATCCTGTGGGTATTAAGAGAGCAGCCGTTTAGATTCAAATTTGTCCGGTGACTGAGTATAGGAGGCAGCATTGAAAATCCTGAAGAGATGCATTGCCTTTCCTTCACAATGGTTGTAGTTTAAAGGTTTGAGGTTTACAGAAAATTGTTTCATGTACCTTATAAGTATACTGTCTCTCCTTCCCTCTTATTGGCAATCAATATTTTATAGGATGAAACAGAAGCAAGTTGTTTGGATGCTGGACTTTTCTTTGGCTTGGCCAGCATAAGAACAGAGGCTGGGTACAATGCTTCTGTGATACAATGATTTAATCTTTGAAGAATATGTTCTCAGCTGATTGGGGGAATTAAAACCTGGCCAGCTGCCACACAGAACTCAGCAAGCAACCACTAAATCTTTGTGGTTCATAGGGAAAGGTTGGCTTGAAGTCAAAAAATAAATACAAACAGTGAGAGAAGACAATATATATATTCCAGTCCTAATAAAATGGACTTCATTTCAGATACATGTCAGGATTGCTATGTATTTCTTTGAAGCTGATAACAGAAGTTACTAAGACGAAAGAACTAATTGTCTCAGACTTTAATATGGTCTCAGGAAGAGAAAAATGGTGCTGCACCAAGGCAGAAAACGAGACCTCGTTCTGTTCCAGTCACTTAGGCATGCTTTGCAAATGGGAGTTGTTAGGGGAGACTGCAGCCGGACTCGGAAAGGGATGTGATGTGGGCTTGGCACCTGAATGCGTTTGGTCTAGACTGTGGGTTGCTGTGTTTTGTTTTGGTTTTATTATTTTAATTCCTAGGTAATGCTTTCAGAGTGCTTCCCAGCACCTAAGTGACCTAGCAGCCTAGATCCTGTGGATTGCTAATGGTGCTGTGTTCCCGTGGTGTTTAGAAGCTCCTGAAATTGTGTTATGGAAGGGGCGCATCTCAGGGTAGAGACTGCATAGCTGGGAGTGGTAATTTGTACAGATGCTTTCTGGTTTTCAATGTTATCAACAAAGGACTACATAGGTATAAGCCTGATTATTCTGGTTGTCACGGAGCTGGCATTTGTAGGACCCTGTTCAGCGAAGAACTGTATGCATGCACTTTACTTTTCAATATATCAATATATCTTTTTAATATGGGAAATCTTTTCAAAGATTTCAAGAATCATTTAGAAAAATGTATGAAAGTGTAGTCTACTATTTAACAGAGGCAACTTGGAAAATATTATCAACAATGGTACTCGTTCATAAGTGTAGTCTGAGGGGTACTGCAGTATAAACCTCAGGAACAAATCAGACTAAGTGGAGCTCAAGCTGATCAACTACATTGCAGTAACACAAAGAAACTACAGATCAGGTATCCTTGGAATCCCAAGAAACTTCTACCTGTGTGACAGAATTAAAATTAGTCTTGCATAGATGTTATTTATATTCAGATATTAATAAATAGTCTGTTTCAAACAGAACCCAAAACTAGAGTTTCTCTATTTAGTGATAAGGGAGTTTAAAGATAGGTTTATAATGGGAAAAATTAATTTAGTGAAGTGACAATAATTTTAGAATAATAATATGCTTATTCATAACATATGTAAGGCAATCTCTTCTATGTTTCTTTGTGTATAGTAAGTGCCTCCTTCTTGTTATCTTATATTTATTATGTACTACCTTGCATTGTCAAAAATTGTACTTATCTTTAAAAGCAGTAATTAGTAACTACACGGCAAAGTCCTCTCTTTAATGGCCTGGTGACAATGCAAGAAAGATTGGGCAGTAGCATTAGAAGAGGTCCTTTTCTCTGGAGTGTGAACTGGAGACAGCCTGTGAACGTTTTTATTGAATACAAAACACCCTGTAGCTCCGCTCGAAGACACAGAACTGCCAGAAAAGTTTTCCTGGAAAGGGAACTGCAGAAATGACAAGGAGAGATTCGTGTCTTTAGTAGGGGAGCTAAGAGTGGAAAAAGTAGTTAGGTAAAAGCAAATCAAAGTGCAAAATTTTTATTTAGATGAGTGGATTTTGGAAAGCTTTAGTACCTGAGGAAAGCTAATAGACATGGTACCTCTCAGGGTATAAAAAAAATGAACAGTGCTTCCTGTTTCCATGGGAAATTTAAAAGATCAATTATACACATCTGTTTTTGAGAAGGTTTATTAAACTTGTTCAGAAGTTTTATAGATGTCTCAAAACTATGGGTGAAAATGAAGTACGTTCTGGAAGCAACATGGCTTATTTTAAGATTATGGATGCTGCAAGTGTTCCCAACCTTGAATAAATCTTTTCACATATTTTTTAACTACCTGTCTAGGAATCTTGAAATGAGAAACAGACATAATAAATAATTTATTGTGCAGAACGGGAGCAAATATGTATATTACACCCTTTGATTTCCAAACACATCTTGCTGAGCAAAGCCCTGTGATTTAATACAGCTTTGCAATATATTGCCGTTTCACCAGTGTCTTAAAATAAACTTACATGCAATGAACCTGAGCTATCCTCAGTGGCCAGTGAAGTCAATGGGCGGTGTTCTACCAACAGCAATGTCAGCTTTACAATTCACTGCTCTCGAGTAAAAGCCTTTTTCTGTTCTTCTGGTCCTACAGCTTATTTTGGAGGGGCTGCTTTCTCATCAAAAGCTAGCAGAGGTTTGAAGCAGCTCCGGTTTGTGTCAATGGCAACAGCCAACACTTCTGAGGGGATTTCTAAGGTAACCAGAAAGGAATTAATGGCCTGAGAGGTTTCTTGAATATAGGTAAATATCATATTTTTATTGGGTGAATGCTAAGAGGAAAGAGGCAGAAAAGGTTGACAAGAAATTAGGAACATAGAACGGAGATGGTATGGAGAGCTCCTTAGGGATGAAAGTGAGAATGAGGCTTGCAAATCTCTGAGTGGGCAACAACACACGAAAATAGTGGTTTTCTGTGTTGAGGGAAATGGGACTTGGATACTCCCTGAAAAACTACAAGGAATGCATTACAGAACGTGAGGGTTAGTATAAAACTGAGTAAACTTTGAGTGCAGGGTTTTTACCTAATCTATATTTTTCTGTGATCTTACCCACGAGAAGCTGCGTTAGAGAGACACAGTTGCAAATGTGAACGTTCATCCTGGGTGTCTCATTCTGGAGACAATCAAGACTGGATTTTGAGAGGAACAGTGAGCTTGTAGCATCTTTTGAAGAAAGTACCATTTCTGGATGTTGAACACCAGAACACTGTAGTCCAACTTGACTGACTCCACTTCTTTTCTATCAAGTGTGTGACAGGAGAAGAGACCTGCTAGTAACTGGTCTCTGTTTCTGGTGCAAGGCCTCACCCAGACCTTCGTTGGCACTTGCTTTGCACAGGGTGGTACAGGTGATTCCCCCCCTCCATAAACAGCAGTACAGAAGTGTTAATTTTCTTAGAGCCTCGCTGGCACCTTGCTTTATGTCACTGTAATAGTCACTTGGCATTCCATGGGCTGTGGTGAAGTGATGCCACTTTCTCCATTTCTCTCCCAGAAGCGGGTGATAGTATTGTTACAAGAACATGGCACACTGAGGATAGCAGAGCTCAGTTTCTCTCCTCCTCCTGTTCCAGTTGAGGGGAAATTCTCTGCTATGATGCCATTAAAAAAAGTGTCATGACTGCAGGGTAAAGTGGTTCCAGGAGCAAAGCCAGTGTGTGTGAGTCAAAAGGAGGGCCACCTGGCTCCTAAATACCCACCTCAGGCTGATGAGTTTTCTTTCCATTGCTATTGGCTTGATGAAACTTCATTTTTGACCTCTGGAAGTACAATATCCTGATGGGACTTACAGCTTCTTTGCTTTCAAAGTGACTTCACAGAACATGAAACTAGTAAGAGGAACATTTCCAATATCTTGCTTGAACTTATACCCAATTTCATTCAAATCACACAGTGCAGATGAGAGCTGGCAATTTGCATAGACATAGCAATTTGGAGAGGAGGTGCAGAAGAGCTTTTTAAAATCCACACGGAGTGCATGTCCTCAGTCTCTGAGTATGGGCAAAATCCAGGAAATTCTGAATTCTTAGTTCTCTTTCTGTCTCGTGTTTGCTCAAGTTCAGTTCTTCAGAACTAAAAATATCCTATTCTATCATGGGGTAAATAGCTATGCTTCTCAGCAGTGTTGGGAAATTAATGAACATTTGAAAATGTGAATCTACCGTATTGCTGTATTACCATTAGCTTGAGTATGTATTGCAAATAACATTCTGAAGACCAGGTTTCTTTTTAATTTTGAAAGAGATGAATATGAATTATTGAAATAATGGGCTAAAATGTTATTTTAAATTGGATTCTGTTTCTTTAAATGATATTTTTGTTTTTCACCAAGTAACAGTCTCTTCCTGCATCACCAATATCAGTAACATTTAGCTTCTGTTTTAATTAATCCATTATTCCCAGCAGAGCACATCTCAAGACAGTGTTATGGCAGTGATCAGTCAATGCATAACCATATATGATAATGCCTCTGATACATAGTATCATACTGAGTGACCCAGTTTCCAAATTTCAGTCTAACTTTGTTCTGCTTCAAGGACAAACTTAATGAACGTTTGACATCAGATCATTCGTTCTAACTGTATATAGCAGAGCTATTGCCTACCTGCTAATACAAGTAGGATTTGCTAACAGCACTACCTAGTATTTGACTCTCCAATGCTGTTTGTGGCTTTTCTTCCCTTCAGAATGTTTTTTTTTTTTTGGCCAGGTGGAGTGAAAGTTAATTAGTGTACCCTCCTACATTGTGGCAGTACATACATATGTATAGTGATAGCTCTGTCAGAAACAGAATTTCCTGGAGGGAAGGTCTTCAAATCAGCCTTCAGAAGGGCCTGTCAGATTTTCAGATATTTTTTTTTTTATATTTTTTTTAGTGTGTACCATTTTAGTAAATTTCCTCTAGCAGTCACTCCCTGACTTCCAGGCAGATATTTTCAGAAGAGGAAAAATGTCTTTATTTAGCTAAACCTTGGGGCTGATTTATTGCCCCTTGTACCCACAACTCTCTGCCTCTGTTGGACAGACTCTACTTGACTCTGTTCTGTGCAGGGAATTGCGCTGTGTGCTACACCTTGCACGAGGGACCCCGTGTGCCCATGACGGCTGCTGTTCTACCAAATACCAACATCTGTTTTCAACATTAGAGCAAGGAACTTCCAAAACAAAGAAGATTGAGGTGTCAGGGCTTGCGGCTCAGCAAAGAGCCTCTCCAAAGGAGGCCACTCACACACTCCCCATCCCCCTGGACTGGGCAAAGAGTAGGATGTTACATGTAGGGACTGGTGGATTTATGCCATCTTTCCCCAAACTAGCCCTGTTACAACAAATAGCTCTTGATGATGTTTTCAATATTAGCAAATAGTGATTCCTAAAACACAATAGGAGGTTTTTGTCATTGAGATATAGCTGAATTACAAGCTTTGCCATGAATTTTATACAATCCTAATGGACTGTAATCCTTATAATACGACAGGTTTGTGACTGAGATTACTGAAATATTTACCCCTGGCATCTTTCGTTTTTGATACACTTGTTTTCTATCTCTTAAGTGAAAGCAATACCTCAACAGAAAAATAGAGATTTTTTTTTTTTCATCAGTCTGTTACCTGCAGCCAGCACTTCAACCAACAGGAAAGGTTGGGGTTTTTTTAATAACATATATTATACTGGTTTTTCCGTATTTCCTGACAGTTCCAAGGAAACTTTTGTAGCTGCAAAGAGGAGACTGACACTTGCCTTTTTCTTTTTGTAACAGTCTGTGCTACAACATCTTTGTTTTCCCAGTCCCACGTTGACCTTCTGCATCTCTGCATAACCGTCTCGGAGCTCTTTCTACACCCCCCCACTAGAGCACGCTGATAAGGAATAGATTTAAATACTTAAATCAGTTTTCACTCCCTCCCCCCGACCCTTGGGCATGTATGGTTGTTTTCATGGTTTGATTGTGCTCTTTGCTTGCAGCACGTGCGTCGTGTCATCGCCAGTTTTCTCACAGTAGGACCCGTGATGGCAGGGGCCGTTGTTTAATTAGTCTCTCTACAAACTGCCTCGAGTTGCAAAGGTTCAAAGGAATATGCAGTAGAGTGTGACGCAGAGCTACCTTTATTGTGGACTTGAAATAGTTCTTCAAAGAAACTTTCTGTATAAAGAATCTGTGTGCGAAATGGCTCATGAAGTGCTAATTTCAATGCAGTTGAATGAGCTGAGGACAGAATTCTTCATTGCTATGTTTATTGATTCATCATTTACCTCTGCAATTTGGGAATAAAACAGTGTGATTTTCAGAATGATTGCACTGTGTGCACATTTCGTGCAGGAGAAATTCCAGCTACAGCTGGAAAAATGTTCTTTATGAAACAGATGTCTGCCTTTCCCCTGCCTTAAACTCATTAAAACCCACCCAAAACCTGAAACAGTCTAAAAGGTGAGAGCAGTACCTGTGACTTTACTTTTCACCAATCGCCTAGAAATACCTTGATCTAAAAGCTAAGTGGGGACGGGTCAGCTCTGCTATTGCACTGGGAATCTTCAGAGAACTGTGTTGTACCAGGGATCCCATGGATGATGGTACTTTTCTTTCAAATCGGCGTGACTCCTTTGCCCTGTTGGCATCTGTGGGACTTTTATCCTCAGTCTCAAATAAATATAAATCTAGTGTTAACTTCTGTCTATTGTGTTAGAAAGCTCAATTAGGTTTTTCAGGTTTTCCAATCTTGTGAATTTTAACCCAGTTATCAAAATACCAACATGTATTGTATTCTGCCAACCTCAATTGCCTGTGATGTTTCAGTGGGTCACAGAGCTAGGTTGTGGCGTCTGCCGTGACTCTCATGGGAATAGAACATACTGAAGGTCTCAAAGCTGTACTATGAAGACAAATCTTCAACCAAAGACCATGGCTTAGAAAGAGGGGGGTTGGGGTATTCAGAGAGGCCTCTGCTGCTACTGGCATCTTACTTGGAAAAGTGTTGTTTTTTTTTTTAAAGGGTAATATTCAGTCACCTCCAGTTTTTGCTAACAGATTTTTAACTCTTTACTGTGTCAGTTGGCGTGTAAGCATTAGCATTGAGTTTACATCCTAAGCATATTTTCAGACTTTCTTATTTGTTGTCACCTGCTGTGCTTCGATTCCTAATACAGAGCAGTTGTGAAGTACACAAGTTAGATTCCTTTCCACTTAAGCTAAACCAGAAGATGTGGTCACCAAATGCACTCCATCAGCCAAAGGAACATCAAACCACAGAACCGGGCTAGGACAGCAGCAGTTGCAGCCACTGAATCTTCTCTAGCGTAGACATGGTGTCCTCAGTATCGTTTCACTCTGTACATGGTCTCTACTGCACTATGGACAGCTCGCCAAGCCTCCCTTACAGACTCGGGTGCTAAAGGCAGTACATGGCGCGTGTTGAGGGAAAGGACTGAACTAGGTCCTCGGTTTACACTGATGACGTGCTCTCTCAGGTCTGACCAGAGGTGTACCTGGAGCGTGTTGCAGCTCCTCGCTGGTCTCCAGACGCAGGCTCAGAGGGGACAGCTCACGGCCCGGGCTTGCTTCAGTGCACAGTCAGAAGATTGCTGCATGTAGCTGAAACGGAATCTTTTTTGAACATTGATTATTTTTTTTTATTATTTTTTTGACCACAAGTCTATCAAAACTGTCAAACCCCCCGCAAACAGGTTTGAGTTTGCGAGTGCACGTCCACTTGGCAAGAGCACAGGAGTTAATTGACCAGAGGCGAAGCTAAGCAAACAGGCGCTGGGATGCTACTGAGTCTGAGCGATGCCTTAATCCCTGGGCAGACTATTAATTTCCTCCATACTACAGCCGTATGGGTTTCCCATGCTGAATGGTAGTGTTATGCTGTGGTGTGAAATCCTTACTGTCTACCAGGAGCATGGGGATCCCTGAAATCATAGCTCATGTTCCTTGTAGTTTAAAGAATGAGGGAAAGTCAATGTCTGATAAACTCATGGCTTAAGTTATTTTCTTGGGCTCCCTTTCTGCAATTTTTCTCTCTCCATCATGGTTTCTTCAGCCTCTGTGTATTCCATCCCTCTCAGCACTTTATCACCTAGCTATTTTATCCGTTGTGTTGATGTTTTGGTTGCCTGATAAAACAACTTGTATTTCTTAGGGGATTTTGTGCTACCAGCTGGTAGCCAGGGATACAACCTTTTTACTTTCAAAAACAACTGCCTAGTGGTCACTTCTGCCTAGAGAATTTTAAAAAGTGGCAAATGATTTAGAGTGTTAACATTTTTGGCTGATTGCTACTGGGCTTTTGCTGCAGAAGTAGAAAATGTCAGTCATTGCCACAAGTAAGATTTCTGTATGTCAGCTGACTAAAACTTTTTAAAACCTCTATTTTCAAAAGAGCAATCTGCTTCCAAAAATTGTGACACATTAAACCTGGTGTATAAAGCTACAAAGTTTTATTATAAAATAAAAGAAAAACATATGTGTGCTATAATTCTTGCTCAGTCTGTATTTTAAGTTCCCATATTCTGTTTTATGACATTTAACTTTGACCACCCATAGGCGGACTAGGGAGTTCTTACACATTTGAATTCCACCATAGGGTTGGTAGGACAACTGTAAGCTGTGATGAGAAGTCTCTAACTCCTTCTCATCTTTCTTACATTAAAATGCACAAATAGAATAAAACAGTCCAAGGAAATGCCTGGAAGTTGAGGCTGCGGGGAGGTGCAATTATTAGTTTTCAGGATTTCTATGTGGAGAGGATTACCAGCTGCCTTTGTGTTCCTGCAAAATATCTCTGCCTTGGAGAGCAAGCGACAGGGAGGTTTTTGTGTAATTCCAAGTGATCTCTGCTTCTGCTTGCTTGGATCAGCCAAGCCCTCTTCTCTGGCTCTTCCAGTATTAAAATCGGAACCATAGCTGTGCTCTGACATGCACTGGGGTTAACTGCTGCAGCTGGATACAGGCAACGTTGCGTGTACCCTACATTAAGGACACAGAATAATTTTGGGCAGTGTCATTTGTGTATTAATTGAACTCCCTTCTGCATCAGTGGTTTCATTGAGCTATTAGGGTTTGCCTGCAGCAGAACTCCTTGCTATTATTTAGCAAATGTTGCTTTGGTAGCCACTCGTGCAGATGACAGAAAGGTGGTTAAATATGTCAGTATAGATGTATGGTGTTCAGCCTGAGATTTTATGTATATAACACAAATTCTTATTTGAATTGCTTAGTGAATATCTATTTTATGCTGATAGCAACTCTTTAGAGAAATGCAGGCACTTTTTTTTTTTTATTAAAGAATCTGAACTCTTTATTTATACACTTAATTTACATTTTCTTTGCTATAGACCTGATCCTGTAAACCTTAAGTAATGTCATTAAGAATCAGTGGAATTGCTCCTACGAGTGGGGAAACACCTCTATGAAAAGGGCTTTGCAGGCTCAGGATTTTTGCAGCAAAGATTGTTATATGCTGTTTTTCAGTTTCTCTGATGCTATTCGTTGAACATCTGACATACATGTCATTGAATGAAGGACAAACACAGCACATGTGGATCCATGGGTCTTTTTTAAAATTTTTGGACAAGCTAATGTAATGGTACAGCTTGCCATAAATTGCTCCTGTGTTACCTCCTAGAGAGGGCTGCATATAGGCAATGGATGAGAAAATTCCCGTATAAGAGAACTAAGTATTCACAATTTCTGTGATGTCCAGAAAATGATCTTATCTGCAGCTGTGAGTAGTTGCTAGGGAACGGTGAGAACTCATTTTCACTGATCGGTCTTCGTTAGCACTGTTGAGGTAATCTTCTCTTTCATTGCTCAGTGATACTGCTGTTTCATTTTGCGTTAGGATGTGATTTGGAAATACCTCAGAACTGTCCTGCTTATGAAGTTTGAAATAAACTTTCTAAGAAAGAAGCTTTTTTTAGATCACCTCCAAGCATCAAACCCGTCACCAAGAGTGCCAGGAGTTTCAAGGCGTCACCGTGAAGAACTGCAAGGGCAGATCCAGTGTCAAGCACTGGGGCTGCGGGAGGTGAGCCCTCACTGAGAGGAGCATTAGGCTTGCAAGCGTTTGTGTAGCTGAGTCTCTCCAGGAGAGGACAGGAACATTTTTGGAGATTCTTTTGAGATAAATGTGCTATACCTGCATTTATGATATTATTGTGATTGCTAATACACTTCAGCCTCAACCTTGAAGAATTTGCTTTAAGGTGTGCCCTCTTTTTCACTGAAGACCAGACAGCTAGTAGTCACATTGAGGGGAGTTTGAGAAGCAGCTGTTCATCTGCTTTATAATTCTGCTTGATAAGTCAGAATTCTTGTAGTTTCAATTGCTAGCAGCGTCTCTCCATTCAAGCCTTGTAAAAAGGTGATTAGCCAGGCCGTAGTTCTGGAGTAGTATCCGCATCCCTTAACAGTTGCGTCTTATTCTGTGACTTCAGAACAAAAAGGTCCTGCACCAGATACTGCTTTGCAGATAAAGCCAAAGAAATAGTCTTACCACACTCCTTACTTCTTGGGGGGGGTGTGTGTGTGTGTATATATATATAGACTATATATCTCTATGCCTATATCTGCAACTGTTTGTTTTGGAAGACCTTGTACTGCATGGTCCCTCAGCCTCGTCGTCTTTATTCACTGTGCTCCTAATGTTCTCAGCCAATTTAAGTGAATCCAGAAGAATTTCTCCACTCGTTGCTTGCCCACTCAGCATAAAAATATATGTAAATACACATGTATAAATGTCCCTACAGCACTTAAAAAAAAAGTTTCATTGTGCTATGCTCTGGTTTACTCCACCTGCAATGGATAACACTCATCTTGGGGTCTAGATGGTTCTCTGGGGGTTGCTCACAGCCAACTTCCCTCACGTGCTTGCTGTGGTATGGGAGCTGTTTCCTACCATTTTTTTCACCTGTGAAGTGGGGCAGACAGCAAAGTCCCCAGTACTGTGCTTTGTTTTTCCTATCCTTAGACTAAATCTAAGTCTAAATTAAAAAATTGTTGTTTGCACAGGCTGTGCTGTTAGCAGCTTTGCTGATGTTTGGCCAGGAAAGGAAGGGATGCGTTGCATTGTTTTCTTTTTACAAGCAGTTTAGAAAGATATATTTCAGACCCTACATCATATTTTTGCATTCATTTTAGAAACAGTAGTTGGAAAGAGTCCACAGGGCTCCCAACCACTTTAAATCAGCAGGCAGCACTATTTATCTTTGTCTTTCATTTCTGTAAACAAACACCTTCCTTCACATGCTTGAATACATAAATATTTTGTTTTGTTTAGTATTGTCACTCATTATTGCCCAATTATCCGTTCCTGTAGGAAAAAGTGCCATACAGCTGGGCGAGGTGACAGGAAGTCAGTGTTATGTTACAACACTGCATTTGCTGAGTAGTTTGCGGTAAAAAAAGATCACGGATTACCTCCTCACCTTGACCTCTAACTATCAACCTTAAGACACTATCTCCTCTTAAACATCTCTGCTTGTTTTGTAATTCGTAATAGATGTGGCTATGGGCAGGAGCGCCAGCGTGGCCCCTAACACAGTAATACCTCCTTAGGACATCGCTAACGGTGCCGTCTCCAGTTGTAGCCGTGGTGTCTCATCTCTATTGTATTGCTGAGATTTTGCCTGCTAGTGGCATACATTTCTGTAGTGCCACTTCAGGTTACAGCGCTGCTATTTTCCTCTTTCTCAGTGCTCTGTCACTTATTCGGCATCGCGTACAGTCCACAAGATGAACTTAGCAGAAGGGTGCACCGGCCGGGCTGCTGGCTGACATGCACACGCAGTTTATGAAAAACCTGTTCCTGACTTTTCCTTCATGTTGGGAGTCCCAAGATGACTGCTGCTGGGGTCTCTGGGGGGGCGCACTGCTGGTCTTGTTACTCGCATCACTCCCAAGGTTTACTTCCTGAGCTCTAACTCAAGGGCTTTGTCAAACAAAAAGATCCAGTTCTGCAGGCCACGAAGGGTCCGTGTTCCTGCTGAGGATCGGGCCCTCTCATGGCTTGCTCAGTAAGTGAATAGAGGGCAGAGCTACAAATTCTATATTTTTTTTCTGCTTTAAATTATTTGTATGCCTTCTTTCATTTTAATTCTCTGGAGACTTTTACATTTTACATCTTGTAAAACATGTTTTTAATAAGGACTTTCTTTTTGAAAGCCACAGGAATAAAATATAAATCTGCATGTGTAATGCCTCTGTGTGTGTGTGTGTGTGTATATATATATATATGCAACTGCGTGCATGCACATCAACTCTAAGCACAATAGGCAGTTTTGTCAACTCCAAGAGAGACATATTACAAAGAGATCTATTTTATTTAACTCCTGGTATGCACAATTCAACTTTTGAAGCCTAAATAGATCCTGTGCCCTTTCGCTAATTAAATTTTGTTATAAATCCACCTGGGCTGTATTTTTGTAATATCTCCAGTTGAATGAGGGTGGTTTAGTGTCTGGGTGGAATGGTTTTTTCTCCTGAAATGTTAATTAGATGGAGAACATGTTATGCTTTGGAAAAGCTGCATTGCAAACCCATAGATAAACAGATTGATTTAATTTTAATCTGCTTTCATGGTGATGCATAATGATAACTGGTTTCTGTCTCACAGGGCTGAAACCACAGACCTTAATAAGAATTTGTGGGTATATTATACAGCTTTAAATAGCTTATGTTGTGCTAGACCGCTCTCCATAAATTATTCTAACTCCATCAGTATCTCAGGGACTCCCGATTCTCTTCTGCTGTGGATTTTCAATCAGTGAAACTATTAGTGTAATCTGAAGAAACTTTGAGGCATCTTCTCTGAAAACAACTGACAAGACTGGTTTCTACATGAAGTATTCAATGGGGAAAACAAAACAAAAAAAAGCCTTACAGAAGCCAACTCTGTACATTAAATCCTGGCATCCAAATCCCACTTTTTATAAGACATGCCAAAATTGATTATGAAATTAAAAGCCAGACATTCAGATGGTTAGTATAAAGTGTCTTACTACATGACCTAATTTTTGTGATATGTTGTTGTGGTTTAACCCCAGCTGGCAACCAAGCACCACACAGCCGCTCGCTCGCTCCCCCCACGGCGGGATGGGGAAGAGAATCAGGAAAAAACTCATGGATTGAGATGAAGACAGTTTAATAGGTAGAGCAAAAGCTGCGCAGGCAAGCAAAGCCAAACAAGGAATTCATTCACTGCTTCCCATGGGCAGGCAGGTGTTCAGCCATCTCTGGGACAGCATGGCTCCATCGTGCGTAACGGGTCCTCGGGAAGACAAATGCTGTCTCTGAATGTCCCCATCCCTTCCTCCTTCTTCCCCGGATTTATATGCTGAGCATGATGTGATATGGCATGGACTATCCCTCTGGTCAGTTGGGGTCAGCTGTCCCAGCTGTGTCTCCTCCCAGTTTTTTCTGCACCCCTAGTCTACTCGCTGGTGGGGTGGTGTGAGGAGCAGAAAAGGTCTTGACTGCTCAGCAACAACCAAAAACATTAGTGAGCTACCAACACTATTCTCATCCCAAACCCAAAACGTAGCACTACACCAGCTGCTAGCGAGGAAGTGAACTCCATCCCAGCTGAAACCATGACATCCATCATTCCTTTTGCACTGAGAAAGCTACCATTTTGTTTAGTCCATTCTAAACCAGTTTGTTTAAATGGGTCCTTCTCAAATACAGTTCCCTCCATGGAAAGAGTTTCAACTATGAAGGCTTGCTCCTGATAGGGAAAACATTTTTATTTTTTTTTTAATGGTCTTTATTTCCTCGGGGCTTTCGTGACAGATGCAAATCCAGAAAGCCTTTGCATGCTTGTTTTTCATCTGCTTACTGCAAATAAGCCGTAAGCCTAACAAAAACAGGCTGAATTCTGCCTGTTTCTCAATGACAGACATGTTTTATTTTTGACTGATGTTCAAAGAGCTCAAATTCTGCCCTATATTAGCTTCAGCCATAAGAACCAATGAAACTGCCGAGGGAGGCAAGAGAAGAGTATAGCCTTAAAGTTTGTAAATTTAGCATCACCTTAATGTTGTCCATAAGATTAGAAGTGGAAATGCTGGGAACACAAATTTCAGCCAGTCCTCCTTGCGCCGTGGAGTGGTTAATTTGATCAGTTCTGTTTATATAAAGAAATGTGTCTGGGTCAGCCTTTAGAAGTCAATAGGGAAAAAAAAAAAAAGAAGCTTTTGCAAAAGGAAGTGACTTGGGACACTTATGCTAAAAGTGTTTACTCTGATTCCTCATTTGTTGCAAGACCCCGCCCCCCAGTAACACAAGTTCCAGCACTAGCTGAGGTGGGAGAAGTGGTGGCTTCCGATACCAAGAAGCTCTAATCTATTGAGGACTTCTCAAAGAGGTGGAGACTGCCCCAAATATGGCTTTCCAGAGAGACTGGACAGACAAAGGGGCCTGCTGGTCCACTCGATTACCTCTGGTTTTTGCTTTCACTGGGAAGCTTGGCTCCATGCTTCACCCTCTTTTACTTTTGTTATGTCTGTTGTAGTCTCTAACATACTTAATTCTCGTTCCAGTGCTATTCATTAGCTTATTAGCTTTTCTGGCATTCACAAACCTGTCTTACCTGTGTTGTCTTTAATTTTGGTATTTTAAAATGAAAAAGCTGCATGTCCTGAAGTAAAAGCAGCAAATTTGTTGCTGTTTTCCATTGCTATCTGATGTTTCAGTACATTTTAATACAATTCTTTAAGCACAGAGAGCTGCAGATGCAGTGTCAGGTAACACATGGGTCACTGCCACGTAAGCATCCCAGGATTCCCAGAAAGACAGCATGAGCTATGTTTTTTCCATTGGTTCTAGATCACCTCTCTGAACCTGTTGAAAGTAACCAAAACCAAAAAAATTGGCAATTGTCTGAGGGATGGTGGCGGGCAGTAACACATATTCCTTTTTCCATGCTTGAGAAGAGAATAGAACTGGTGCTGGGACTGCTTTATAGAATCAAGCCTCTGGGAGGGGGAGGAGGTTGTTTGCAGGAGGTGAAACATCAGGATGCAGATGTCAGCCTGAAGTGTTCTGCTATCAAAACAGTCTCATCTATGCAACGGTGCAGCAAAAGAATGACCTCGGATACTGCAGAGGATGACTGTGTTCAGTGTACTCGGAGTGTTAGCTTTTGAGATGGCCATCATTCTGCTCTCACTGACTTGCCAGCAAGAGACACTACCTGGGGATCGTTCGAATAGTTCCCCAGCTTAGTCATGCCAAAACTGCTGTCTAGATTTTGGATCCCTTGGTAGCATCCAGTCCCATACTACCTGATTCTCAAGCTATGACATTTAACTCTGGTCTTCAGAAAGACCCTGAGGAGGTCTGTCAGGCCATGGTTGGAGTCTGGAGGATGGCTATTTTAGCTCTTCAGCCTCGTCGAAGCTAGCATCAGTGGACCCCAGGAAATACAAGCTAGATGTTCCACCTCCAGCAGCTGTCATTTGTTACTGGATCAAGAGGTGATGTCACTGGAAAGACTCTGCATGAAGAGCAACCTGTGGCGTAGCTATCAGCAAAAATGGACAATGACATATGTTGGGTATTTACCGGTTAGGACCGTGAATACTTCCAGGGTTTCTTGCGGGGAGTATATTGCTTATTGCTGCTGTCTTAGGTCAGTGCACTAGACTTTCCAGTGAGTGGAAATGGACCCAGTTTCTTTGCCCTATAACGTGAAGAGCTTTGGGCAGGTCCGTTTCCACTCACATTTTGCTTGTCTTTTGAAACAAACGGGCTGGTGGGGGGAAAAGCCTCTCCCACACCCATTTGTCACAGTCTAAAGGTGGTGAATATTAGTAAAGCGAAGACTGCTGTCCTGTACAGCTAAATACTGCTTTGGTCTCTCTGTTGCTGGGTTAAGATTAGGCTCTGGGCAGGAAAAAGCACTAAAGATAAACAGAAATAGAAACCCCCTCAAGTTATTTCTGAAGCGCTTTGGGGAGATACGGTGACAAGGCAAATCCAGAGCCCACTGCGATGTCTCTTAGGTGCCTAGAAGCTGTCAGAGATGTACCCTCGGCACACAATTTATCTGCCGCCTTCTCGTCGCCACTGGTAACAAGATGATAACCAGTGGTAGCACCTATGTTAACAGCCTCCCTTTTCTTTTGATTCCTTTGATGTTTAAAGTAGCTCACTTTCTCGGAAGGAGCATGAAAGGTTCCCACGGATCTTTGCCCTGAGCGCTCATGGTAATAGAAAACTAAATTCAGTGCCGTGGGTCTAAAATGTCTTTATTTAGAGCTGTTTAGGGGTCAGATTCTGTTTATCTGCGCTTTGTTTTGGAATGGAGGGATGTGTGATATTTGTATGCTGCATGAGGGACGTTGTCGCAGTAAAATGTGGCGAGGGGAGTCCCGCCTGCGGCGGGCTATCTGCGGCTGCTGCATGCTCCTTGTCTTTGATCTCCTGCACCTCTGGAGGGTGAATGTGCCTGCGTGCTCGCGCTCGCTCTCTTTCCCTTCCCTGTGGTGCTTCAAACCAGACACGCTGTTGATGTTGTACCACGGCACTTAGCAGCACACGTGCTGTAACGCTGTTATTTTTCACCAGCCAGCTGTTCCACTTTATACAACACTTAAGTAACAATTTCACAGCCGTTAGCAGCCTGCAGTAATGACATGGGCTGAAAGCTAAGCGCTAACTGGTTGTAAACTGCAAAAACTGGGAGATGCTAAAACAGGCACTTTGATAGATGAGAAGGGACATTGTCTGCATTTTAATTGGTCCAGTTGAAACTTCTTTTATCGCTAGAGCAAACGCAGTGTTTAGTGCGTCATGAGATAGAATTGGGAATCGCTATCTTTATGCACTTAGGAAATGTATTTCCTTGACTTGAGGTGTGATGTATTGATTTGGGGAGTTCCTTCTATGGTTTTTTTTTTCTTTCTGCTTTCCCTTGATTTGTACCCTGTCAGCACTGACGGGTTTTCAGGGATTGAGGACTCCCCAGGGCTTTGTTTGCCGTGATTGATTTGGTGCAAGGGGTGAGCTACTTACGAGTCTCGGTAACCGATGTGCTGCGCTGTGAGCAGTGATCCAGAGGTAAATAACAGCTTGGAGAAACACCTATGAAAGTGGTTAGTTGGATAGGTTCCTTGTTTGGAGGAAAAAAAAAAACAACAAAGCCAACCCCCCAAAAAAAGAAAAAAACAAAACAAAACAAAAAAAAAACAACCAAAACCAACCATGACTGAAATGTTTAATAAGTCTTTTCTTTCCTCCTCTTTTCCAAAGTAGAATCTGGCACAAAGTGAAGTGATGGGCACAAAA
This sequence comes from Burhinus bistriatus, assembly GCA_013397275.1. NCBI lineage: Eukaryota > Metazoa > Chordata > Aves > Charadriiformes > Burhinidae > Burhinus > Burhinus bistriatus. The sequence continues at coordinate 2,073,268 of VYXH01007725.1, read as the reverse complement.
TACTCAACCAACTTCACTTGCTGCTGCCCAGCCACAGTGTTTTAAGCAAACGTATAATCGGTTCTACTTATTCTGTTACCTGTGAGCAAATATATGAAAAAGCTTTGTCATATGCCTTTTTGCTTATTGCAGTTGAGAAATCTTAGTAGGCTGAGCTGTGGCTGAACCAAGAGGCTGTCTCAGGAGCGCTCTCAGGAGCAGCGGAAGGGTCGAGGACCCAGCTTGCCCTGTGACAGCCAGGCGATTCAATAAAGCAGATTTGCAAGAAAGTAATTGAGCCCTGACAGCAGTCACAGCGTTTTCACCTCCGGTATCTTCAGTTTTAGCTGTTGACAAATAACATACCTTCAGTTATTATTAACCCTGTTTCATCCAGGTCATTCTTTGGTAGTTCCAAAGTGCTACTACCATTGTAAATTGGGTGAATAAAATTCTGCAATTCCCCAACAGTGGCAAACGCAGCATTGAGATCTACTAGAGGAAAAAAACACTTCCTGGGATTGTGGAATTGAAGCTTTAGTGCTAATTGTAGAAGTATGTTTAACTGATTCTTCAAAAAGAGTTCCTAACCTCTAATTGTGTAGAAAACAACAATCTTGTTGTGTTATTGTTTTCAGTAAAATTAGGGGCTTGGGGCTTTTAACAGATGACTAAATTAGACCTTATCAAAAACTCTTCTTGGAAATCCTGGTCCATAGACTGCAATTACCCAAGGAGTGTACACAAGGATCTGCATTTGTTTTGAGACATTAGAAATCAGTGCAGGGTGGCAGTTTGCTATTGGGTAAAGTGAATGTCAAAGACAAACAAACTCAGCTTGGCTTACTGGTTTTGTGTCCATTTTTCTGGTTTACCTCATCACTCTGGCATTTAAAAGAATCCAGGCAGAAAGTAAGAGGATGGTATCTGTTACGTGTCTGTGTTTGTACGCTTATTTTGATCTGATTTTAAAGTCTTTTAAAGTACAAGTGAGAAATTTTCTCAGTTTTCAGTGCCTGGCTCTTTACTTAGCAGTCCTGAGACCCCGCACAGCTTCCTCGATTGCAGTAAAGCTGTTGCGTATGTGCCAGCAGAGCAAGGTACAGAATACGTTACACTTTAAGGCTGGGGTTTTTTCCTGATTCCCTACCAGTTTTGTTAATAAAACATATAAAAACATAGCTGTTGTATAGTCAAAATAATCTATTGTGTGTTTTTAAGCAGCCATTGTAACATAGTGATTGCTCTTAACGTCCAGTCATGGGAAATGGTTGCTTTTATGTAAGGCTACCGTCTCTTTGGGTTTCCAGGACATGTAGTTTTTTTTCCCACCCCTCCAGAAATCTTGTCCAGGAGAATTCAAGGGCTTAATATATTTGTCCAGGACATCCAAATGTCTCACAGCAGGATTAGTGTTCCTGCGTGTGTTCGCAGGGAAGCTCCATGACATGTGGAACTCTTAGATATACTTATGGGCACGTGCAGACTGTGGGGGCAGCAATCGGTGACTGATCACGTACACTGCGCATTACACCCGTGGCTTCTACCTACGTGGGAGACCTGAGGGGCCAAACTTACAGCACAAGCTCAAGGCATGTGTGGCTTTGTGAAATGAAACCAGCCGCTCACTTGTGCCCTCGCAAGCAGGAGTGGTTCAGCTCCTGTCCTAAGCACGGTGGGCTGGCTCTGTCGAGGCAGTTGCCTTTTCAAATACATCAGCTCAGCTAGGTGGCCCAAATCCCACACCGGCACCTTCTCATCAGCCATGGTCAACTACTGGAGAGACAGCAACCACATTAGAGAGCTAGAAGGGTGGGTATGAGTGTCTTAATCATAGCCAGCTTAGCTTGGAAAGATCTGAGCCACCCTTGTTTCCCTGTGAAGTGGGAATCATTTTTCTGTCATTGGTCTTAGTTGACACCCAGCCCTTTTCCTTTCTTGAGGTGGAACAGAAAGGTGGAACCAGATGCTGGTCACTAGGAATAGCTAAAGACGTACGCTGACAAATGTTTCATCCAGACTGCCTGGCTTTTTCCTGCTTTCCTCTCTTTCTCTAAGATGCAAGGAATGCAGTTTAATTTCCACTCTTCTTTGACTGTTGGTCTCTTGTCCTGGGCAGCATTTGTGGTGGAGGAGTAGTAGCCTGCACCTGCTTACAATGTGTTTTGTGAAATTCACATAGAAGAACTTGAGCACAACTTGGCAGCCTTCATGTACTCGTTCTTCCAGGTGTGCTAAGGAAATTATAGCCACTGCCGTTGAGTTAGTGGTAGAAGAAATGGGATATAACTCTTTGTCCAAAACAGTTGACGGAATCCTTTGGCTTTTTATTCTGAAAACATCTGCGTGGATTTTGTCCTTCAAAGATTTCACAAGTAATTTCACGCAGAGGCAGAGCTGATAGTGCTTGGTTTACTGATATTAGCATCTCTGCATGGCAGCAGCTGTTTATACAAAAAAATCACATACTTTTTTTTGGGTTTTTTGCCCAGAATTGAGAACTTGCCGTAACGCTGAATGGATTTTGTGTATGAGATTTTAAGCAAATATAATTAAACTGTCATTTCCTGACAGCTCATATACGAGGCTGTTTGACCACAATGGACTTCTTGTTTCTGTAAACACGTTTGGAAACCAAAAGTTAACAACACCAGAAGCTCCTAATTCAGTAAATTGGCCAATGTTATATAGCTGTGGACTAATTCAGTAGTGCCTTAAGATACATATTTAGACAGTTAGTTAAAGAAAGGGAGAGAAAGAATTGGGGATTACAACACCTGCTAAGAGGAAGTAAACCAGATATTTTAAAAAATACATATATGTTGTTCCTCCTCTTCACTGTTTATTCAGAATGAGGAATATTATGCCTAATGCATGTGAACCAGAAAGTACTTCTCAGGAGGAGCCAGTCCAGTTGTCATGACTGTATCATTTTGTCATAGAGCCTTTTCTATTATTTAACCTCGCACATGGAAACAGACTTCCCAAGAAACCACTCGCTTTTGAAAAAATAAAAATATTTCTAAGTATTTTTAGGATCAGTGCCGATAGAATGGTTAAACCCAACAGTACTAAAAGAAAATGAAGGAATGTTGTGAACTCAGAAAGATGATGAATATTGAAGCAAAGATATGAAATGCCATCTTCGAGAAATGAGGGGAGGGAGAGGTAAAGGTGGAGTCTGCTTGTAAGATGAGAACTAGCAATGGTTCTCAGCTCCTAACTCCAGATATAAGCCCCAGCAACAACCTGACTTCTTTTGGGCACAAAAATGGTACTTTCGTCTCCAATACAATATCTTCTAGTCCAAAGAGAGCCTTAACACGCGCTCAGTGGTGCCCACAGTGTGGATAATGGAAGAGCAGGAGAGAGGAGCGTGCTCCAGAACATGTCTACTCTGCAATTTAGCTGTGACTTTAAAGCTGTAATTACCATTAGTTCAATAAGATTTCTATCTTGATATCATTTCTTCAAAATAAGGAATTCTTAATTAATTCTCTCATCTCTTTTCCTTGTAATACTGTCGAACTCTAATGAGCGCTAGCATTTTCCGTGGGGCAGTAATGAGAAAATAATGAAGAAATAAGTAACGGATCGAGCTGACATTTTGTATCTAATTGGTGAAATATCCTTTTGTTCCTCCTAGGGCAAAGGTGAAGAAAGGTATGAACGTTTTCAGTGTAAGAGCCAGCAGCCCATACTTATGGGACATCAGGGAGAGCATGGATTATACTGGGAAATATGCACCAGCTGTTATTGTTTGCCAGAGGAAATCTGCTGCCTCTGAAAACAGGTAGGTCATTTCCAGCAGTCTGTCTTTTAATAACTGACGGTTGGTTTTCCTTTTCAAAGCATTTTGCCATGATTTTAATAAGTTTTATTATAGTGCATGATGAAAATGCTTTTGGAAGAGCTGTGGCTGTCTTTATTTTGTAGTGCACTGCTAATTCTGCCACATGCACTTCGATCAAAAGGTATTGTAATACTCGAAGAAAGTTAAAGCTAGCAGGAAATATCATTTTCACACAGTATTTAGGAGGATGTTTCACATCTTAGAATTCTGTTGTGACTACTTGAATCTCTTCAGATTATTTGCTGCCAGCCATTATAGCAGGGGGTAATTATAGGGCTGTTTGTGGTGGGGTTTTTTGGTTTGGTTTTTTATTTTTGCTGAGGGTTTTTTTGGTGGGTTGTTTTTTGGGGTTGGTTTGTTGTGGTTTTTTGTTGTTGTTGTGTTTTTGTTTTGTGGTGTTTTGGTTGTGGTTTTGGTTTTTGGTGTTTTGTTTTGGTTTGGTTTTTGTTTTTAAATCCAGAGGAAACTAAAATATACTCCTGGTATCAAACCCATGTTTTTGTTGGTGAGTGTTTTTTTTGTTGTTGTGTTTTGTTTTTTTTAATCTGGAGAAGGGAATAGATTTTTCCATTCCCATTGTGCAAAAACTTAGATAGGACACTCGCCCGTCTTAAACAGCCTTCATCTGGCAGGTGGATGTTCCTTTTCTAATCACAACTGATCGTTTTAATGAATATATTTTTATATCATTTGCTGCTGCTTGTTCATTGTTTCTGGAACTGTATGTCAAGTGCATATTTATAAGGATCTGACTGTCTGCGTATGTATTATGTTTGGCGTTGCTGGTAGAAAACTTGCCATATAACACAGAAGTTCTGTGCTGTGACTTCTGAAATTTTAGAAAATCTTATAGGCTGTAGGGATTTATTTATAGGGTTTAGAATTTTTAAATACCCTCTGAGCCTAATAACTAGGAATTTTCATGTCTTTGCAATCTGGGTATATGAAAAAAAGAGGAAGGGAAGAATTTCCCTTCATAATCTTGACATAAATCACTTTCTCCTTACTATAACTCAGATTCTACACAATTTCTCTGCTATAGTAACCTGAATTTTCTCATCTAAACCACATATTGTCTTGTACCTGACTGAATTTTATTGGTCAAAGAAGTAATGTGTATATATGCCAAGGTCAGAGCTTCCTACTGTCTAGCACAATCTGTCAGACAGATTCTTTAAAATCCCAGTTCAAAGCTATTTGAAGACAGTGCGAATATTTTCAATGACTGAAATGGGCATTGGATCAGAATCAAAGATTATTTCAACGATGAGTTTTCCATCACACTTTATCTTGTTGGCTCCATACAGTGCATTTGCCTGATTTCTCTTCCTCATCAGGAAAATATAATGCAACCTCATGGGTGAATTGAAGCTTGGCAACTTATTTCCCTTCCCTGTTCATCATTCAGTGGCAAGCCTTCAAAATGACCCCTTGTACACAAAAAAAATAAATTATTGTGTCACCTTTGATGCAGTGGTTGTGGATTCTGTGTACTTCCACATGCTGAGTATAAGCATTGCTTCATGTTTATTAAAAGAAATGTGAGCTCATATGCATATTAGATTTTACTGGAAAGAAAATCAAGTAAAGACAAGGTATACGTCTCATATAACTTCTGGTTTGACTTATTTCATCTGAGTTCCTCTTTGAGATTTTGTGGTTTTCTCACTTTTGAGAACTTCTTCCTCATTGTTTGTAAACAAATGTAAAATATTTGCAATGTATTATTTAGTATGTTGTTTTCCTCATTAAATTTAGACATAGCGGTTTTGCTATTCACTTTCAGAAGTAAGATCAAGCATTATATGGGGAAAGACAGTCTGTTCAACACTTTTTGGGAAACAATTTTTCCTTATCTAGACATGTTTGGTGTCACTAAATATGCACAATGGATAATGGCTAAATATTGATGTCTCTTATCAAATTGTTTACCTCCATAGTTCATTTATAAATTTGAGAAACTCTGTTTACATATTGTTTAATTACTCTTAAAAATCAGAGATCTGATCATATGAGTGCAAAGGTGGCAATGTTAATTAACTAAAGGTTCAATGCTTTTGTGTTTCTGATAGTTTTACATGGATCAGAAAATAGTGTTAATAAAGCTAACTTACTGTGACAGGTGTAATTTCATGGATTAAGGAGGCACTTGTGCAAGTGACAAACTTAACCAGGAGCCCGAGCATTTCTTTATTGAAGTTTGAAATATATCAGTCTTTTTATTTGGAGAGGTTTTGGCACCAAAAGCTTATCGTAACAGGATTAACATATAAATATTATCACAGCCAGCAGGGTGTTTTGGAATGAATATTAACAGCAAATATTATGAGTCTGTATGAGAATAACTAATTAAGCCCATCTGTCAAATATGATTTGAAGTTCTCGGTGCCTTGCTTATTATGGGCTTGTGACAGTGTTCCAGATTAATGGTGAAGCAATTATAAAGTTCTCTCTAATTCTTCTGATTTCATTCTCAGGCAATAATAATTTTGTAACACTAAATCCTGACCCGTGAGATTATTAGATGGACTTACTACTTGTAGCATCTGTACAGCACTTCTGTTCTTCTCTGAGAATCATCTATCCTCAATTCCTCTATTGTCATGTAGACTACCAAAAAAAAACCAAAAACCCCAAATAGAAAATGGTGTGACGGGAATTAACCAATGGCTCAGAAGTGTCACTTGGGAAACACTTAAACACTGAATCAGGGAGATACATCCTAATATGTGCCATCTTTTTTACTTACTTCCTTTGGAAGTTGGCTGATATTTTTCTAAATTCCTGATGTAGCGAGGTGAATAGAATACAATTAAAGGAGTACTGCTGTTCCGGAAAGTTTTCTTGGGTTAGTGCCGCTTCCCATTGTACCTGAAATGGAGCATCTCTGCTGTGCCTAATGATGACTGAGAAGAATAGCCAAAAGTGGAAGATCTGGATTTCTGCCTGTTCTTCTGTGTTTCCTGTTGGACTGGAAGCATGCCAGGTGGGATAGGTTTGGAAAATTATTGAGGTGGCTAAAGGTGCAGATTTATTGTATTTTCCTCATCTGCAAAATGTGATTGATAGCGCTTTCCTGTATCCATAGGTGCTGTGGAGATGTAAAGCAAGGTGTTCTGATGTAATACTAATGGGTGGCATGATCCTTTTAAAATATTTTATTCATGTTTAGATTTTGGGGTACAAATGTTTGTTATTCCATAACATAAGGAGTACATTATTCTTCTCTGTGCTTATGGCAGGAATGAGGCCATTGATCCAAGCAAATGCAAAGTAATTATAGGCAATGCTTGGCCAGCTCCGAGTAGAACGTTAATGTCTAGATAACGACCATTTACTGCCTTATCTCTAAATGTATTTGAACAATATAATGGATAAGCTTTGCTCAGCAATTTCCTTTTCCTATGCTGCTTGTTGGAAACGTTACAAAGATGGCATTTCTTCTGGTACTTTTCCGCTTTCGCTTTTGGGTTCCAGTTCTGTAGCATTGAAGGAGTTATTGGCTTATGCTGTTTGAAACCAAACTCTGGTCCTGTTATTAGTAGAGAAACTTATTTTCATTTTGAACTACAAGTGGCTGAATCGGTCTGTGATAATATTGACATAGTAAGAGACAATGACAGTATTTTCTGGGCTATATCCCTTATTTGGTCTCATGTGTCTCATTTTTTCATTATACCATATTTCAATGCTTAATTTTTCTTAACACTTATAATATGAGAAATTAAATTGATATTAGATAATAGCAGGGGACAGGAATAAGTATGGCAGCATTGCCTCTGATTTTCCTACACGATACTTTCTTTTTATTACGTTTATACTATTATCCTTAGTGCCTTATATTTCTCATTTTCAAATCTAGTTATTTAACGTTTAGTTTTCATGTTGTAACAGCAGTGAGCTATTACCTCATTCTTTTACTTGTTGCATCTGCCAGTACATTTGATAGACTCTCCAGAGTGCTATAATCCTAAAATGCTTCTGAAGCAACAAAAGCAACAAATTCGACATAAATAACAGCCTAATAGGCACAATAATTACATTATGTCTCTTGCTGGTGTTCATTGAAAGGCTTCATAAAAATAGTTTTATGTTTTAGATCACCATTTTTTTTTTTTCCTTGCTACTCATGTGCTCACATGACTTTATCACCTAGAGGTATATTATTGCTTGGAAAGAAAACTCTACTCAATGGAACTGCAGAAGATGCACAATGAAGCAAAAATAATTTCTAGTGTATTTTGTCCCGTCACATCATGTGTGGATCACATGAGCTTCAGTTTATTGTGATGAAACAAAAGCTAGTAAGAGACTGTAGAAATCATACATGCTTTCAGGTGGGATATATTCAAGTATGATATTAAAAAAGCTGGACAGGCAGAGTGGGCGAAGGGTTGGGTTGGGCTGTATGTTTGGGTATTTTTATGGCAACCCAAGAGATTATTTGGTTTCCACCCCCCCATTCCCCCCTTCAAAAGATAAAGCCATACATGAATTCTGAGCCAAAAATATTTCTCCTGTTCTTTTTTAATACTGTTTTTATTACTGGGGGGAGGAGAGGAGGGGAGAAGGGGGATATCTCTTAGGTGATTCCAAAGTTACTTTCTGAGAAAAATGATTCAGCCCTAAAAAAAATGGCTATTCACTCAGCATCATCGATGCTGATATAATACATTAAGATATGTATTATTGGGCAGATAGAATATATTAATTTGATTCTGAAATACCAAGGTTTAAGTCCATTTATACTTCCTAGGCATATGGGTAATTATCAGCTGTGAATGTGTTTATCCTGGGTAGCTTTAGTGTTTCATACTGGGTACCATTTGGGTTTTCCTTTTACCTTACTATAGTATTTGAAACCTCTAAGCTTCTAAAGAGTTGATATGCTGTGATGATGTGAAAGTACTAAACATCTCAGAAGTCATGTTTACATTCTACTGTTTGAAAGTAATTAGTCACAAACTTCTAATTCTCATTTCTTATTTTAAAACTTAAATGTGCCCTCTGAGAGGAACCCTTTGAGATGTTGAGGCAAAGTAAATGTGTATGAATCAAGTCTCAGTGCATCATTCTTTTACATGCTGACCCACTTTTTAAATTTTTTAAAAAGGGAACTATTTTATTTATCAAGAAATGCAGAATCTCTCTTTAAATCATCCTACTCCATGCTAATATACTAGAAAAAAGGTTCATGGGTATATTACCTTGAAGCAAATCAAAAGAAAAGACATGAAATATTTAAAAAAAACCCTATTAGATAAAGGCATTATTAGCCAACTTTTTCCACCTGTTTGTTTGAAAGAGACTCATTCATTTAAAAAGGAAAAGTTTGTGGGAAAGCACTTCAAAGGCACGTAGATAGTATTCTGGCATCTTAGAGGTGGAGTCTGTTCCTGTATCTCTGACATTGACGTGAAGGAGATACCACAGGGCAATTCAGCTGTCATTACGAAGAAGAAGCTTCCCTTTAATCTCAGCTGAATTTAGGGGCTCTCCTTAGCGAGGAAGGCTATTCCTGAGTTCTTTTGTTTGTGAGCATAATGTTATTGGAAACAGGAAAAGTGACAATTAGCAATGAATTGCTGATGCTGTCTTTTGAAGCAGTTGGAAAAAAAGAAAAAATTCCCTCATTCAGGGATTATCCTTTTGAAATATGAATGTACAGTTATATAGCATTTACCATCTCCTAATGGCTTGCAGCTGGGGATATTCACAGCTACAGCTTAAGGAGAGTGGTAAAGGTGAAGTACCCCTAAAATGTAACTTGAGGTGACTTAACAGTTAGCAACAGGGCTAAATAATGAGGAAAGTAAGGGAGATTATCAGTAGTGTCTATGCCGTTTTATACCACTATGGTATCCCTCCATCACCTGTAGGATTTTTTTGTGCTGAACTGGAGAAAGTCGGACACCACCTCTTTAGAAGGGTACAGGATAAGCACAGAGAGAGCTTTTGTTTTACTTTGGGGTCAAGTGCAAAGAATAAAAATATGCCAAAAAATTTTAGGAGCAGAGGCAGGATTTAATGCAGCGAAGCTGATTATTGCTTTATATGGTTTTAGCAATGCAGGGTGAAGAATATCCTTTAAAATAGTGCTTCATGTTTCCAGAATACATTGATGCGTTGTTTTCTCCTGATCTTTACCACTCCTGCCCTAGCTAAAAGAAACTGAAAAGAGTTAATCGAAGCTCTAGTTCCATAGCCCCTTTGATCCGGTACATATTGCACCCGTAGCTTGTAGAGGCTGCAGTTGGGTCAAAAGGGATCAGGGACAGAGGACCACCCTTTTCACTGGCAACCCAGAGTCTGCAGATTTTCTAGGGCTTGAATCCTTGAAGCAGAGAGTTGGGATCACTGTCACAGTTATGCCAGCTCACTACCCACCCCAGGGAGAGCTGGAGTTATCAACTGTCAGCTCTCATTGCATGTGGAGGAAAAATGATACGAATTATGAGACTGATCAAAGCCATCATGTTAATTTGAGAGGGTTTTGCACTAGGTCAAATTTGTCTTAGAATCTATGGTCATTTTCTAGCACATTGTGGTATTTGGCTCTGCTTTTGTGACAGTCTGTCCCAGGTGAAAAATGAGTCCAATAAATAGACAGTAGTGACTGCAGGCTGGCTCCCTAATGGCCTAACTCGTCACAGGCCGGTGGCCATTCACTGGCTGTCCACCATCTTCAATATGGATGCCTAATCCAACTCTTCTGTCCGCTCCCAGCTGTCCACGTCTGTATATCCAGAAATCCTGGGGAGAAATTCTGTATCCTTTACAATGCCACAGCAGAAGACAACCTGAGAAAGCGTTTCTTCATTTGAGTTGGACCAGTTCCATGTTTCATATAGGCTAGCATCACGATAACCTCTCCCAATACATTTCAGCTGTGACTCCAGGGTAGAACTTTGAGCAGAAGGAATTGTGGCCACAGGAAGCATGCTTGTAAGGAGGAGTGAACTAAATTTCCTGTCCTAGCTCATCTCAAAGGGGAGAGGTTTTATCCCCTTCATATTTTTGGATTAAATTTTATTGATTTTTATTTTACATACAAAAGTAATCATAGAAAGCAAGGATCCAACGACTACTGCCTATATGAAGTTCCCTAATGATACCAAAATTGAATGTATAACAGGTACTCAGTATTCCCTTGTTCATGAGCTTATCTAGGAATTTGAGAAAAGGTGTGCTATCTTCATCAACAGTTATTGTGATAGGTCAAAAGGTGGAGGTTCGTTGAATGGACCTGAGAAGTCCTGGGAGAAATTCCGATGATTCCTGTGCTCATGTAACTAGAGACTATATTATAAAGCTTACATGGGAGAAGGCAGAGTTACGTTTTTGGCATTTCAAGAAGTTCTCATGACACAAAGTTGTCTATGATATGCTGGTAATTACGCTTGTTTTCTTTGATATATAGTACCCTCTATAAAATGAGGTTCTATAGCACAATGATCAGCATGACTTCGCTAAAATGTCAGGATTTGTCTAGAGGGAGTCTTCTGAAGATCCTGTAATTGTTCAGACTAAATGATCTGCCTCCGTAAAATCTGCAAACAATAAATAATGTTAGGTGTTTAATCCCCTTTCGTTGAGGGTTCTTGGCATGCAGAACTCGGAATCAAATAATTGGAGGGAAGTAGTCTAAGCCTAAGTAATTTGCTGACGGGAGTCAGTGACAGAGAGGGCAGATCACTCACAGATATGTTGGGGTTTTGTTCTCTCTTCTCTCTTTCTCACTGGGTGATATGCAGGTGTTTTATGGGTATTTCTGCTACCTCCCTTGTAGAGGAGATGCCCTTCTTTCTGCACGGTATTGAAGTACCTACAGGACATTTCCAACAGTCTGAATAACCTCATGCATATTTAGTGTCTTTATTTTTACTCTGGTGATATCCAGTGTGATAAATATAATTTTAAACTTGAGGAGGAATGATTTCCCTTAAGAACCTTAAGGATTCATCATCATCACACTGGCTCTGTGTTTGTGGCACTTAGCACTGTAGTCCCTAAACCTTTAGTAGCCCCAAAGCTCAAAATAACAATTCCACTGGGACAAAAACAGTTTGCTACCTATTACAAAAGAGACAGCAAGCGAGTAATCTCCTGTCTATTAAAAATCTAATATTAAATGCAAAACTGTGTCTTGTGAAAGTATCTCTAATTGTGCTGTTGATTTTCTTTACCTTGGAGGAAACCTTGTGAGAAGTAATACTAATTACTGAGAGAGCTGGAAAGTGAATGGATGGCTTCAAATAAGAGCTGAGGCTGAAAATATGCCTGTTGTTGTTGAGACATGGGGATTCCCATTTTTTGGAGGAAAAAAAATCATTAAATCTAACTATCCCATATAAGTCAACATACAGCAAAGCGTGGCGCAGAAGGTTAGCTGAATTATGTAGTACAGTCTAGCATCCATATAAATCATACAGCTTATCCTAAGCAAATTCCTACTGCAAGTACAAGGCTGAAGTTCACTGGGCTTTTGAGTTATTTTATGGCTTCAACTCTTAATGTATAGATTTACTGATGACATGAACAAGTTTGGATTGCAATATTAAAGATCTATGGGTGGTTTATATGAACTGATGATGCACATATAACTCATCCTCTAATTATTTCACCTTGCTCATCTCTTAGGCTTTTAACCACCTCTAACGGGGTAAGATAGGGCTGCTGCCCAGCTTGATCGAGGTGCAGAGAGGACATGGGCTAAACTTTAAGGACAGTTCCGACACTAATACATGACATCACCTGTTAGGGTGTGTGTGCGTGCAGTGAAATGGGGTTACACAGCTAGGCTTAGGATGAGCTCCATGTAAGTCAATACACTGAGCAGGGAGCTGCACTGAGCTCATCACTACAACAATACAAAAGTCACTGCTGCGTTGTTTTATCACCCGCTGTAACTGTACAAGCCTTAATAACTTGCTCTGGGTCATGTGGGAAGTGTGACAGAGCAGGAGTTAAATGGGGATCTCCTCATGTGTTGGCTAGTCCCTTGAGAGTCAACTTGCACCAAAGGCTGCTTTCTTTTTTCTACTTGGAAAAAACCTTCCCTCCCAGGAATTTATATAGAGTTCTCTGGAACTGGTGGTGTGTCTTAGAAATTCTTCAAAAAGAGGTCAATTGAATTCCATACCAATAGAAGAAATTGGGCTTTGTTAGGATAATAGGATAGCTTGTCTTTGTGGACATTGTTGATTCCACCATACATGCAGGCACACATATGTAAAAATCAACCACAGGACAAAAAACTGAGGTGTAAGATTCCATAGCAAAGCTGTCTGTGTGGTCACTGGATATTTTGGGTTACGTGGAAGGAGTGTGTAATGTGATTCATTCCTCCCCCTGCATGGTAATTTGCAACAGCAAGCAGTGCTTCCACCTCTACCAACGTACTCCATCTTCTGCAAATGTTTTCCAGCCTAAGGTGTAATCTGGAGTATAAACTTTTAGTGTTCTATCGAGCTGTTTTAATGTTCAATATGCTTTTGATTTGCACCTGTGTTAAAGTCTGAATCTTTCAATTTTAAATCCATCTTCATTGTGTAAGTTTATGCATCATGAGTTTTATGTGTGATATTTTGACACGAAAAGGAGCAAAGGAATGTGTAGAAAGGATGTTACATAAGAAGTTAGCCAAAACTACATTTTAGAGTGTGTGGGAGTGGGGAACCAGGCTACGTCTTCTCGGGCAAGTAAGGGAGCCAGGAAGGTTGGCTTGTTGCATGATTCTTTGGAAAAGCTCAGCAATCATTACGCAACGATTCCTTTTGTTACTCAGGAACCCTGAGAGCTTTTCTATGCAAGAAGTGTAAATAGGATTTTTATGTTAGGTACGCTTCAAACTCTAAGTAACTGACGGCTCTGCTGTTTTGCCTTTGATAGGAGACCAGCCCAAGCTGGTCGTGATGCAAAGTCACAAACCGCTAGCGGATGTGACCATCTGACAAAGAGCCTCTCTACCGCTTGTTCTGCGCTCGCGTTGACAGTACAAAGAAGAGGAAGGGACCAGTTGGCTGTGATGTCTCTGCGGTTGAATTCATTGTCAGGGGGGTAGTTGAGGGATTGCCTACACTTACGTAAATGTGTTAATATTATTCTTAGTTTCAGGGATTACCTGAAGCTGATATTCAAATGTGCAATTAGCTGGATGAATGACTACTGTCTACATCCTTTCTTGGCATAAAGTTTTCTCTGGCATATTGCAAGAATACATGCCTGCCTTTTCTCCAGCTTTAGCTGAAATACTTGTAGAGTACCTTCGATGTGACAAGATACTACCTTTTTTTTTTTTTTTGAAGTCTTTATTCACTGGAATCCTTCCATAATCCTAGTTTCGTGAACTTCAGCATGGGACTGTGGAAGAGGGTAGCTGTTCAATTTATACTGCTGAAAGTGAGACTATATTATTTTCATCTTGTATTTCTTACACTGCCTTTCTAAATCAACTGTAAAATCAATCCCAAAGCATCTGTTTCTGATATTTATATAATTCTCATTTCGGCTATATCTTAATGCACCGGAGTCTCTGTAGGTTTGTAGTAGCATTGGCAAGTGCAGACGTGCTCTTATCCTGTATTAAAGATGAAGGCCGTCATAACAAGAGACCAAGAAATATATGTCTACGTGGCACAGAGCAGTGCCATGTGGAGATAAACGGCCAGCGTCACTGAGACACAGTGCCACGTGCTCATTCAGCAAGCCCTGGTCACTGAACAACCAGCATCTTTGGAAAATAGATGTACTGTATCGTAGAGGGCATGTCACTGTGAGTGCAGAGGAAAGTAAAGTGGTGAGTGGAACTTCTTAATTGTCAGTTTATTTGTATCTTACATTTAATCTTATACTAGAAAGGAAATAATTAGCTTGAATAATTTTCAAGCCAATTAATCTATTCCTAAGTGGCAAATATTGTACCTGGAAACGATCGATTATGAAGTGTTTCCTCTGAGATGCATTTTCCTGTTAATTGTTGAAGCAATTAATTTCTTACAGACACATACAGATCTGTGTGTGAAGCAGTTAAGACAAGGAGGGCACAAGGCTTAGAAGAGAACAAAAGACGACTGTAATAAAATATTAAGATTATCAGAGAATTAATAAAGATAATGTATGTACAACGTGTTATATATGTTTTACATACATTATGCATTTCCCAACATCTATAACGGAGAAGCTTTCAAAACTTTCAGAAAATCAGGACATCTTAGAAGTAATCTTTCATGCATATTCATTAAAACCAGTTTTACTTACATGAACACATGGTACTTTTTCTATAGGATTATGGGCAGAGAAGAATCTGGCAGACAAGTCTCTATATGATGTGGTTTTCAAAATAACGTCTCCCCCTCCCCACCTGAGACTCATAGTTTGGAAATATGTGGGCAGATTTTTATAGGGAAAACAAAGTGCAGTTTTGCATTTTGGATGCAAAATCCAAAGTTTATCCAAATATCCAAACGACACCTCCCTTGCCAATTTTTGAGTCCTCTCTTGAAAGAATAAGAAACAGCATAACGTTCTTCTGGGTTTTTTAAATGTTTATTTCCAATTCTAAACATTTTTAAATATGAACAAACAATGCTATTCTAAACTCTATTGCGCGTGGCTAAATAGCTACAATTTTAATTTGGTTTTCCCAAAAAGTTTAAATCTAGATACACCCCTGACATGAAAATTTGTATCTGAGTAGCTTTATTTCTGGAAAGGCTGTCAGCTACCGAATGGAGGGCTGGGAAACAAATAATTTTGAATGGTCTTAATTACTTTTGTTGCTATCAAACCCACAAATAATGCATTCCCATACTCTCACTGATACCTCTCTTTTATGTCAGAGGTACGCATACACACGCAGTGCATACCGTCTTTATTGCAATTCTTTTTCAGTTCTAATAGATTGAATCAGGGTTGATTTTATGCGCATTCAGTACCAAGAACTCAGTGGGAGCGAGGAGTTGTGGGTGTATTCTGCATTCGTTTTATATATTCTAGTGAGATAAACCCCTGACTTAGTCCTTAAGAGTCTCAAAGAGAATTACAATGTCTTGATGAAAAATTACTATTTATTCAAAAATCAAGACTTTGTTCTCATAAACGACATGAAAATAAATCTTGTTTGCAGTGGCTCTAAGCAGCAAACGATCAAGGATTTAGGTGTCTCTAGTGCATGGGGATAAATGTACAGTTTCAGAAACGTAGCCTTCCGATCAAGCCTTTGAGATGGTGGGAATCAGCAATTATTTTGTAAGAGCAGTATTTTTGCTCTTTACTTTAGGTTGCTAGTTTTGGCACTCTCATTATGCTTATGTAACTCTCTAGTAAAATATCTCCTGTTCAGGGGTTTAAGGGATTAATCTTGTTTATGAAAAGAAATGCTGCTTCTGCTTCTTGGATAAACCACAAATAAAGATTTTACTCTACAGTTTTAATCGCAACTTGTAAACACATTGAGAAAGTCCTAATGAACTGCTAATGATAATCCACATTCTTCTGTCAGAAACATAGAAATTATAGAAGTACTAAGTTACAAAAAAAAATGCACAATTAGCAGACAGGTGAAAACAAACTTCTAGGTGGGGGGAATTATTTACTGGCAAGCACAATGCTGTGTATACAGATCTGCTGGCCAGCTGGGGTGAAAGATGGTGCTCTTGTCCCCCTTTCGCTTGAGAGACTGAGTATTTATTTTTCCATGACAAAAAAATACAGTAAATGGAACTTTTGAAAGTGGAGAAAGAAGAATTGTGCTGGGGCAGAGTAAAGAAAGCAAGTATTTGGATGGCGACTAAGAGAAAAAGCAGTATGTGTGTTACAATGATCCTTACAAGGGAAGGGCTAAATTACATTGCTTGATTGGCAGCCCTAACGTTCTTTTAACGTAGTTTCAATAAATGCATTTGTTCTTCTGTACTGCCAGTTAAAGTAGTCTGTAAATCCTGCTAAAATTTCTGGTAGTAACAGTTAAAATACTTTACCGATGGATGTTAACAGCGTGTTGCTTGATCAGGTTGCCTAGTTTCTGTAGCATCGGAGCTATGGATGATCTGCCTTTCCCACTCCTTAGGAGTCTTCCTTTTCGCTGAGGTGCCAAAGAGAGGGATTCCTGGGAGCTAAGGCAGAGATGTGGCCATTCGCTCACCTGTGAGCAAGGCAAAACTGTGTGTGTTTGAGCCTTTGTTTGGTTCTCTCTTTCTGTATTTACCTTGTCTGCAGAGCTGTGTCACGGGTGGGACGTCGTCAGGGTCAACGTGTGGTGGGTGCTACCAGAGCACTGGCAGAACACTGCCGGAGGGTGGGATGGGGCAGAAGGTTAGCGGAAGTGAACGCTGCTTTCCTGATAGCGCAGGGGAGAGTTAATGATGATGTGGGTGGGTGTCAGGTTCGCTACCGCCATGCATGAACCTCATGGCCAAGCCGTGAAGCACTAACCTTCCGGTGAAAGCAGATAGGCTGTTGAGACCTGCCCGCTGTCTTCTAAAATCAGGGCGATTACCAGCTACAGTGGGGCGTGCTGTAGGGAAGGTTAACCAGAGCTGTTTTAAACAGCGGGCTCCCAAGGAACAAGCAACCTGAAGGCTGCTGTTTAAACATCTGGCTGTGGGGCAACATTCCTAAATACCATTTTTCATGGCAAGTTCTAAGTCACTCAGATGCTATGGTTTTAACTAGCAAAAATCTGTACTTAAATCCATCAGAAAAGTAGCATTTTTGGTCTGTGAGTGTGCAGAACTCTCCTGTTCTAAAATTAGAAAGTCAATTTGTCTGTTAAGCCAGGGGAACAAGAAGCTCTACATGCCCTCTGAAATTAGCAATGAAACAAGCTGTATTGAACTCATCTATAGCTTAACACCTTCAGGGCAGTGGCTGGAACCAAGATACACAATATTTCTCTGGGCTGTCACAGTTATTTTACAAGAGGAAAAGGAGGAGGGAGAGGAGAGAGTTGCTTTGGTCTGATCTCTAAATGAAATAACCAGCTCAACTTTTAAAATCATCCGGAAGATTAAAGGACACTTCAAACAGTCTACTATGTCGAGTTTTAATTTATTCTGCTGAATATCTCTTCCTTAATTGTCACAAAACTACAACATTAAAGCTAACAGAGTCATGTGCTCTGTTAAAAGGCGCTGTTACCTTGGAGGAAGGTGTTACTGGAGAAAGGAATGCAGAGCGAGGTCTTTCATGTAGAATAGACCTAGAAAAAAGAATTAAGACAATAACTTAATGCTTTTGATTGTCTATGGATAGTACTTGGGAAGGATTTAACATTACTGTAGGTATGCAAGAATCTGTATCTCTTTTGTTACAGTAAAAGCAAGTGTCGTTGCCCAGGGTTGCTCTGAGAGGTATTAAGCAGATATGAAGACACTGACCATAAGCAGCTTGAATTCCCGCAGTCTTCAACAAAACTTCAGCCTAGAGATGTGAGGATTTGGAAAAGCCTGAGTAGAAATTTGAAAATGAAGTAGTACAGGTGCATATCAAGCCTTAAGAATTACTTCTATGCCTAATAAATAATTCAAATTAAGTTACATATAGGTATGCATTATTAGGTGATTGCAGTTTCAATATATTGTAGATTAAATTCACCTGAAATCTGTGCTGTGCTAACCACATCTCAATGAACATGCATAAAGATGTCAAGTTAATTTTTCAAGTTTTTTTCTCCTCTTAAAATAAGAGGTATATTTTGTGTCGCTTCGTTAGGTCTTAATTTACATACTGTTTCTGCACTCTGTGGATATTACTTTCTTTTTTGTTTATACGTCAACAATATTCATGCTTTCTATTTTTAACATTATAATATTCCTCCTATTTTAGAAAGATGTCAACAGGCAAATATATATATATTCAAGTACCTTAGCATGCTGTGCAGATCCATCGCTAATAATAGGTGTCTGATGGCTTTTTTCAAAGTAAAGAATTTATGCTTATTTATGTCATAAATACAGCTAGCAGTACTATACATGTGCTCACTCAAGAATACATTTGTCATTTTTAATGAAGTAAATAAAGCAAGCGACTACAGCTAGGTCAATTTTTCCTGAACTTCATTGTTTTTTCTTTGGGGAAAAAGGGGGATTTTAGCCAGGTCTTCCGAGGAAATGAACCTGATGCTACCATGCTGCCTATGCATACGTGTTTTAAATTTGCCAGCAGCGTAGCTGACTCAAAGATTGTTATATTCTTATATGTTTCATGAAAATACGCAGGCAGTAGCGGAAAAAGACATTAGAGAGTCCTCAGGCATCTGAATTATTATCAATAGCCAATTATGGAAAGATCTTCAATAAGAGCTTGTACTTTCTTGGACACGAGAGTCGATCAACCATGAGACAGAGCTCTGTAGGAAGCTAGCTTTTACTTGCTCCGTCCTCGCGGAGCTGCTTCTTTTTCATGCTTATGTGATTTCCAGAAAATCCTGCCTTTGTAGTGCAGACCTGGCTTCAGTGCGTAACAATTGTCACTGTGTTGTAACGTTGAAAGGGCCCTTTGTCAAAAATAAGGTAGGCTGGATTTGGAGTTCGGTAAAGGTTTCACTTTGATGGATCCTAAAAGGAGGAAGGGGGAATTACCAGCCTAAAATGCTGCACAAGCCTAACCAAAATGTTAATGGTGTGAAGCTGGGCTCCTGGGTACCAACGGCAGTAGAGCTTTTGCTTTTGGGTGAGTGTAGCCTGTGACCTGGAATAACGGTAATTAGATTTGTGTTTGAATTTACGTGCTCCCAAATCTTCTAGGCTTTTTATCACTGGGATCCCTTCCTGAGCCAGGGAAGCTCTGCTGGGATACAAATACTTCTAGGGAATCCTGCAGTCGCGTTGTCTTTCCCAAGCACAGCTGGGAGCGCTGGAGGCAAGGCACTGGGTGGATGAATAGTTACAGAAGCAACCACCAGACACCTGTGGGAGCTGAGAGAGACGTGTGTCCTTGGAGCTGCTGCAGTGTGGCGTACGGTGGGTCCAGAGATCCACCTGGTCATCGCAGGCTCCACACAGACACAGCAAACTGTCGCCCCTGTTCCGAGGGGTCATCTCTTAGCTGAGACCTGTGACTGCAGGCCCGTGGTGCCAGGCAGTGAGATACTCTGTTCAGGATGTGGAACTGGGAAGAAGCTAAAAACCATGGCTCTGGAAGCCAGCTGGGGGGGGGGGGGGGGACAAAAA